>JALIZF010001481.1:0-346934 GCA_029948255.1 Telmatactis stephensoni | reverse complement strand
TAGTGTTAATCTGGCTTTGTAGATAAGAAACCCACGCGTCCTATAGTGTTAATCTGGCTTTCTACATGAGAAAACCACGCGTTTTATAGTGACCATGGGGCTTTGTAGATGGGAAACCCACGCGTTTTATAGTGTTAATTTGGTTTTGTAGATTGGAAAACCACGCGTGTTATAGTGTTAATTGGGCTTTATACATGAGAAAACCACGCATTTTATATTGTTAATCTGGCTTAGTACATGAGAAACCCACGCGATTTGTACTGTTAATCTTGCTTTGTACATGAGAAACCCACGCAATTTGTAGTGTTAATCTGGCTTTGTACATGAGAAACCCACGCATTTTAAAGTGTTAATCCGGCTTTGTACTTGAGAAACCCACGCGTTTTGTAGTGTTAATCTGGCTTTGTACATGAGAAACCCACGCGTTTTTTAGTGTTAATCTGACTTTGTACATGAGAAACCCACACGTTTTGTAGTGTTAATCTGGCTTTGTAGATGAGAAACCCACGCGTCCTATAGTGTTAATCTGGCTTTGTACATGAGAAAACCATGCGTTTTGTAGTGTTAATCTGGCTTTGTACATGAGAAACCCACGCGTTTTGTAGTGTTAATCTGGCTATGTACATGAAAAAACCTTGCGTTTTGTAGTGACTATGGGGCTTTGTAGATGAGAAACCTACTTATTGTAAAGTGTTAATCAGGCTTTGTACATGAGAAACCCACGTGTTTTCTAGTGACAATCAGGCTTTGTACATGAGAAACCCACGCGTCCTATAGTGTTAATCTGGCTTTGTAGATGAGAAAACCACGCCGCGTTTTCTAGTGACAATCCGGCTTTGTAGATGGGAAACCCACACCTTTTATAGTGTTAATTTGGCTTTGTAGATGAGAAAACCACACGTTTTGTAGCGTCCATGGGGCTTTGTAGATGGAAAACCCACGCGTTTTGTAGTGACAATCGGGCTTTGTAGATGGGTAACTCACGCGTTTTATAATTGTTAATGTCTTTGTAGATGAGAAACCCACGCGTTTTATAGTGTTAATCTGGCTTTGTACATGAAAAAACCTTGCGTTTTGTAGTAACCATGGGGCTTTGTAGATGAGAAACCTACACATTGTAAAGTGTTAATCTGGCTTTGTACATGAGAAACCCACGTGTTTTCTAGTGACACTCAGGCTTTGTACATGAGAAAACCACGCGTCCTATAGTGTTAATCTGGCTTTGTAGATGATCGATGAGAAAACCACGCCGCGTTTTCTAGTGAAAATCCGGCTTTGTAGATGGGAAACCCACGCGATTTATAGTGTTAATTTGGCTTTGTAGATGAAAAGTCCACACGTTTAATAGTGTTAATCTGTCTTTATAGATGAGAAACCCACGTGTTTTCTAGTGACAATCTGGCTTTGTACATGAGAAAACCACGCGTTTTATAGTGACCATGGGGCTTTGTAGATGGAAAACCCAAGTGTTTTATAGTGTTAATCTGGCTTTGTAGATGAGAAACCCACGCGTCCTATAGTGTTAATCTGGCTTTCTACATGAGAAAACCACGCGTTTTATAAGGACAATGGAGCGCTGTAGATGGGAAACCCACGCGTTTTATAGTGTTAATTTGGTTTTGTAGATGCGAAAACCACGTGTTATAGTGTTAATCGGGCTTTATACATGCGAAAACCACGCATTTTATAGTGTTAATCTGGCTTTGTACATGAGAAACCCACGCATTTTGTAGTGTTAATCTGGCTTTGTAGATGGGAAACCCACGCGTCCTATAGTTTTAATCTGGCTTTCTACATGAGAAAACCACGCGTTTTATAGTGACCATGGGGCTTTGTAGATGGGAAACCCACGCGTTTTATAGTGTTAATCTGGCTTTGTAGATAAGAAACCCACGCGTCCTACAGTGTTAATCTGGCTTTGTAGATAAGAAACCCACGCGTCCTATAGTGTTAATCTGGCTTTGTACATGAGAAAACTACGCGTTTTTTAGGACAATGGGGCTTTGTAGATGGGAAACCCACGCGTTTTATAGTGTTATTCTGGTTTTGTAGATGCGAAAACCACGCGTTTTATAAGGACAATGGGGCTTTGTAGATGGGAAACCCACGCGTTTTGTAGTGTTAATCTGGCTTTGTACATGAGAAAACCACGCGTTTTGTAGTGTTAATCTGGCTTTGTAGATGAGAAAACCACACGTTTTGTAGCGTCCATGGGGCTATGAAGATGGAAAACCCACGCGTTTTGTAGTGACAATCGGGCTTTGTAGATGGGTAACTCACGCGTTTTATAATGTTAATGTCTTTGTAGATGAGAAACCCACGCGTTTTCTAGTGATAATGTGGCTTTTTACATGAGAAAACCACGCGTTTTATAGTGTTAATCTGGCTTTGTATATGAGAAAACCACGTGTTTTGGAGTGACCATGGGGCTTTGTAGATGAGAAACCGAGGTGTTTTATAGTGTTAATCTGGCTTTGTAGATGAGAAACCCACGCGTTTTGTAGTGACCATGGGGCTTTGTGGATAGAAAACCCACGCGTTTGCTAATGACAATCGGGCTTTGTAAATGAGAAAACCACGCGTTTTATAGTGTTAATCTGGCTTTGTAGATGAGAAAACCACGCGTTTTATAGTGACCATGGGGCTTTGTAGATGGGAAAACCACGCGTTTTATGGTATTAATCTGGTTTTGTAGATGCGAAAAAGACGCGTTATAGTGACCAGGGGAGTTTGTAGATGGGAAAACCACGCGTTTTATTGTGTTAATCTGGCTTTGTAGATGAGAAACCCACGCGTTTTCTATTGACAATCTGGCTTTGTACATGAGAAGACAGCGCGTTTTATAGTGTTAATATGGCTTTATAGATTAAGAACCCACGCGTTTTCTAGTGACAATCGGGTTTTGTAGATGAGAAACCCATACGTTTTATAGTGTTAATAGGGCTTTGTAGATGAGAAACCCACGCGTTTTATAGTGTTAATCTGGCTTTGTAGATGCGAAAAGCACGCGTTTTAAGTTACGATGGGGGTTTGTAGATGGGAAACCGACACGTTTTCAAGTGATATTCGGTCTTTGTAGATAGGAAACCTACGCGTTTTATTAATGTTAATCTGGCTTTGTAGATGAAACGTCCACGCGTTTTATAGTGTTAATAGGGCTTTGTAGATGGGAAACCCACGCGTTTTCTAGTAGCAATCGGGCTTTTTAGATGGGAAACCCACGCGTTTTACAGTTGTGGCTTTGTAGATGAGAAACCCACGCGTTTTCTAGTGACAATCTGGCTTTGTAAATGGGAACTCACGCGTTTTATAGTGTTAATCTGGCTTTGTAGATGAGAAAACCACGCGTTATCTATTGATAATCTACTTATGTTTCTTTTTATCTTAAGGTATCAGGGTATACCCCTAGCGACCGGTGTGCGTTCAACTCTATATTGCGCCAAAACTTTTTGTCTAAACCCCATTAAAGTATACATTTTTGTTAAGGTGAATAAATGTAGAAACTATTTTTATTATTTTTATTGTGAAATAATTTTTTTTCCTTTTAGGTTAGAGCGAATTATTCAAATTTCCACCGAGGTGTCTTCGCGGAGTTTCCGGTCAATCAAGATTGATCCAAAGACAATGTTTACTATCTCTCTGAGATCATGAGATATCACTTGTCAAAATTGTATCTCAGATTTTTGATTAGTTGCCCCGTTGTTCTGTTATATGTTCCTAAAGTTACAACATCGTCAAAATAGCTATATCCGATAAAAAACAGACGATAACTTTGGAATGGAACAAAAAATCGAAAATCGGAGATATGCTTCTAAAGAACAACTATCGAAGACGACCTCTGCCAAATTTCAGATGAATCCATTAAAATCCCTTTGACCGGGAACTCAAAATACACGATTAATTGAACGTAAATTCACTTCCGAGAAAAACGCAAAAATGTGTTTTGGAGCCAAGAAGCGGGTTTGTTGATACAAGGGGATTATAACACCTCATAATCTTGCCCGATGACAGCTGAAGTATTTAGGGCAACCAAAATCTTGTTACGTTTCCCACACAAATGGCGGGAAGTCAAGGCAATCTGATCCCATTAAACTTTGGCTCTTGTTGAATAATCTTTTTACAAAGGTTTCGATAGTTAGACAAATATATTCTTCACCGACAAGCTCTCTTGATGACAGGTCAATTGACAAGTGATGTCAACAGATAATTGACAGGGATTAAGCCGGTAAAAAGTTTTTCGCGTATAACTTATGTGACTCGCTATTAAAAATCGCTAGTGAAATAATTTTTTCACTAAATCATAGCTTATTGTGTATTCTATCAGAAAATGTAAAAAAGTATTAAAGTTTTAAGCAGAGTAAGTTTTGAGCAATTTTTTTGTGTTGAAACGGTATTGAGAAAATTACTGCCCCCCCCCCCCCCCCTGCTCAGGCCTCACTACGCCCCTGCTGCACCAGTCAGTGCCATAATGTCTATAGAAACATTTTAAATTTATGTGTGATGTGTTGTGACTGCTATTTTCCCAGTCATACAAGATCGGCTCTAACAACCACAATTCTTTGTAAGTTTCAACATTGTAATTCTAGACCATAGTAAACCAAATTGTACCAGTAGCCAAATTGAACAACAACGGCTACAAAAACTAATAAAATCCTGCTTCTTTAGTCAGGAAAAATCGAAATCAAAATCATGGCACAAAATTTGCAACATATTAATGTGGTATACCATCCCCCATTAAGATTTTAAGACTGAAAAACTCACATTTACTTCTACAAGTGCTAGTATGTGCACATGTTATATGTTCGTGTTACCTTACATATTTGAAACTTGTAACCATGACAACACTTCATGACAAGGTTTTTTACTGGATATCAAATTTAGCCCAAGTCCTTATATGTTGTGTAACCTATGACCTTGCTAAATTATATAATTTGAATATTTTGCTAATAATTTACAAAAGTATATTGTCATTGCTGATCAATGACAAATCCACCATACTTGGATGTAAAAGCATCAGTTGCAGCATTCAGTTTGTTAAGTATATCCTCAGCATACTCCCTGAAATGTACAGGACATAACATGACAAAAACTTCGAAACCGACTAAATAATTTTACAATTCTAAGAATGTCAGTAGGGTTAACATAGCCTCCTCCGCAGGCAACTCTTTTGGGTTTCCTTTGGAATACAAACGAACGAGAAAGACTGGAGGAGAAGGAAAAACGAGGGGGGAGGGGGAGAGGAGGAAGGAAAGAGAGGGGTGTGCAACACAGCCCTTTCCATTGTCCTCTTGTCTGCTCGTATAATTGAATTATCTTGATAGGTACGGGGGCCAGTGATGACAGATTTAACTTTAACGTTCCGTAACGCGACTAGGGGTAAACAGAAAGCATGACCGTTCATGGCAGTACAGGATTGAAGAAAACCTGAGTTTTTTAGTGGCTAAATTGGTGAGACGGCATTTTAGAAATCCTTTACACAGCCATTGCAAAACAATGCACGTTCTCTTCTTGAATGGGGCCCATTCTTTCCCGGCCAGAAAAATAAAAGGCTGTCAGTAGGTTGTTGGTAGGGTGTCAATAGGTTGTTGGTAGGGTGTCAGTAGGTTGTTGGTAGGGTGTCAGTAGGTTGTTGGTAGGGTGTCAATAGGTTGTTGGTAGGGTGTCGGTAGGTTGTTGGTAGGGTGTCAGCAGGATGTTGGTAGAATGTCAGTAGGTTGTTGGTAGGATGTCAGCAGGTGGTTTGTAGGGTGTCAGTAGGTTATTGTTGATAGGATTTCAGTAGGTTGTTGGTAGGATGTCAGTTTGTTGTTTTTAGGGCATCAATAGGTTGTTGGTATGGTGTCAGCAGGTTGTTGGTAGGCTGTCACTAGTTTGTTGACAAGCTTTCAGTAGATTGTCAGTAAGGTATCAGTAGGTTGTTGGTAGGCTGTCGTAGGTTGTTGGTAGGGTATCAGTTATTGATGGATAACTAGAGAATAAGTTTGGGTCTATTTAGTTGCTTAGTCATTTCAAGTCAACAACTGTACCTTGCTCTTTGCTCATCTCCTAAACGAATCTGCAACATATCTCGAATTTTTCTCTCCTTCTCCAAGGCTGTATTTGACTCTTTGATTTGTCTTTGTTGAAATTCTGATTCATTCTCTAACTGTGCAATTTGGTTTCTCAGACATTCTTAAAACATATGTATAAAACATATATATAAAACATGATGGAAAGAGGGGGGTAAAGAGCGCACTGACGGCTTCCTGGGAGACCAGCGTCCAGCTGAAGGAACTACCGACGCTAAATATTAGTGCTTTACTGTACGTGTTTCCATAGCAACCATTAAATGTGCAATATAGTCATAGCAACATCATTGTATCTGACGTCAGTGTAATATTTACTCTAACTGTTCAATGTTGAAGTTACAATAGCAACTGTTACCATAGCAACCATAACTGGATGTTACCATGGTAACTTTATTTATGTATCTGAAAACCTTACCCCAGATTGTAGAATATTAGGACCAAAAATCATTGCAATATTACGGGCATCCATCTTGTTTAATTACACTCGAATGTTCTTGAACTTCAAATAAGAAGCGACTGAAGAAAATTAAAACAGAGAAACAAAGGGATCAAAATAAAAAACATCACATCACTGTATTTATATAGAGCTATAGCTTTGTATCATTTGGTTGCTTCAACTAGTGACATGTTCATAGTTCTAGTCAATAGGGTAACCCTACCCCTAGGGTGACCCTACCTGACATGTAAACACAACCACGAAAAAAATAGAGGAGGGTGACCCTACTACATGTAGTAGGAGGGTGACCCTATTTCCATGTAAACAGGCCAATTCACCATCTGTAAACAATTTTACCGACGGTTACGGTGTGTGCTGCCTTGAGTAAATTAAAATTTATATATGCATGTTTACCGAAGGGTGACCAATTCCATCAAAGGGTGACCATGCAGTGGAACGCAAATGACAAGATCTGTTAATTAATATGCACACGATAGGATTTTAATGAAGATGATAATAAATTCATTGAATTTGCATATTAATTACTTTCACCATCTGTATCCGACAGTAAATTGATGTTACCATCGGTACAGATGGTCTATTTTGGACATACTTGTTATAAGGAAGCAATGCAAAGACCACATATTTTCAGTGTGCATCTCGGGTTTTTCTTATCCCAATAAATAATTTCCCACTTCTAACTTCATCATACCCTACAATTTCCTATTTCCATTTCTACTACTACAGCTTGCAGTCAAGTAGTGCCCTTTCATCCCAATAGCTTCCCATTCCTGGGATTTTCTCATCCCAATAATTTCCCATCCCTGGGTTTTTCTCATTCCAATAATTTCCCACTTCTAATTTCATCTTACCGTACAATTTCCTATTTCCATTTCTACTACTACTACAGCTTGCGGTCAAGTAGCGCCCTGATGCTGAGAGTACCTGCTATCAAGTCCAAAGCCACACTGGGTGATCGCTCATTTTTTATGGCTGCCCCAAAACTGTGGAACGCTCTCCGGAGTAATATTTGCCAAAAAGAAACTCTAGAATCATTTTTAAAAATTCTTAAGACATTTCTTTAAATTAGCTTATAATTAAGGGTATAAATTTATATAGATCTTGAATATTTAGTTATATATATTTAAATTAAATATTAGCTTTCATTAGGTAATATATTTCTCATCACCTTAGCATTACTCTTAAATATCATTATTTTATTATCATTTAATTAAAGGAAATATTATCAACGACTTTAAAGTTTTATAGTTATTAAATTATTATTAAATTATATTTTCTTTGAGCGATCAAAGATTAATATATATTTTAATAATATAATATAATAATATAATATAATAATAATAATATTATAATATTATATTATAATATTATATATATTATGTATTATATGTATTATATATATATATTTTAAAGAAAGTCCATATCTTTACCTTTCATTTGGCAAACGAAAAAATTCTGCACTACAGAATCTAAAATATTTCAAAATTTCGATTTTACGAAATGAAAAAATTCTGTAGTGCCAATTTTTTTCATATTTTTTCATATTTTGCAAATTAGCTGTAGCTCTATATTTGAATAAATTTGACAACTAATGAAAGGATTTTTGCCCCAAAAGATCAACCATGCGACATGACCTCAGCAAAATAAAAATTCTGCAAGTTCCAGTGTTGCGCATGCATGTGACCCTCACTCCTCACTTCTCGCTCGACTTTCCACACCCCTCACTCCACACTCCCCAGCGCCCGCGCCCCCACGTCCCGCGCCCTCCACGTTCCACGTTCCACGTTCCACGTTCCACGAGGGATTTTAACTGCGCGAGACCTTGGTCGGACATATCGAGCAATCAAGTTTGGCATGTTTTTTCAATTTTTATCTGTTAAGAATTGGCAACTCAACTCTATTATCATTTTATTTCGTGGTTTCGTAATTACCTGGTCTGTGGCAAATGTTTGGGGAACTGAGAACGAGCACTCTGATTGGTCAATTCCGGTCACTTCAGAATTGTGTTGTTGTTTTGCTTTTGTTGGGAAGGGAATGAAGAAATTTGTGCCAAAAAAGACGTGTAAATGTTAAATTTGGCATTCCATTCTACAGCATTTGTATTTTCCATGATTTGGAGACATTGCTTACGAAGGCTGAAGTGTTTTTCTGTGATTATTGTGGATTTAGAGGATCGTGAACTTTGTAAGCCGTTGCTCGAAATGACGAAGAAACAAGATCAAAGACGACCGCCGACGATATTTTATGGCGATCCTACTCGTAAACTTTTATTCCTGAGGATATAATATATAGCCTAAGCAACACAACAATTGTTGAGCGACATACTTTACATACCCATATCGAGATTCAGGGTACATGGCCGGAGAACGGCGTTTTGAAAAACTTTGGTTGGTGAATGAAGCACATGCAAAATCAAAAGTTCAAACTTTGTTGATTCGTATTTACAGAGGAAAAAAATCGCGACAGATAATAAGAAACTTTTCACTTTACTATAACAAGAATCATATGAACTTATTATTATTATTTTTCCCAAAACTGAAGTCATATCCGTGTATTGAACCAAAAATGTGACAATTTACTCACCTGTAGTTTGCCGTAAATCAAACATAAGTTTGACAAAGTTTCAAAGACAATTATCCGAAAAAGTGCAAAAATCTTGTGTGGTTTTCCTGAGAACTAGAATATATCCTGCCTAAGCCACGTAGGACTGGCTGGTAGTACTTACTGGGACTGAATGGAAGAGTTCTCACATTCAGGTAAGCTGAAAAATTTCGTGAAAGTTTTGATAGTTGGAGTTTGTTAGTTCGTACGCGCCATGTCGCGTTAGTCGGCTTACAAAGTTCACGATCCTCTACATCCACAAAAATCACAGTAAAATACTTCAGCCTTCATAAGCAACGTCTCCAAACCATGGACAATACACACGCTGTAGAACAGAATGCCAGATTTAAAATTTACACGTCTTTTTTTGCACAAATTTCTTCATTCTTCATTCGCCTCCCAAAAGAAACAAGAACACAGTCTGAAGTGACCGGAAGTGACCAATCAAAGCACTCGTTCTCAGTCCCCCAAACATTTGCCACAGACCAGAATTACTAATTAATCTATTTTCGTGTTTTCGTGCTTTCTTAATTACAAGTTATTTCTAGCGCCACGATCTACACGCTTCGTATGAAGGTTCGTAACGATTACAAATAATCAAAGTTCTGAATTAATTACAGTCTTATGGTGGCTAAATGTCTTATCTTAAAGTCTAATATATAAATCAAGTGTACTTACGCGCGGGGTTAATCAAGTATCTTCAAAACAGTTTACATCGAGTTACCATTGCAAATTGTAATGGAACAATTTGAAAAAAGTACGAAGAAATTGGAGAAAACGCAACTTCTTGGACCGCATTTATTACATTCATACAACTTTAAAATACTTTAAAACGGTCAGTCTGGTCGACAATCGCGGTATGACAGTCGAAAGTATAATGAATTGCCGCCAGCTTTAGCCTAAAACCGCGGCTTTAAAGCATGTTTAGGGGGCGACTATTTCGTTCACAACATTCAAAATGATGACAATATAGAATTTAGGTGCCTTTTCTGTTCGCTTCTGTTGCGAAACTTCAGTTCCGACGAATTTCTTAAAACGTGGCCGAGTTGTCTGTTATGTTTAGCTAAAAGGATTCTAAATTTTTCAGCGAAATAAAACGGCTAGATTTTCCATAAAATCGAGTTTTTGTGACAACAGCTCATTCGTTTAATGTCGTATATATCACAAATTACTGACATAAAACGCGTGTATATCATATTACAGCTGAATGACTGTTTTAAATTTTGGTGCCGTTTGACGGTCATTGCTCAAAGGGAGTCAAAGTTATAAGCCAAAAACCGATATGACTGATTCGGCCATTTGCAGTTAGGCGTACCGTAAGTAACAATCTGTGATTTCCATTGCTGCTTAAAGAGCTACTTGAAAACTTAAGGGTATAGAAGTTTATAGCGTGGTCCCGGGGGGGGGGGGGGGGGGGCACTTGTTCCGGATCTGATGGGGACGTGCCGCCCAGCCTCCTCAAACCTGACCCTGTTTAAGACACCTAAATTCTCGAAAACGATACCCTATATAAGACAAGAGGGCATTTTAGGGACCCTATTTAAGACTGTGATGAAATTGTACATTAAAAAAAGAATAGGCGGTTTTAGTCCATTTTGAATATTTTAATTACGTCGCTAGTATGCCAACATCAAGCAATACCTTCGTCACCAGTTGGCCTCGAATATTACACTATTTGAAAAAAAATTGACCCTGTTTAAGACAATTTATCGTAAGATCTATACCCTGTCTAAGACCGCAGGAGCTAAAATCACGACCCTGACGGGCGGCACGTCCCCGTATAGTAAATATATGCAAGTGCCCCTCCCCCGGGAGCGTGGTGTCATGACTGCGATATTGGATTTCCCACAAGGGCAAAGGAGTTGGGTTTCCTGTGTAGGACTTTGTTGTAGCCATGTAGCCACGTAGCCACTGGTTAAGAACCATGAATTTCAGTGGCCGGGTATATCTGAAGTTATATACCATGAGTGGATACTTTATGCCAGATATTTTCCCATGATTTTGATTTTGGTTTATGGGATCTAAAAAGTCCACAATCATTCATATTTGTAATGGTGTATCACTTATGAATTTTATCTGCGTTTGATGAAAATATCATCAAAAATATGATTGATCTAATTTTTTTTTCAGGTGGTATTCAACTGAATGCTTCAGAATTATTATAGAAACAGTGCAAGCAGTTTATTTGTATCAGATAAGTGACTTAAATTCAGCAGCTTACTTGGGCATGTTGCATAATCTGTGTGTAACATAAACCATTCATCAAAAACAATGGTTTATAAAATGCTGTATAAATGATATTTGCTTTTTCAAATTATAAAAAATCATACTTCAAAGCCTGTCTAAGACTACATCTGTTTTTCAATGATTGCACAAACATTGACACTTTCAAAACATAGAGCTGAGACCAAAATGAATATTGGGAAATTTTGATTAGATGATTTTAACTTAAGCACGTGGACGTGGACATTTCATATAGCGACTTAGACAAATCATTGTATTTCAGATGCACTTATTCAGCACATGGTCTCAGCTTCTAGCTTCGATGATTTTGAAAGGGTCAATGTTCGTACAAATAGCTATACAAGTACTTGTTGTACATAATTGTACTATCAAGGAGATAGTACTATCAAGGAGAAATCATATTAATCTAAGGGAAAGCTGTTACAAATATCTTATTCTTATACTGATATAAGATTATTAAAAGTATATTGATATTAAAGTATTATTGTGTTAAACCCATGTTTCTTTAAAAATTCTATTATTTGTGAACTCAGAGAAGTTCAATAGAATTTATCAGACATTCCAAAGAACTCATAGAAATGTAGGGATAATAATTTAATTTAATTTAATTTAATAATTTATATAGTGCCTGATCAATCAAAATTATCTCATGGGCATAACAATTAATAAAACTAAAGATCAATTAATAAATTAATAAATCTAAAGATCAATGATGATAAGAAACATACATGCATATATATGTATTACATATAATATTATAATATTATTATATAATTATTATATTATTATATTATTATATTATTATATTATTATATTATTATATTATTATATTATTATATTATTATATTATTATATTATTATATTATTATATTATTATATTATTATATTATTATATTATTATTATATTATTATTATATATTTAATATTGCTGCGAGCCATCAGGCAAGCAGCAACACTAATCGTGTGTAGCATATACCAGAAAAATCTCGATTTTGAAAGTTCTGCAACTTTCAACACGCGCTCGATGATCGAGATGTGATGGCGTCAGTGGCGCGCGCAAGTAATCAAAAATTGTTTAACTGACAACCAGATCCTCAGGTAGTTTTTGCCATTTTTTTCACACAAACACGTGCTTTAATGAATGAAAACTTCCATATTTGTTATTCTTGGTTATGTTTTACAATATAGCTGTATAAGGAAAAATTGATCTTAATGCGACTTTGAAATTATAAATTCAAATGTAATTTGCACTGTATTACAGCTCTTCTGCACTGTGTTACACTTGAACTGCACTGTTCTCGACCAATCAGAATCGAGTAATTTTTTCATGTATACAAGAGACCATAATACTAAGAGAGCGAAGCTCAGTATGGATGTCTGTGCCATGTTCGTGGCGGCTAAGGCTATTTTAAGTAACTTCGCCATCGTGCGCGCAAGGCTCTTAAACAATAGAATTCAAACGGTCCCGTCCGCGCGCTCGTCAAAAATCAAATTCTATTGGTTGCGCGCGCGGTGGCGAAGTTACTAAAAATAGCCTTAGTCGCCACGAACATCGCACAGACATCAATACTGAGTTTCGCTCTCTTAGTATTATGGTCTCTTGATGTATATTATTATTTGGAAAAACAACAGCCTTCAATAAAATGTATTTGTATCAAGCCCTGGTCAGCCCGTTTGTAAACAGTTTTTTCAAATCGCTCGCAGCACTTCACTTTCTGTTAGAAACGGCTAGTTTAATTCACCGTGGAAAACGTGCGTTTTTATGTATTTTATTGGAAAATGACCTTAGTTAAAGCTGACGTGACGTTGCTATAGCAACCTTTCGAGCAATGAGATTCATATCAAATGGTTCAATTCCCCGATTCATGGACTATCACTTGGTTGGCTGAAAGGTGTCAAAATATATATCTGTAGCATCTATTATACGCTTTTTACTATTGGTATAAATAGCTTTAAAACTATGGTGAGCTACCTTAACCAATTTTAGAACAACGGGTAGAGATGGGTTAATTTATCTTTCGACAATATAATTCAATCTAATTAAAGATCTATTTGAAGATATCATTATTTGCCCTGAGAATGAAAATGACTCTCAGGAGCTATCACCTCTTGATCTCTCAAAAGAATCTAAGTACTATTCTACTACCATCGTGTGCATAATTACGCGTCCAGCCACACTAAAGTCTCGATTGGGATTTGGTCAATTGCTGGGTTTCATCTGACGTCATTCTCAATCTTGCTGGAATTTTGATCAGCTGAAAGACAAGTTTTGAATAGAAAATTCTCTGGTTGAGAGCACATGGTGGTCAAACACAGACCACCATTTGAGGCAGATAATGAGATTCATCAGCTGTTTGAAACCCAGCAATAGGCTACTGGGAAGCCATCTAAGTGTACAAACATTGTATAGAAAACTCCGCCTCTGTCTCGATTTTTGGTAGCCTATTGACCAAAACCCCAATCGAGACTTTAGTCTGGCGGAACAAGTAGTTTTGCACACGGTGGTAAGCAATCAAAAGGTCAGTAAGATTATTAACTAGGTCAAAAGGTCAAAATTAAGGATTCAAAACCTTTTAATGATTAAAATAAAGTAAAATTTCCAAAGAGAAAGCAATTAATTTCTCATCTAATCCAGGGCAACATCGTTATTAATTATTTAAGATTATTCAACGCATGCGCAATTTAGGTCCTTGCCTGTCTTGAGCTGTCTGACATTTTTCACCTGCTGAACTGTAGACATTTTCTTAGCATTAGTGCTCAAGTCTTGTGACCTTGACACTTGTTTAACACTTGATTTGGAATTCTTTAATTTTTAGGCATGACAACTTGTATATAACGATTATGTAGTATAAATGTAGAGATGTCATATACCATTAAAGCTATGTTACAAATCTGGTTTTACAATAACTAAAGAAGACATGTAGTGTAATATAACCACTATCTTTCTTCATCATGACATTGAATACTAGGAACAATATACAGACAATATTCACTCAACTGGTAAAACCTTTGATAACCGTACACGCATCACATACAAGGCGCTACATAATTGCGTGCCAATGAAATTCCTGTTGGTCGCCGTATAAAGCGGTTCTGGTTCAATTCCGGAGAGGAATCCAAGGGGCATGTCAATATCAAGAAACAAAACAACATACTTATACGGGGCACCTACTAAGGGTACTACACATACTACCTGTACTACACATGGTGCAGATCCTACTTGTACCATACGTATGCGTATTAAATATGCTACACCAAATAATGACATTATAGATACTACTGCTACTACATATGCTACGTACAGGACCACCAAAAGTCACTTCTTTTACTGCATATACAAAAATTGCAACACCTACTACGGGTACTATAGATACTACACGTGATCCACATGATCTACATGTACTACAAATACTGCACGTAAAGTTACTATATGTGCTACACCTATATGTACTACATTGTCTACATACTCCATCGATGTACACGTATTACAGATGCTACGCCTACTACTTACATACTGCGCCTTCTGCAGGTAATGCACATACTACATGTACTACACATGCTGCTGAACCTATATGTATCATACGTAATGAATGTACTACAGACGCTAGCATCTACTAATGGTGCTATAGAAACTATGGCTAATTACATATACTAAAGGCCCAAAAGCCACTTCTTCTAGATGTGAAACAGCTACTACCCCTACTACGAGTACTACAGATACTACACATGTTATACGTGTTACAGGTGTTACATGCACTTTACCTAGTATGCGTACTAAAGTTGAAATCCATAGACATTGTTGAACTCAAAACATAGCTTCACGTTGTGGTCCATATATTGCGTCAACTCAGAATATGGACCAAAATGGCCCATCAGTCGAGATTGCAAGAAACTGCGAAGAGAAAAGTGCCATCGGAGGTACTTTGCTCATTGCGAGAGAAAGGTATAAGTGCAAAATAGGAGCACACACACGGTGACCAAAGTGCCTCGTTTGATTGATATGCTTATCGACGTAGCGTGAGTGCTGTTCAGCAATCATGTCCGTGCTGTATGTTATGATTGCAATTTACTGAATCACACCGACGCGCTAAATATTTTTCAGATAAGTCAACCGAATCATTCCAAGTCTTGATTTGGACACCAATTTCAAACTTCTTATCGACCTAAATGAGGGTTCAGACTCAGATTGGGATGCAGTGCGGCAGATTACATACATGATATGATTTGACAGTATTCTCCATCAGTGTAGATTCAAAAGAGGCAAACATATGCATCATTGAGTTTATGCTTTCATTGACGCAAACTATGGCCCACCATGTCACTAGTGAAAACCAGGCTTAAAGCAGCGCCTTACTGGGTCACTTCGCTATACGCTAAAATTAATGTACGACAAATACATACATACATACATATTTTATTCAGCATCACGATTATATTTTTGTGGTTACTGGCTTTATGCCAGTAACACACTATGCCATGGGCGCCATGGGCGCCATGGGCTTCATGCGTGCGGCGCGTGTAATTCGGAAATCCTCGAAGTAGAGCCGAAGTGTCAAGCCGAAAGATATGCGAAGTTCGTGCGCCCGTCCGAGGGTGTTTAAGTCGATTATTAATAATCAAATATCAGTAATACACTACGGTCGGAAGGAAACAATGCCACAGGCGATAAGTAGGAAACCCTAGGTTTAGAAATAGAAAACAATAGGTGCTCATTGCTCCGACACGATGGCGCCGGATTGCTTGGGGTCCAAAATATGACCCGCTCGTATTTTTGACGATTTTTGCTTTAAAGTCTGCCTTTTGTAAAATTCAACGCCTTTCCGTTCCGCCTCTGCCCCCGTTTAGTATATCCTTTGTTTATTATTCATATACGTGGGGGTTTCACTGTTTGCATGAATATTGGACGGTTTCTCTCTCAGTAAAAGTGTTCGTGAGTGTGATAAATATTTTCCGAATAAACACGAATGCCATGATATCTGGTATGTCCTATACGCCTGTCAATAAAGTATTTACATTTGGTAGATCATCTGGCACTTCATACAATCTTTATTAAATTCATGGGCACAAGGTGAATGGGTCGAATTTGTGTCGCTGTGTGTAAAGATGTAAAGATTACTGTCATGACAGTCCCCAGTGTGTGTGTGTAGGGGGGGGGGGGGGGGGGGGGGGGGGGGAGAGGGGCTCTGCCCTTTAGATGCTACACAGGTAGCCCAATCTTCGATCGATATATTCAAATATAGAAATTTATCGAAAATAAAATAAATCACTTCAATCTTTTACCTGTATTTTAGTGTTCTATTGCATTCATTGTGGTTTTTGGATGGTTTGGTGCATTTTAAGGCGATTTAAAGGAGGAAAGCTTGTATAATGTCTGTACGTATTGTAATGTTTTTAACAAAAATAGACCTCTATGAGGCCATGTGGTTACTGGCCTCAAATCCAAATATAGGGGTATAGAATGGTAAAATCCGAGCCTCGCGAGCTTGCGAGCCCCTTGTTTTAAAATCCGAGCCCGAGCCTTTGGCTAAAATAGAAATCCGAGCCCGAGCCTCTGTGTTTTAAAAATTCGAGCCTGCGGGAACTTAAAATGGTATGAAAATCCGAGTCCGAGTCGCTAAACTTATACTAAACCAGTGTTAACAGGCTAAAACGGCTGATAATGCGTCATTCAAAAACAAATTTATTTCTGATCCGTTCAACTTCCGTTAGCTATCAATTATCGCTTGCGTAAATCTTTTACTATGCTACCACAAACCTGGTTTGAGTTCATGTGTAGTACGTAGCATCGTTCATCGTGGCAGCGCGTGCCATAAAGCAGTAGAGTTAGAGTAGTAGGTGGTAAAATGGTAAATGAAGAACGTGGAGACGGTAAGTTAGTTTGTAACATTTTCTAATAAATTGCTAGGTCTTTTACTGCTGCGTAAGTTCCCCGCGGTGCTAAACATCTAACAGCTAAAGTTTTTGAAAAGTAGTCTCAAAGTCTTATATTTCTGAGTTGGAAATGGACTAATTGGCATTTTAATTGATCGGAATTTTCTTCTTATCTACATGAGCTTAAATACATTATAACTTTATAATTTTGAGACGTTAAATTAAAAGTAATCAAACTGAATCAGTGCCATTATTGTTGTTAGTGTTTTTGTTAATCATTAACAAAAATAAACATGGAAAACTTATAAAGCGGTGTTACTAAAGGCGGTGTCACACGAGACGATTTTTAACGGCGATTTCCCGCGCAACGTTGCAATAACTTGCTATATTTTGTGTTGCGAGTTTCTGAATTGGATTCAAAAACTCGCAAACACGTTGCCGAAGCGAAAAGTGCAAGAAAAATCGTTCCCAGTGTCATGTTACACGAGATCGATTTTTAACGCAACGCCGTTGCGCTGAGAGTCGTCGTTAAAAATCGTCTCGTGTAACACTGCCTAAATGTTGCTTCGTAAGTAGAAATATAAATAGTACGATGTCGAAAGTGGGAAAGTAATATGAACATCACTCTTCATTCTATTTTGTCCTCGTTTTTATCCGACGCTTTCATTAGCCGACATGTAAAATCCGAAATCCGAGCTTCCGACCCCAGCATTTGAAAATTCCGAGATTCCGAGCCTAATATCTTGAAAAATCCGAGCCTCCGAGCCTCCACAAAAATCAAATCCGAGCTCCCATTGATTTATCGCCGAGCTTCCGAGCCTTGACCAAATTTTTGCGAGCCTCTTCATTTTTTAGACACCATTCTATACCCCTAAATATAGAACAGTAATTAATATAGAGAGTGAGAAAAAAATCTGTTTAAAAGAGACTTCAAGAAAGGATCAGAATATATGTTTAGTACAAGGTTGAAGTAGTAAGATTTAAGATATTGATCTTTGAGTTTTAATTTGAAATTTATTTGAAACTTACACTCTAGTAAAATTGTACCATAATGAGCTTTTATCATGTGTTTTTAAATTCGTAAAACAGAAAAAGAATTACCATAGCTGGAAAGAGCATGTTCCAATTAGCAAGACAGTGAAGTTTGAAGAAATTCAATCCAAAACTCGCGAGAATATGAATTTTTGAAAAGTGTGAATTTGTAAGAAACCTACCAGTTTTCATACAAAATTTCGACTATTTCGAAAAATTCATATCTTCGTGAGTTTGAAAGTTACTTCATTCAAACTTCACAGTTTGACTCATTTTGACGCGCTCTTTCCAGCTATGCTAATTCTATCTATGTAATGTGACTTTTGGAATTACATGATAAATGCTCATTGTATTGTCTCGGAACGACTACTCGCAATAAAATCTATTAAAATAATCTTAAAAATACAACATGAAATGTGTCTACATCAAGTAAGGCAGGTTAGGCTTATCAATTTCGGTCATTCATTCAAACTTTTTTTCTGTCATTCATTCATTCACACTTTTTTGATCGTTCATTCAAACTTTCATTTTATCGGTCATGCATTCATTCAGACTTCCTTTGATCATTCATTCAAACTTTTTTCTATCATTCATTCATTCATTCATTCAAACGTTTTTGATCGTTCATTTTTTCTTATTATCGGTCCTTCATTCAGACTTCCTTTGATCATTCATTCAAACTTTTTTCTAT
This sequence comes from Telmatactis stephensoni, assembly GCA_029948255.1. Lineage (NCBI taxonomy): Eukaryota > Metazoa > Cnidaria > Anthozoa > Actiniaria > Isophelliidae > Telmatactis > Telmatactis stephensoni. Next base: position 327,970 of record JALIZF010001481.1, on the reverse strand, counting down.
CATTCATTCATTCACACTTTTTTGATCGTTCATTTTTTCTTATTATCGATCAGTCCTTCATTAAGACTTCCTTTGATCATTCATTCAAATTTTTTCCATCGGTCATTCATTCGTACTTATATTTGATCGTTCATTCAGACTTTCTTTTTATCGGTCATTCATTCAGACTTTTTTATCATAATTCATTTCTCGGTTATTCATTGAGACTTCCTTTGATCGTTCGTGCAAACATTTTTTTCTATCAGACCTTCATTCAGACTTTATTTGATCGTTCATTCAAACTTTCCTTTTATCAGTCATTCATTCAGACTGTTTTTTGACTTCCTTTGATCATTCATCCAAACGTTTTTCTGTCGGTCCTTTGTTAAGACTTTCTTTCATCACTTCATTCAAATTTTCGTTCAACTCCTTCAATCGGCCATTCATATAGTGCAGACCAGCCTAGTACCCAGGCGTTCCTCTGCGAGCGCGAAGCGCGAGCGAGACCTGGGGCGGGCGCGTAAGCGCGAGAGAACTAGTTCCCGTTGGAGTCACTCTGTGACGTCACGTTTTGAAACGAGAGACGGGATAGCCTGGGGACTAGGCTGAGTGCAGACTTCTTTTTTCATTTATTCAGTCCAAGCATGCAGCTCTTAATTTCCGATTCACTTTGCTATAAATAGACGTAGTTTCTACTGTTTGCGGCTAAGGTTTACGTTTGCTGATCAAGAGCCCAAAATGGAAATACTTGGTACCTGGATTGTTCTGCTCGGTAAGTCTGAGCAATGAATTCTTATTTGATTAATTATCGACTCCGGTTTACAACCACGACTCGGTCTTCAGATCAGATCAGTAATACTGAAAATTATTTTAGCGAATAACTAAATTTTAGCAAATTTTAATACAAAATCCTCGTTGTTGTTGGTCTAACCAGTGGCGCAAGAAACAGCAAATAACTTAAATGGCTATTTGATAGCTTAGACTGAACTGGGCAAATTATCGAAAGAAGTTAATTTAATTTTGGTCAAGTGGGATCGCGCGCGTTTGATTCGATGCGGTAGGGTTTTCTTTCTTTATTCTCCTAGCTTTTCCATACCATTTTTCCTAGTAATGAGCTTTTATCAGGTATTTTTAAATTCATAAAACAGAAAGAAAATTACCATAGCTTGGAAGAGCATGTTAAAATTAGCAAGACAGTGAAGTATGAAGGAATTATATCCAAAACCCGCGAGAATATGAATTTTTGAAAAGTGTGAATTGTAAAATTCCGATTTCGGAAAATTCATATCTTCTTGAGTTTGAAAGTTACTTCATTCAAATTTCACAATTTTACTCATTTTGACGTGCTCTTTCCAGCTATGGTAATTATATTTTTAAATTGTACTGTAACTTTTGGAATTACATGATCAGTAAAAGCTCATTCCTTAAACTATTATCTGCAACATATATTCAAAAGCCTGTTGATTAATTGAATGCCTGCATGATTTTTCGTCTTTTTTATTGCAAATAATGAATTTTTGTCACTCTTGTTTTATAATATTTACTCTTGCCCTCGATCTGATGTTGTTTTGGTCATTCTTGTTTAGGTATAGTGCTATTATACACCACTGAAGCACAAAGTAAGATCTTTCTACTGCCAGTTCTGTTCGTGTCTCCAAAGCCTGACCGACCATTACCCAACTCTGCTATCATGTACGGAGCGACGGTGTGCGATGGAAAGGTGCACGACGGGAAAATGGTCTTTGCTCGTGTTAACTTACCATATGGCTGGACCTCTGTACGCTTTGCTAAACTTGAGGTACGTACGTACACGTAAATGTGCGGGTACGTAAGCGTACATCACGTGAATGTATAGGAAATCAAAAACACGAGACGAAATAAATGGAAATGCAAGACTAAACTGATGCATAAGTATAAGTACGAGAATAGAGTCCTTTTCCCTTTATTAGTGGGACACTTACGGCGCCGTACCGTGACCGTGTCAGTGCCGAAGTGTCTATAAAAACATTCAAAATTCCTGCCGTAACCGTACCGTGCGGTGGCCGTGCCGTTTTCACAGTCATACGAAATCGGCTCTATGTAAAATATACGCAAAAATACGTATTAAAGGAAGAGTGCATTATTGTTTTATTCACCAACATTGAATGGGGTAAGGGGGCGCTTATGTTGGGCGGAGTGCTTGAGGGTTGTTGTCTAAGGCTATGGTAAATTAGTATTCACCAACATAAGGGCTATTACAAATCCTGCATTCTGATTGGCTCCCTAACCTCGGGGTATTGGTGATAGCCCGAGTTGAGAGGAAGCGCGACTAATAATATCAATAAAACATTTTTCTCTCTTTGTTTTGTTTAGTCTCATTCACCTTTGGCCCAATGTTGGTGAATACTAAAACAATTAGACCTCTCGGCCTCATGGACTACGAGTTTGAATAGCCCATTCGGCCTACGGCCTCATGGGCTATTGACTCGTAGTCCATTCGGCCTCGAGGTCTAATTGTTAAATATTATAAAAACATTCGAAATTCCTGTCGTAGCCGAACCGTACCGTACCGTTTTCAGACATACGAAATCAACTCTAAATATACACCGTTTTACGTAAATTAAGGCAAACGAAAGAAATCGCAACTGTAATAATTAACACCAACGCTTCAAGACAATGGTCTACAGAAATTGCAGTTGAATTAGTGTTCTTTTTTTTAAAGGTCTGTAACTCAATGAATTGCTCAAAGATCTACTGTTCCAACTATGCTAGTGGTAAATTCACGGGCAACCACTACTGCATCTACACCTATGCCGCCAATATGGGCGATATATACCTGCGTGTAACCGCTGGACCAAGTCCCAACATTGACTGGACGGTAGCTGTAAGTTGAGTTTGTGGACAAAAAATCGTGGATACCACCAAGACGTGTTATAGTGGGTAGTATCCACGAGTACCCTGAGCCTGTAGCAAATGCAGTTCCTGCCAACGTAGTGGTTCTAATGCAAATAGTCAAGACCGCGACTCAACAGATCGACATGGTGTCTAGATCTTATAGAGAATATTACTTCAGGTTCTGCCCTGATCGAGGAATAGAAAATCGGTAAGCCATTGAGAGAGGTATTTTGTACATCACAAGAAAACTTACAAACATTCGGGTCTTTCTTATATTCTTTGCTAGCTTCGTTCACACCTCGAGTGTTTTGTTTTTCTTGTTAGTATCTGTGCCTGGTGCATGCGGTTGTTCGCACTTCGGTGTTTTGTTTTTGTATTTTTTGTCAACTGTGTCTGGTACACGGGGAACACGACCAAACACCCCCGCCAGAATCCTATAGAGCTGGCCTCCTTTTTCGTTTTACGAGGCTGCGGTCTGCAGGGAATATATGAGGAGGGCTATCAAGGGTCAGCCATTAAGAGACGGAAAAGGAAGTCTTACGACAAAGTCTTAATAAAGTGCTCAGCCGCCTGGTCGAGCGACGATTTATAAATTCTTTCGATCGTTCTCCTTTCTTTAACATTAAAAATTTCCTTTACCGTTATTTTGCCCCAATTTCTATTCACCAATTATACTTTTCATGATCACTTCAGGTATAACATCACTGTATCAGTGATAGGCGTCGACTCCCAGTCTGCAATGGTGATCTACGTGTGCCTCCCGAACGAGCTCCCCTGCGAGATCTACAAGTCCACCCACTACGACATACGTGGTATTGGCATCAATAATGTTGTCATCAATAATGTTACCTTAACAACCGGTAGTGGTTCGCTGACCGACATCCACGTGCTTGTGTTGGGATATGGGGAAAATAGACAAACAAGTACATATATCCTCGGGGCTACGGTCACACGATCTCAGTTCGCAGCTTGAATACGAGTGATGAGACCCCGTCCACACGTATACGTTTACGTTTGTAAACGCATACTTTTTTCTGCGTTTAGGCCTTCCGTCCACACGTAAACGCCTGAAACGCTCATCGTAAACGCATATTTTCGAATACGCTCTCCAAAGTGGATAAATTTGAAAACGACTAAAAAGCGTTTACGTGTGGACACCCGTAAACGCATACTTTCGAAAACGCTGACGTCACTATATCATTCAATACCTGCTTAGTCAAGAGTTTAACATTGTTTTCGAGTTGAAGCGTTTACGTGTGGACGAGTCTAACCGCATAGAAATGTATACGTTTACTAGCATCAAGTTGGTAGTGTGATGCCGCTGTGAAAGCTTGTAAACGGCCATCGTTTTCGTGTGGATGCAAATACTTTTATGCGTTTACAAACGTAAACGCATACGTGTGGACGTGATCTTTCTAGTTTGTACTTGATGATTCGTGGCCTGAGGAGCATGCTCTTTCTCGACTGCTATATACTGACTAATCCCCTACTCCTCCCCAGTCCCCCTCCCCTTCCCTCCGATCCCCTCCTTCCCACTCCCCCTGAGCTTGTTCTGACAGGCTAATTAAATTTCAGTTTAGAGTTTATGCATTTAGATGAGCAGTAATAAAGTTTTTTTCCGATCAAAAATTGAGAAATGACTGACATAATTAGCTTTAATTTTCTAATGAAAACATATGTGAAAACGACCAACCGACCGACCGAACAAACAAACAAATAAACAAAACAAACAAGTTATCAATTAAACAAACAAATTAACAAACAAGCGAATAAACAAACAACCAACCATTAACTGTCTACCCGAGTAGTGTTTCATCGAGTCAACGTCCATTAATGGAGACACGCTGCCACAAACGTCCTTAACTTTGAACTCCAGGGAACTGGAAATCGGTAAGATAATTTACGTTTTGTAGTCTCATTCGATGATCTCTGAATGACCACTACAGACTCGCGCAGAAATCTATCACTAATCGAATGCAGGAGTTGTTAAATATATTTTTTTCCTTAAATTTCCGCTCCAATACAATGCAAAAACACCGAAACTAACTAACAAAAGTTAATCCGTTACATAGCGTTCTCGCGAGCCGAAGGTATTATTCTCTCGCCGGTCATGATTTCTCGCATCCAGAAAAAAACAGAGAATAATACCCCTGGGCCATGACCGAGTTTGCTCCATCGTCGATCTTCACTCAATTCGATCTTGCCACCTTCAGGTCACAATTTATATTTTTTCACTTCTGGTATGACATCCGAACTGTAGCAGTGATGGGTTTCGATTCCAAGTCTGCAATGACGACCTACACGTGCCTTCCAAATGAGCTCCCAGGATGCACGTACGCCCCAAATAACCTCCACCCATTATGAACCACGTGGTACTGGCATCAATACCGTTACCTTGACGACAAGTTGTGGTCCGCTGACCAATAACCCGAGCTTGTGGTGGGCTTGGGAGACGGAACGCCGATAAATACATCCACCCTCGCGGCTACGGTCAGGAGGCTATTAAAGAATTTCAAAACAAATATATAGCTTTGAAGTTAGAGCATGCGCACTATTGCTGTAGTTTTTCTTCTAATATTGTATGTGCACAACTCTCAGCTTACTAGTTCGTTTTAACAGAAGAAAAATATCTGGGGTTTATAATCTTTTAATTGGAGCTGAAAAACTAATCTTCATTCGACGCAGCAATGATTTAAAAAGATAGGGAATAGCCCTTTTCAGCTTCGTATGCAAATTGCCCATTTCAGATCACGTGACATTCCCTTGAGAAGTTTTGTTTTATGATATGATAAAATAATTAAACATGAAAGAATTAAATCCCAAGAGTAACATCACATGATCTGAAATGGCAAAACAAACGAAGCTGAAAAGGGAAAAGCTACATAGCACTCAGTTGATGTAATATATTCATAAAATCTGTTGTATTCTACCGTCCTATCAAGTTTTTCTTTATTCACACTTCTTTTTACGTTACATGTAGCATGTTTCTCTTTTATATATAATATAAACAATAAAAAATAGACAGTTAGGAAGTGTTGGTTGGTTAAATATACATTTTGGAAGTATGCGGTAGCCAGAGGAGCAAGGCTTTCGGGCTGGCTACCGCAAACTATATATTGTTTTATGTGTTATTCATTATATTTTATGAATATATTACATCAACTGCGTGCTACGCAGGTTCTCCCAAGCTGAAAAGGTCTATTGAAAAGGATGCCGCAAAATAAAGAAACACATCCACAAGTTTCCTAAATTTATTTGGTGGTGCGTTGTTTACGGAAGTATTTCATGACGAGCAAATGCCGCATACAAATTTTATTCATAGGAAATGCTTGAAGAAGTTTCCGTCGTCTGGACTTCCTAAAATGTCATTCTTTTAAAACAGAAGAGTTGTTTGTCTACAGGTCCGTCTATGTAGCATCTGGCAGATCAGTTTGGCTCTATCAGTGAATTGGAATAAAAATAAAACATCCGTTTTAAAATAAAAATACTGAAGTATCATTGACTATATACACTTTTGGGTTTGCCATTAAGTAACTTTTATTGAGTAAAACAAAAGCATCCCTGATGAAATTACCGAAAGAGTTTTGCCGGAACGCGTTATCAAGAAAACAAAAACAAAAACAAAAACAAAGCAAAAACAAAACAAAACAAAACAAAACAAAACAAAAACAAAACAAAACAAAACAAAACAAAACAAAACAAAACAAAACAAAACAAAACAAAACAATGCAACGCAAAGCAAAGCAAAGCAAAGCAAAAACAAAACAACAAAACAAAACAACAACAAAATATAACAAAACAAAACAAAGTAAAACCAAACCAAACCAAACCCAAAACCAAAACAAAACAAAATATCGTATCTAACTTACATTCTAGCTTTGATGCAAATTGGTTCATTCAAGATTTTTTTACCCTTACCCATGGCCCGAACATGTGTAAACTTGGCCACTTTTAGTGTAATTTCTGCATAACTGCATTTTGTACTCTTCTCTATTTCCTGTTCAGTACGCCATAAAAACTACTCCTTTTGGCTCTAAGAAACAGTTGTAAAAGATTAAGACAAGACATCAATCAGATCCATGCCTGTTATCCACTGGGCTTAAAATAAAACCCAAGTTCTATTCAAATGATATTTTATTAATATTTTTTGTACTTCAGCAAAAACGTTCCCTTGTAGTTTTCTTGAGCTTAAAAAGATCCATTCAAATGCCATGGTTTTTTGCCATGACTATCGAGCGACGAAAACTAACTTTTACGCTTGAGAAGATGTTGACAAGCTTGTCAGCATGGAAGCAAAAAAGGAAGAATAAAACAAAAACCCTCATGTTTAAACATACTAAAAAGTGGTCTACACAGTAATAGAACTGATAAATCATTCAAGAGATATTTTTCTTTTTCATCTTGAGAAACAGCCAACTAAAATGCAAATGCTCTCGCGGGTTTCCGCATATCTCCCAAGAAATCAATTTCTCCTGTAGGAATGCTGGCTTGTGGCTTTGGATGACGTTGGATTTCAATTCCCCACGAGTCTAGGAAAGGTGTTATCATCAAAAATCAAATTGAAAGTCCAAGTCGAAACCTTTTTAAGACAATTCCATCAAGTTGTTCAGTCAAAATCGATATGCTCTGCAATGCAAACATTGAATGAGAATCAATATGTCATGATCATAATAATCTGTGACTTTTGAAGCGTGGACGATTTGAATTTCAAAGTAGTTGGTGATGTAATTCTTTTATTCTCCGAACAAAACTCAACTTAGTAACTTTTAAAACCCCAGCTTGGTTCTATGAACTTTTGAAAAACTTCAACGATCAAAGGGGAACAAAAGTGGATGTTTTCTCCAAATTGTGACTTAAAACGGTTGATGTCCGTTAGCAGTATTTGCCGGTCAATTTACGTTGGATTATGTTAATTTTGGTCACATCTGGTGCACGTTAAACTTCGCAAAAGTACAACTGTCGCACGTTGAAGGTGTGCGGATATTACCGAATCGCTTGTCGCTTTGACCGTGTTGCTGATGGTATCAAGCGAAATCGAGCGACTAAAATCATCCTAAAACCAACCTCTACAGTTTTTGAAACTCATTGATTCAAAAAATGGATTCAACTTTGTAAACAACCTACAGCATTTCTTCATCGACGGGGACTCTTGATCAATCAGTCAACTTGGCAGCTAAGAACAATGCGTCATTCTATCGAAAAAGTCCTATTTTTTTCTCTTCTTCTCTACAGCCATATTTCGGCACAATCCATGTCTAAAAAGTCTACAGTTTCTACAAAAAGTGGTGGTTTAGGAGGTAGGTTAATGCTTTGTGTGACATTTTTTATTTAATAACATCAACGCACATATTTTGTCCTTCGTGACGAGTACATATGGCAGAAAGAAGGACAGTCTGTCGTGGCTGTCGGCAATATCTATTCAAAATATAAAAAATACAAGTTCAGTATTCTTTGATATTCTCAAATAAGTTTGATTTCTGGGGTATAATTTTGTCTTAAGTCATATTATTTTTAAGTCAAAAGAAATCATCATATGACGTTCATTGATTCAGTCAAAATACTGCTTTCCCTGGGGCGTTGAAAATGAAAGAAATGCGAACCAAGGGATCTTTTGTTCTGAACTCCTGACTGAATCTTGAATATTTCACTTCAGTGAGCAGTAAATTATAATTAAAATGTTTATGATATCTTATGACTATCAAATACTTATGTGAAAAGTGGTTTTCTATTCAAAAAAAACCCTTAAATCTTTTCAAGATATTGTCTACACAAGTTTATTCATGTTAGTTGTTGTTTTGGTGAGGTTGAAAAACCATGAAAAGCATTGAAGTTCTTTTTCTTGTTTTATCGCCAGAGAGATATCTTATTCACGATATAATAATGTCAATTTTGACAATTACAATTCCGCGTAAACAGAAACTAAGCGCGCGAACGCATGCCGCGCCGAAATTTGACGCTCATCTTTGTCAGGATTAATTCACGGAATGAATAAGAATGAGAAATTCTCTTGTTCCGTTATTCCCAGTGTGACACATTTTTGATTCGGAAAAAAGAAAAACAGCTCTGTCTATGTTCCTTTTATCCTTACCTAAGGAAGCCAGATGGAATTTTGGTTATAAAAAATTCAGTAAGAATTATTACTAGACGCCAAAAAGAGTTTTATCGGCATCTCAAAAGCGGGCTAAACTTCATTTTGAGGAGGAAAAACTTGAGTTTATAAAAATACTGTCGGATCGGAGAATGTATCTCAAGCGATAAATAAGTAATCGAACGTTCATATTCATGGCGTATCTCTCGAACTTGTGCGTGAACGAATGTCTAAATTGTTAGCTTTCCTTTTATCTAAGTAGGAAGTCCACCGAGACAAGTTTATATTTATTCATGCGAGTCAAGAGCTAAAGGAAGTTGGGCCAAGATCGATTTGATTTGAGGCGGATTAGAACAGTACTAACAAGTGAATGATTTCACAAACAAATATCCCTTCAATGTTTTCGACTTTCAATATGTAAATTTTTCCTTTGCGGAAGCAAAACAAACTGCGATCCAAATCAGCTGTTGACTTCAACTCGTTCTAATTTCGCCACTTGGAATGCTATCAATTTAACGACTTTTAAAGAGCGTAGCAATTAGGTCAGAACGAAGTGAGAGAAACATTTGGCTAATTGAAAATCACTATTTACCCATCACAGACGCTAAAAGTGAACCAAGATAATACAAACCCACTCATGAGCGAAGTAAAACTGCTCAAGAAGTTGCTATCAATCAAATTATCTCATCTCGCCAAAAACACATGCAAAATTTGCACATTATCACGTCTGTATATACCATCTGTTATTACTGGTTAAAGGGATATTTACACGCAGAAATTCCGGAAAAATCCGGTTTGTGAGTAAAAGGCAAGGGAGATTTACTTGTCTACAATTATGAATCAACTAGTAGGTAGTTTCCGACCAGGTATATATTTCGAATGGAAGTCGTCCGTGCGTTTTTCTGTTGATTCAGGTGGTCAGTGACTGAAAACAAAACACTTCCGCCTCCAAAAGGATATTTCTTCCCTTCACTGGGCATCGTAAAAGAAAGAAGATGACTTGTTGACTTGTTGATCCTCTTGGATTTTTTCATTCAATTTTCACAACTCGTGTTAATACGTAGAGTAATTCGCTTTCACTTAGAAATAGTGTGCCCAACGCCGTTTAGATACCACATTTTCCATGTGACATTCTCAATTTATATTTAAGTCATAACAGTAGTTTCAGCTGGCTTATGCACGCGGAATGCCCAGGCTACTCCAAAATCAAACCACCAGTTTTAACTGAACTGATCAAAACACCAAATCCTGAGTCTTAAAAAAATAAAAATAAATAAATATTCTTTATTTATCCTCGGATTTTCCGAGTAGCATTTCTGCTAATATCTCCGCGGACGAGACTCATTCGCACACTCGCTACCCCTACATTCGATATACTCTGCATACAACTCTCAGCTCACATGTTGATTTTTATGGAGGGAGGAAAACCAGGAGAACCCGGAGAAAAACCCTCGTAGGCAAGGGAGAGAACAACACATCTAACAAACTCTACTCACATGTTGGCATCCACAGGGCTCGAACCAGTGACCCGACCCGTTGGACTCACAGCGGTGAGAGGCGAACGTTTTTACCGCTACGCCACCCATGCCACCCAATGTAGGGCATGGAATGTACGGTATTCGTTCCTGTTTAATGCTCTGTAAAGCTAATTACATATAACAGACTGTGTTTGAGTATGCTTTTAGCTAAGATGACACTTCGTTGTTTTTCTCCCTCCCCCCGAAGATCACTTTCGGAGTAAAGAATTAACGAGAAACGTTTATTCCTTTTGTGTACATTTCCCATGTCTGATGAAAACAGTAACATTTTGTCATTTCTTTTTTAGTTCCTTTGTCAGCCATCATACTTTTGTCCGTTCTTGGAGGATGTTTGATAATATTCGCCATTGTTTATAAATTCATTAACTTCGATACCTGTTGCTCGGGCTCAACCAAGGACAAAGAAAAAGACAAATCAATCGATCGAGGTCATTATGCCGAACTGGGACAGTCCGAAGCAGGATCCACAGACGACAAACAAAGTCAAGCATCGAATGCCACTTCAATTACGGCATCAAATCCTGCTTTTGATCACACAGATTTCGGTGCAATGCCAAGAGGACGCCCCAAGGCGAAAAGTGTGAGTAACATACACAAATCACAACTACCACAACAAGCACGTCGACCATCAGCTATTCCAACCACACCTCCACAGCGACGGGACAGATTATCCCTTGCTGCCCTCGAGAATATGAGCAGCAGAGTAAGAAGCGAGAGTGATCTAAGCCTTGGTGCAAGCGCGTCTTACTACCATGATCAGTACAGCAGTTGGGGCGATAGCCTTGGAAAAATTGCACCACCTAGAAAACCAGTATCACCACTCGTTACCAGTGAAATGCTGGGTGGAAGGCGAACTGGTGGCAAAAGAGCAATGTCTGCATATGGTGACATCATCTCTTTACGGCCTCCAAACATCAGTAACAAACTAGTGGGGCGACTCCAAGTGTCTGTTGCCTACGCACCGACAGCTCAGCGACTGGAGATCGAAGTAATCCGAGTAGAGCAGCTTCACCAAAGCGTTTTCCAATTGGGTCTGGCTACAGAAATTGTAGTTCATATAGCACTTCTACCAACAAAACGTGCAAGATTCAAAACTAAAGCCAAACCTATTCATAATCCAAGTTTTCAAGAAAGATGGGTCGTCAAAAGTGTATCCCGATCTGAATTGAACGAAATGAAGATGAGATTTCGATTGTACAGCCATGAATTTCTTGGTAAAGGGAAACTTTTTGGGGAAGCGGTAGAAGATGCTGTGAAATTTGATTTGGAAGATATTGGAGCAACAATGTGGTTGAATGTGATTCCTAGTGATGAAATGAAGAAATTAATAAGCGGTCCCAATTAATATCACATGCAAAACAGATATACTTGGACTACCCAAACTCTGACAACAACTTCTTGCGGGATCATCTTGGGGAAGCATAAAAAATTGACAGCCGTCTTTTAAGGTGTTTCAAAGTAGTTGTTGACGCGCTACACCTCTCATTTTAAATTCGCGATTTCATGGACTTCTTCTCGTCGGATCAAAATATCCTTTGGACAAATTATCAAGCAAAGATTGAATTTTTGAATGATAGTAATTTTAAGTCAATCTGTGTTTTTACAGCAAAGATAATCAATGATCGTTTAAATCAGTCTTTCTAAAATATCTCCCGTTTACGATGAGCTTTTGAAAAACGAAAACATAGGCCTAAAACTTCACATTCATGCACACATACTTATAGTAAAATCAGACAGTTTAAACAGAGCGATTTTGAGTACTAGACGCAAACATTTTTTATGCGTATTTTGCGTCGCAAAAACTAAGGTATAGCTTGTCATGCAGAAAAGAAATACTCGGCGCTCAAACATATGCGCCAAAATACTGAAAACACGTTGCTATATTGTTGTTCTTTCTCTCTGGTAAATTGCACTGGTTTAAGTGTTCATTTGGCGGAGTTATGATTTTTCTTCTGATAGTATATGGGATTCACTAGCTGCGACAATTTTAACTTTCAAGCGGCGTAAGAGATATCTCTTCAAGTCATCACTGTTTAGAGCCCAAAATCACGGCTATACTTACTCAAAGTATCATAAAACACGCAGCAGAAATTTATTAAATTTGATATGTAAAGCAACATTTTTAAATTTCACTTGAATACAGTGCTTCAAACGCGCCGGAGTAGAATCAAACTCGTGTGTACAAATGCATGACGATGGCGTGATGCTTGCTAATTATGTCACGGTACATTCCTTCGCGCCCGTGTTACGACGCATTTGCATATAGTGCCTTTACACTTCATTTCGATGCAATGCCTGCAACTAAAAGTTCGAGAAGTAAGAAAAACCGTAGACTTGCTGCACGTTTGGCAAGAGAAAAAAGATGGAGGAGCCGCAACTAATTTTTCCAATTTCGAGTTTTGTGTGATCCTAGTTCAAATAAAACCGCGGTATGCAAATGCATCGTAACACGGGTGCGAAGGAATGTAGCGTGACATAATCAGCAAGCATCACGCCATCGTCATGCATTTGTACACACGGGTTTGATTCTACTCCGGCGCGTTTGAAGCACTGTATTCAAGTGAAATTTAAAAATGTTGCTTTACATATCAAATTTAATAAATTTCTGCTGCGTGTTTTATGATACTTTGAGTAAGTATAGCCGTGATTTTGGGCTCTAAACAGTGATGACTTGAAGAGATATCTCTTACGCCGCTTGAAAGTTAAAATTGTCGCAGCTAGTGAATCCCATATACTATCAGAAGAAAAATCATAACTCCGCCAAATGAACACTTAAACCAGTGCAATTTACCAGAGAGAAAGAACAACAATATAGCAACGTGTTTTCAGTATTTTGGCGCATATGTTTGAGCGCCGAGTATTTCTTTTCTGCATGACAAGCTATACCTTAGTTTTTGCGACGCAAAATACGCATAAAAAATGTTTGCGTCTAGTACTCAAAATCGCTCTGTTTAAACTGTCTGATTTTACTATAAGTATGTGTGCATGAATGTGAAGTTTTAGGCCTATGTTTTCGTTTTTCAAAAGCTCATCGTAAACGGGAGATATTTTAGAAAGACTGATTTAAACGATCATTGATTATCTTTGCTGTAAAAACACAGATTGACTTAAAATTACTATCATTCAAAAATTCAATCTTTGCTTGATAATTTGTCCAAAGGATATTTTGATCCGACGAGAAGAAGTCCATGAAATCGCGAATTTAAAATGAGAGGTGTAGCGCGTCAACAACTACTTTGAAACACCTTAAGATTAATGGATTTTTTTAATGGATTTTATTTCGAGAAAAACTTTATTTTTTAAAAACAGCTTATATACAGCTTTATAATGAAAATCCTTAACATGTCGATATTTAATTTTATTCATGTAATCCTCAAAAAAGCAAACAAGTTTTAAAGAATATTGGAAATGGTACATAAAGATGTCATTAATTTTATTTAATAACTATATACCGACTCATGGAAATTAAACTCTGGATTATTGCCAAAACGAAAGAGAAAAGAAAAATAATGGGAAACAATGAAACACAAAGCAATAAGCAAGCAAGAAATGAATTTACCACAATTTGAAATGGCTTATTACTCCGCAGTTCCAACTGGCCCACGCCAATTACAACGAAATTCATACTATACCAGACTGCTTTCAAACACGCAAATCCAGGCGGTACAGAACTTTTGGGACTTTGGATTGAACAGGGCCTTTCGCTAACACTTGGTTCATTTACTAAGTTGGCCCACACTTCAAAAATACTCGCTTTATGGTTCAGGGCAGACTGATAAAGCCATAACGACTGCTCTGGTTTCTTTTAGAAAAGAGAAGGAATTCACGGAGCAAATATTCTAAACTGTAAAAGGGAACGAATGTGGAAACTTTAACTTAAGAAGATAAAGAATATGAAACAACAAGGCTGGAAAATGTCAATAAAGTCAACACAGTAAAAACCTACATAAAAGAACCTGTGACTTTCAGTTGCAGGCTAAAATGGTTTTATATAAAATATATGTATATTATATATCACTGGGAATTTTTGCTCATTTCCAATGATAGGAAAAATCTAGAAAATATCTAGGAAATTGGATTTTCCTATGATAGGAACTGGACAAATTAAAATGTAGGAAAATACATTTTCCTAGATATTTCCAATCATTGAAAATTGCATTTTTCTAGATATTTCCTATCATAGGAAAATGAAAGGTAGGAAATATCTTGGAAAATGCAATTTCCAATGATTGGAAATATCTAGAAAATATGTAGGAAAATGTATTTTCCTACATTTTGTTCAGTTCCTATCATAAGAAAATGCAGATATAATTTCCTATCATTGGAAATGAGCAAAAATTTCCAGTGTATTGGGTGCTTAATTGCTAAATTTCCAGCCTGGAGGTTCTTAATCTTCAGTTTCTTTTATGTAGGTTTTTACTGTAACTATATTTTACTGTACAAGAATATGTAGTTTTACGGGTAAAGAATTCAAAATTTTCAAAAAACTGGTTTTAACATGGTACAGCCTAGTGTAGAATAGATCAATTATGAATAAATCAGGAAGTGGGAGGTAGAAGAAAAGATAGAAATCTCAAATGAGATAAATTCAAAACGAATAGAAAATAAAAACGCGTAACAAATATATCCTTGCCTCATTATATCTTTTTTCGTTGAGCTGCGAAAAAACCGTCCCTGATGTTGTGTAAAGAAAGAAAACGCAGTAAATGCCGACATCTAAGGCGAACACTTGCGCGCTCCAGCTCTTGTACCGTCCGACTTTAAGAGGTTCTACCGAGGTGGCCGGCTTAACGAGGTCGTGTTCGGTTACCAAGGAATTCAAACAAAATACATGAAAAACAAAGAAACCGGGAACGGTTGAATAAAATATCCACGCTTTTACATCCTCATTGAACTCGCTAAGGGGGCAAAGTAATCAGAAGTTTTACTATATCGTTTAATATGAAAAGTTCTTATCGTCAAAACTTCGAATCAATCTAAATCGACTCAGCTGGATCCTAATTAATCGAAAACCCTTTGACGTTTTGTTGACGCACATCGTGGTAAATGTACGAGAACTAACCACGCCAAATCATCGTAAATTTCTCGAGTTACTAAGACAAATTGATCGGTATAAAATTTTAACTTTTCTATTAAATGTTCCCTGATCGACAAGATTCCTAAGTGGATCTGAATTTAGCTGCGCCCCTAGAATCTACAGTGTTTTTGGCGCCAATAGGTAGTGGGAAATGTATGATACACAACGCTAAATCATCGTAAATTTCTCATGACTGGTTATAAATTACAATTAGGGAAAGGAAGCCAGCGAGTCTCTGTGTTGACTCACCAAAGGCGACAAGTCGGCACTCTCTCAAACATTAGTACTTGTCTAATTAGTTTGCCTTCCCTCCCCTCCCCCACCCCTCTTTCGCCTACCCTAGAGGCACATGTTGCTTTTTTAAAAATGTCTTTGTGAGTGTTACTTACTTCATTCAAACTTCACAGTTTTATTAATTTTGATGCGCGCTTTCCAGCTATGGTAATTCCTGTGAGTTTTGGAGACTTTTGGAATTACGTGATAAAAGCTTATTCTCCAGTTTGTACTGCCCATGAGCGGAGATAGAACATGGTAAATATCTCGTGGACAAATTGTTGTCCCAATACAAACTCGTTCCCTCTCCGTTTGCTTGGGGGTGAGGCGAGGAATGGAATATAACAATAAAAATACAAATATTTCACAGGTGGTAGACGAGACAGGAATTAACACGTTTGTGAGCTAATCAATAATCAATTAAGGAATTGTTAATGGATATATAAGGTGTCTACCACAAGGAATTCGATTGAGAGATCTGTTTTCATATTCAAGCATTGAGCAACAAAACCTTGTCTAGCTCTCAGTGGAAGAACAAGAGTTGTACAAAGCTAAAGTAATTTCTTACAGAAAGTTTAGGTTGTTTGTAGTTGGTTTAGGTAAGTCATTAAAGTGTTAATTCAAATTGAAAATTTGAATCCAAAATGAGTTTTAGGCATCTAGTCGCCCATTTGTCATGTACGTTCTTTACAATCAACTTCAAAGTTGCTCAATTTGATAAAAAATGCACGATATATTAACTTTGTACAATTCCAAAGACAGTTGTAAACGGCAATTATATCTTATTAGATCAGTTTCTGAATGGTAAAAGTAGAATTTCAGTGTTAATTCAAAGCGAAAATTTGAATTAAAACTTGCACGAGGAGCTAGTTTTGCGCACTTTTAGCATTATTACTCGATATTGAAAAAATCTCCTCTTAAAGTGAATGTACCTAAGGCTCTAGTCGTCGGAGCTTCAGGTAGTCCCGACTATAATTATTAGGGTCAAAGATGCCCTAAAATGATCACTACTCCTTACCAAACTAATATGGATTAATCAAGATCAACTTTGAGCTTTGCCTTTAAATAAATATAATTCATAAAAGAACTGTCGTGCACAATTGCTTTTCAAAACAAACTGAAGCATGTCCATATCAAAGCGAGACCACGTTTTCGAGGACATCAAAGAAAGTGCTCGACTAGCCCGTTTTTTAAAGTTTACTTCTAAAAATAAGAATATAGTCCCAGAGTTTGCTCAGGTGCGAGGAATTTTTGAAAAAGAATCTAGTTTCAGGTAACATAATGCTTAAGAATTGTTGATCACGATGTTCAAAGTTTATGTATATGTAACGGTCCTACTTTGACGAACAATTGAGCACTCACTGAGGCAGAAAATCAATGCAGAAGGTTTTTGTTTACACCAATCACCAATCAAACGCTACGTTAAGATAGGGTCCTCTCAGCACATGGCCAACGTACTTTTTTTAAAACAAGCGAAAACATGTTAAAAGCTTAGTAACACGTGGAAGGTTACACAAGCTCAACTGGCAGAAAAATACAGATTTGATGATTCTTCAAGATCATGGATTTGTCGCACTTTTTTCCATAACATTTCATTAAACTTCGTAATATTATACTGCAAAATAAAGTTATGGTTCAGGACTGAAGATGCTGCGAGATTCGCTTCAACGATCAACACGATCTGAAGACCTCAACTCGAATGCTATAAAGAACACAACGTCCTACATTGGTTTATACTCTGACGATGGCTTTGAAGGTACGTCCCTGTTTCATCTAACAAGGTTTTACAATCCTACCTGGTACTGGGGCAACTGGGTATCCTATATATACCATATTGACCCTAAGATTAATCGATTTATCTATTTAAAAAATGTGTTTGTTTTGAACTTTCTCGAAAGTCAATAATATTGGATCATCTGTACATGAAGTACGAGTTTGGTGCAATTACCGGTCGGTCCGAAAACGGTTCGTATAAAAACATGGAAAACCGGGCTTGTTCAAAATGATTCGATAGACTGGTCCTGCAAAGCGGAAGTTTTAATTTCTCGTTTTTTGTCATTTCAGTGGAAAAACAATATGTGAACTGAGTGTTTAATTTAACAAGATAATAAATTTGACTGAGTTTGAAAAACTTTTTCCTGAATTTGTTATCTGGACAGATTATTTACAATTGGGTTATTATTCAACCGTTTATCACTGATAGGTTCCCTGCGGTTTCTTTCTTTTTTGTCATTACTTCAACTATCTTTGAATAAACGGCAAAGACAATGAACTGAACACGAAGAATGGACAGACAGACAGACAGACAGACAGACAAACAGACAGACAGACAGACAGACAGACAAACAGACAGACTCTAAGTTGCAGGAACATGAGAAATGCAAAAGAGAATACAACTGAAAAATTGCTGAAAAATCAGTTGTTCAGTGTGTCAGTTGTTGTATATGAGTGGTCGTAGTAACGATGAACTTAACTGCAAGTTCCCAAGTGGTCGAGGCCGGGTCGAATGTGATCTGAGTTATTTTTCTCTCTTCGGCTTGTGTACAATCTACTAATCATTAAGTGCGGATAAGACTTAGTCTCAATAGCTACGAGACTTTCTCCCTCATCCGGGTTCTTCGATTACTCATTCCTTACCAGGAAAAATAAGCTACAAGTGTACATAGAATATAACTGTAGAGGAGGGCGACTACCGGTATACCTCCTAAGACGCGATTCATCCCAAGCTTCATAACATGCAATCAACTTGATGGCAATGGTTGCAACAGCATTGGCTTCACCAATGCACCTTTGATTCAGGAAGAAAGTTTCAGAATCAGTTCTGAGATTTCTTAGTTCGCATGGTCTTGGAGCGTCAATTACAGTTGAATCACCACCTCTCTGCGATGGCTCACTGAAAGAGAAATTTTCCTAGGTGGCCACCGCCCCAAAACGGTCGGTTGTTGCGGAGATGTTCAACTGTATTACTTTGCCTTCTCTAACTCGTTGCTTATTCCACTAGCTAAAACATTAAACTTTTTTTTAATAATTTTTCGATCAACAGTACCATTGGCTGCCTTCATTCTCCTGGGTGTTCTAGCGGCGTGTCTGGTCGCGATATTCTTCATTTACTTAGGATTACGTCACTACGAGAGGAAGTTAATGGACACAATTGTCGGAAAAGGACGCGAAGGGACACAGGAATGCGAAACAGGATTGCTCACTGAAAGCAAATTTTCCGACGAAGAACAGATGACTTCAAAGCCAGGCAAAACCTACACAGAACGACACACGGACTTCACCGACTTCTACCATTTTCCGCCCAAACGGACCGCAGTCCTTGTTGTCTCTGTCGCATATTCCCCTGGAATTGGACGGCTGTCTGCAGAAATAGTACGACTGGAATCATTTGCTAAGGAAATTATAAAGTCTGGTATCGCTCCATACGTAAAAATACATGCAAGACTACAGCCTTTACCGGACCAATTCCGCTACAGAACGTCATCCAAGCCTATTTCTAGAGCAGTTTTTAACGAACGTTTTGCCTTTGATGGGTTTAGGAGACGTGATTTGGAAAAATGCTGGTTCCGATTTCGTATCTACTCTCGCAAGCTGATAGGGAGAGAGAGAATTATTGGGCAAGTTAATGTTAGTGTTATGGAGTTTGAAGTAGATAGTATATGGACCACTCTGAAGTTAGATGTGGCGCCAAGTGAAGAGGTGCATAAATTGTTGAAAAGAGATTAATTGAAGTAAATAAAACCAGTTTGTCTGATATATAAAACACCGTTACATTTGAGTTCTGTACCGTGTTTGTTTGTTTGTTTGTTTGTTTTTGTTTGTTTGTTTGTTTGTTTGTTACAAAGTTACTTTTAACTGAGGTGTCTAGAGGAAGAGGTCAGATATTTTTCCTTTTTTGAATTTATCTACTTGCTCGTTCCCTATCTCTGAAAGCCCTCGTAACCGAAAGTGAGCGATTTGTCAATGGAAAAAAACTGACGAACGAGACTTTGAAGCAAGTCTGCATTTGAAGGAAAAGTCGTGAACAATTTCTCCTCGCTCTTTCTCTACAGCCAAGGGAATTCCTCACTTTGTCGTTCTGGTCAAAAAGGAGGCGGAACCTTCAGCGTGATTATCCCTTCCCTCCCCTCCCAAGTATAAAAAGGAATTGTTACAACTTTTACAGTACACCAAGCCAAAAAGGGATCATGCTTGACGATCATCCCTGGTCACACCCTGTTGTTAAATATCGTCACTGTTTTAATTTCAAATGCAATGTTTTACTTTTTGACAGATTTCTCTACACTGACAAATTCATAGTTCAATTATTTGAAAATATAATCTCAATTTAGTACAATATTAGAATTTAAAATTCATCCTATACAACCTAGTTTACTATCATTTATGGATTATTAGTAATTTAAACTGAGATGGTTCAATGTCACGTTAATCTTATCTTAACGTGTTTTTACACAATAAAACCTTTAAATATCCTTAGAAGGATCTGATACCTGACTTTTAAAACACACGCTTTTTTTCGCATGAGAAGAACACAAAAACTTTCTTGAAAATAATACAATAATTTAAATACTTTATGACTTTCACTGTATGTAAAGAAATGTACTTTAAAACACATGCTATTCATATTTCACGTAACTGGAGAGCAAAATAAATCTTTCTTTAAAGGAATACCAAATTAAATAACTTGGATTTCAAGTATTACATATTTAATGAGAACTAAACTATTTAAAAGAAAAACTTACCTAAATTTTAATATCTAATAACTTAAATTTAGTTTCATTCTAGAGAAACAGTGACTGTTACAAGAGGAAATAAGACCTCTTCCAACTTCACATGACTGATCACAAAACAATAGAGGCTGGGGAGGATAAATCTATACATTCACTGTGTTTTACCCATCCCAGACTCAACTGGAATCTATCATGATCACAAAAGGTCTATCATTCCACTTGTTATTGTTTACTCAATGTAGTTAAGGGAGAATCCACCTTAGCCTGCCTAGCAAATATAAAGTGTTGGTTGAAGGGAGCAGAGGGGAGAAGGGGAGGGTCAGGAGGGGGAAGGACATGGTGGGGAAAGACTAAGAGGAAAGGAAGAAACTATCCAATACCTTAGTGTTTTCTAAGCAAGGCTAGTTCTGGGGGGAGGGAGGTTAACTCATACCTAATCATTCTTTAGGAGTACTTATTGGGGGAAGGGGAGGGAAGGAAGGGGAGGGAAGGAAGGGGAGGGGAGGATGGGGAGCCCTAGAGGAAGGGGAGGGGAGGAAGGGGAGGGGGGTTACTAGTCAGGAGAGGGCATACACTTTAACCTTTGAAAAGCTGCCTTTTCCAGACTTTCTCTGTGATCAGGATGAGCTACCTTAATGAGTTCATATGCACGTTGACGTAGGTTTTTACCAAATAAGTGAGCTATACCGTATTCTGTGACTAGGTAGTGGATGTGAGCTCTTGTGGTGACTACTCCAGCTCCTGAAATATCATAAATCCATAATATTATGACACAATGAATCAACATTTGAAAATATACAGAGACCTCTTTGAAGCAAACACCAAAGCACCAAAGCAAAGTGTCTGTAAGAGGTACACCCATCTTATAGAGGTTTCATTTATAAGGAAATGTATGGAGATTCCAGTTGTTGATAAGCAATTTTAAAAAGTTCCTTGCTAAGTTTGTGTATGGTGCTTGTGCTTATGTCACTAGTGGAATGCACAAGCACTGATAATGAGCAGTAAATTACTGAGCAGTAAATTACTGTGTATACACTGTATTGCTTGGCTTATATCACTAGTAAAAAGACAAGCACTGCTGATGAGTAGTACATTATATAGAGTCTGTATACGGTGCTTGTGCTTATGTATTTCATGTTAGTAGTGTCTACAAAGCCTTAATTAGCTCAATGAAAAGATTTTTAACCTTACCCTGTTTAAGAAAAGGCACAATTTTGGACTGTCCTTTACTTGTGACTGAGTTAATAGCCAAGATGGGTTTACCGAGGCCATCATAGCCTAGTGCTGCAGCACGAAGGAAGTCGATTTGCCCTCCAACACCTGGAAAGAAATCAAAGAACAGTAACCAGACAAAACATACATCTTACACTAGAGTAGACTTTGTATGAGAATGAAATAGACTATGCTATGCTGTGACTGTGTTACTGCCATTATGTCTACAGAAACAGTTGAAATTCCTGCCAAAATTTCTGTCATGCAAAATCTCCTCTAGGTATAGTTCTGTATGGCAATGCTTTAAGAGTCGTGGAACCCAATAATATTATTATATCTTGAATATTTACAAAATTGACAACCTGCACAGCTGGAGATTCATTAAGATTTTAACAAAAGGGCACCTAGCTGTGACAGCCGGGCAAGACTATGAATATTCATAGTCATAATAAGTTGGTTTGAATTGTTCAAGACAGCTGAGCAAAAGCAAAGTCATCTTTACAGCCTATTAATATGCCCAGTGCTCTGCCCCGAATGATGCTCCTCCCTGTGACTGTGGACACCTACTTATATAATGGACACCCAGTTTTATAGACATGACCACGGCACAGCACAGTTCATTTTACACTCATACCAAATCTACTGTCTAATCTTAAGGGTTTCTTGACATTATGGATAGGATGCTTAAGTAAAACTGGCCATTTGCAGTAATCAAATATGAAGGGTTCCCTGTGAAAATGGCCTAAGTGACTTTTTAATGAATTTTGTTCAATGGTATAAAATGATATCAATAATTGATATTTAGTAATTATTACCTTTCCTATGCTTAAATATCAATGTCTAGACATCCATCAAATAGTCACTTGGGTCATTTTCACAGGAAACCCTTCAGTGACAATCCAGTACCTGAATACATCCTTGTTCCTATTGAATCTGACACCACCTGGCCTGTGAGATCAACTTCAATGCAGGAATTTATGGCTGTGAGTTTAGGGTTTTGACTGGATATAGACACAAGGTTGACAAACCCTACATCCATCATGACTAGAGAAAAGAAATCAGGAGAACAAAGACAATGTCAGTTAATCAATAGGTAATAATCCTACTCAGCTTCGTAAGAATTAGATCAATGGGGACCATGGAGATAGGGGGCTAGGAGGGCTATGCACTACCAGTCAAATGTTCTGTTTGAAAACCTTTATGACTGGGTAGTCTACTTTATTTTCAAATTCTTATCATATTTTGCACAGTTTGCCATTTCTCCTGTATGAGCCTCAATCTGATGCTTACCACAGGAAGTCCATAGCAAATATAGATACTGAGTGAATACCAAAGGAAGCCCACAACAAAGGACTTGCCTGTATGAAAGCTCCAGAAGTTCAAATTCAGAGATTTTGATATTTCTACTGTGTATATCCCAATAAGATAGAGGAAATCTTGTATGACTGTGAAAACAGCACCACATGGTCATGGCATGGTTAAGGCAGGAATTTCTAATGTTTTTGTACATATCATGGCACTGACACGCCACGGCACAGTGCAGTCCATTTCACACTCATACTAAATCTGCTCTACATCCTTAGTAACACGACTTACCAACAAAAGGATTATTGTCAATAAACTCAAAGACTTTCTTTGTGCCGATAACAAAGCTACCAACAATACGTCCAGGAAGGATTACTTTCTTTTCATTGGTTACAGCACCAGCTTCTACCAGATCCACCACTCCATCACTAAACATCTCTGAATGAATTCCTAGGTCTTTGTGATTTTTGAGTTCTGCAAGACTGGCGTCAGGAATTGTTCCTATACCTGAAACAGGATAAAAGGTTAATGGTCAATGAATCTGTTATAATTCGACAATACTATGGTAACAATTTCACTGGTATCAAGGTCTAATCTGGAGAATGCATAACTCTGGAGAATGCAGTGCTCTTAGCAATACCTGAAATTCTGAGACAGCAAATATTTCTTCTGTCAATAGTTTTTCAGAAATTAGCTTTGCACTGATTGCATATAGCTTGAAATTATTATTATGCATAAATTATGACATCACATCACACCAACCTATACAACATGGCTGCCTCTACTATTCAGAATGGTTGAAACCCATCAATAACACAGCTAATAACCCAATACCTACCCATTTGTAAGGTTGCTCCATCATCAACAAGGTTCTGAGCAATAAGTTTTCCTATCTTCTTGTCAGATTCAGAAAGAATGCCTGGTTGGTGTTCGTGTAAAGGAAAATCGGCTACTGTAAGGCAGTCCAGGTGTGATTGGTGTATACCACCTGGACCATGGGTACGGGGACACTGGGGATTCACAAGCCCTAAAAACACAGCAATATTATATCTTTAGTGCGTAAAACCCTTTGAAGAATTTAGGAAGTTTAAGTGCCCCTAACCCCTAAATTGAAATTTTGATAATCATTTCTTCATGAATGGAAATGTTTAATGGTGAACTATCTCTGGATAAAATCATCTCCTTTTGGAGCATTAAGCATTTGAAGTTGGGAAATGCAAATGAGATGATGTAAAAAAAGGAATTTTCATGATTTTGTTTCCAATTTTGAAACAATTGTGCTTGATTTGGGGAGCAAAACGTTCACCACACTTTGTATTTTAGCAATGAAAATGTTTAATTGCAAATGGAAAAATAGTATAAAATTCATCAGACTCTAGTATTTTTGTATATTTAAGATGTCCATTTTCTACGTCATCTCATTTGCATTTTCAGATTTCAAATGCTTAATCCTCAGAAAAGAGATGATTTTATCCAGAAATATTTAACCATAAGACTTTTCCATTCATGAACAAGCAATTATCAAAATTTAAATTTAGGGGTGAGGGGCACTTTAAGTCCTTCTTCCTTGTTTTGATGAATTTTGAATAGTCAAGTTTCCAATTACTAGTCAGAGACCGCTGAACTTCCTGACAAAAGGCACATTTGTACAGAGTTAGCCTCCTTTTCAAACAAGACCCATGGGAGTAAACTCAGTTTTTGTTTTGTTAAGAACAACAGAAAATTCGAATTTACTTCCATGGGTCTTGCTTGAAAAGGAGGCTATCCCTGTATAAATGTGCCTTTTGTCAGGAAGTTCAGCAGTCTCTAGTTAAACTGGAAACTGGACTATTGCAAGATTTTGTTATCTACAAGTACTTCAACCTTGTAAATAGTTGCTTAAAGTGCGAACTGCTCATTTCCTATCGTTTTATTGATACAACATCATTGTGGGGTCAAAGATTGCTAACTATAAATTTTCCACATCATCTCACATTTGCAAATGAAAAGTCATCAACACATATGCAAATCAATAACACAGTTTCCAATAATTCAAAATGCAGTGGGCTACCTCTAGGATGGACACCACTGGGACCACTAACAGGTGTCTGTCTTACAGAGGTGTCTATCTTAGAGGGAGTTTAAATGCAAAAAATATCTATATAATATATTATATATTATATAATATATTATATATGATTTGGGACCAGCCATGGGTGTTGACTTTGCAGATAATTTTTTAGTGAGAAGTCCATTGGGTGAGAGTTTGCTGAAAAAGTATGCACTGACGAACTATACACATACCCACTACAGAGTGGCCCCTTATAAAGACCAAAAAAGTCTTGGATGTCCATGTGAAACATACCTACAATATACTTGGCATTTTTAATAGCAGATCTTGTACAATCAACACTTGGTCCAAGTGTGCAGAATCCATGTTTGTCTGGAGGGCTGACTTGAATTAGTGCAACATCAAGTTCAATGATTTTACGATTGAACACCAAAGGTATTTCGCTCAAGAATATTGGTGTGAAGTCAGCTCTTCCTTCATTTACAGCATTGCGACAATTAGGTCCAATAAATAATGAATTATCTCTGAATATCCCTTTGGAAATAATCAAAACATTATAAATATGGTAATAGAAGTTACAATTCAAAATACAGGTCATTGCTAATAGCGGAATCTGCAAAGCAGTGTTCTCACCAGAATTTTCTTTCAGGGGTGACATGGTGCCCACCAACCTTCAAATTAACGAGCCATCTAAAAGATTGACTGGGCCATTTCCCAAGTTTTAGTGAGGAAAATTACTCACTTGAGCCTAATGAGTTAATGAGGTCAGCTAACACAGACTAGTGCCAGACCCTTGACGAGTTAAATCCAGGATGACGGCTGTATTCATTTTGCTGTTTGTTTCCACTGCAGTTTCACATTGACTTTTGCCTTGTTAATTGGGAACATTATTGCAATTTGTTGTTGTTGTTGTTGTTGTTTCAAAAAACATTCTTCTAACTAATTATGGACTAATAGAAAAAAAATTCATTTGAAAAATTCATGCCCCCTTATAGGGGTGCATAGAGTTGAATTTTTTGCACACTGGTTCAGAACTTTTTTGTGGGAATCCCACAAGGGTGCAGCCTGGTGAGAACACTGGTATAGCACAGTAACAGGTCTGACTCAGTTAATACTAGATATGTGATCATTAATGGTTGGTAAATAGCCAGTAGAACAACTATGTGATAATAGCATTAAATAACAATATAGACGACTTTCAAAAATGGCGGACTCATTGTTCATGAGAACGAGGTCAGAAAGGCCTCTAAAATCATCATGGCATCAAATGAGTGTAAGCATATCCTGTAAAATGCACAGAAAATAGGTATTTCAAAAGGAAGAGGAACATATCATCTTCGATAGCAACAGAAGTGTCGCCACGCTTATTTTCTGGTAATGAGGCCTTTGTGGCCTCATTCTCATGTACTAGGCTGTCATTTTTGAAAGTCGTCTATGATAACAGTGAATGGTCAACAATTCTGACCAGTTACCAACCACTTACTGCAGGGTACAGACTAATCACTAACAATTAAAAGTCCGATTACATAATCTTTCTGTTACACAGCATCACTAATTCTAGATACATGCATTGATAATTTATTGTTCACATATTATCACCAACATACTTGGGAATACCTAGTCATTAACTTTTTTTTTCAGTTAGACATATAGATATTGCAATATTTATTACTAAGGTGTTCACCAAAATCAAAAATAATTGAATGGTTGACTATAAAAATGACCTAAGTGACTTTTCAATGGATGTCCAGAGATTAATTTTTCAGCTTAGGAAAGTTAATTGATATCATTTTACACCACTGGGGGGGGGGGGGGGGGAACATCAAAAAGATCACTTAGGCCATTTTTACATGGAACCCTTCAATTGCCCCACATGCCTGCATGCAGGTTTAGAGGTACCATGCCTTACAAAGGTTGTTGTGTAATTAGGGGCAGAATTATCAATTTACATTACCTGCATACTCTTCACTGACGTGTGGAAGGGGTCCATCAGTGTGAATATGAATCACTTCAACATTCTTTAAATTGGCTTTCTTGCCCCATCTTGCCATGGCCTCCACGAGGGGAGTGGGTGTGGCTGCAGCACTGTGCACATAAACCTTCATACCTGATCATATAACAAAGATAAAGATGGCGTTATTGCCCAGTTAAAAGGAAATAATGTAATTTTTGTCTTTTCGTTAAAGAGATTTTTTTTTCAATATCAAGTAATAGTGTTCAGCTTAAAGTGCCAAAAACTAGCTCTTCTTGCAAGTTTTAATATATATGATAAATGAGCTACTGGAAGCCTAAACCTCATTTTGCATTCAAATTTTCACCTTGGATTAATACTTTAATTTGACTTTTATCAACCTATAAAACCAAAATAATACAAACAACCTAAACTTTCTGAAAGAAATTACTTTAGCTTTGTACAACACTTATTCTTTGACTGAGCAGTCTTTGTTGCTCAATGCTTGATAATGAAAAAATCTCCTCTTAATTTCTTTCTTCTTTCTTTCTTTCCTTCCTTCCTTCTTTCTTTCCTTCCTTCTTTCTTTCTTCTGCAAACCTTCCCCGGGGAGAGGGGGAGGGTGGGTGGTTACCGAAGAGGGGAGAGTACCGAACAATTTACATAATCCTTTCTAAACAATGAGCACTTATAAATTGATGTATAAAGAACCCAAGGGTCAAACCTATTCAGACGTGATGTTCATTGCCGAGTGCACTGTTAATTATTTATATTTGTCATTTCTCTCTTGACACTCGGTCAAAACAAAACCAATATTCAAAATTTATCCACGAAGCCGACATATATCAATTCACAGATCTGCAGATGCAAAATGAAGAGCAACAGATGCGACAACTCGGAACAAAAATAACTTGGCTTATTCCGCTCAAAGTGAAATATTCAGCCCAATATCTGATGGACTTACCAAGTGCAAACAAAATTCCACTCTTCGATATATCACTTAAGCTCTAAATGCCAATAAATTTACGTTTTTGTGGCGCTTTTTCAACACTTACCGCTCTCGATAATTTGTACCGCTTCGTCAGGAGATTTCCAGACTGGAGTTTTACCAAGAATTGGGTGGAATGGCTCGGATGAATATCCATAGTACGTTCGTTCAACTTGAAAACCAAAATATCAAAATAACTTCATTAAAACAGTAGTAGGATAGACGGGGAGTCAAATTAACGTTTAAACTAAAGAAATAGAACATTCACCTTGATCGAAACTTCCTGAAGGTCGCCGCCATATTTGAAGTCTATTTTGTAGAAGTGCTGCAAAAGGACGGGACAGCCTAGATTTCAAATGACGGGAGGCGCTCAGTGCTTGGGCCATGGATACAGGAACGCTTTCTTTAACCCCTCAGCTTATGTAAAAGAACGAAAAATCTCTACGAACAGTAATGACAATACCTCCTGAACGAACGTGAATCCGTGTTGTTCGTCACGTCTGTCAAAAACTTTGACGTCACGTAAATTAGATATGATAAAACGCACGTTTTGATTGGTTCGTTGGAGCTGGTCCCTGGGAAAGCCCGTACACAGGAAGCCCAAGAAATATATATGAAACACTAAATCATGAAATTTTAAATTACCGGAAATTATAAAACTCTTATAGATTGCCATGCGGTATCTTACTTACTTGTCTTGGCGCGCCGTTTTAAGTGTTTTTGACCCTTTTCTAATGCTTTTAGAGATACATTGCTTTGGCAATACTTCCTGTGGTTTTTGTTTTTCTACAGTGCCTTGTGATAGTCTAATAGACCTTTGGCAATTTGCTCTGTTTTTTCTAATAATTACACACTGGGCCTCACTTATTTCACTTTATTCGCAATGGAATCTGGGAAGGCGATTAATACGCGCAATGGTGTTTGCCGAAAGAAAGAGAATAAGTGACGAGAATATAACTGAATCCAAGATGGCGGCCAAACGTGCACACTCGAAGAAAGACCATTTCATCGCGCTTTTTTCTTCCTTCCTTCAATCCCTTGAACGAACACACTTGTATCTTTCCAATATACCACAGTGCGAGTAAGAGAAGGACTGGGAACTAGCTTCTACATTTTAACAAGTGCAGACACACCAGTCAAATGGCATGAACAATATGGCAACACTTGTTGAAAAGGGAACTAGTGTGCAAAGTAATGTTGCTTTATTGACAATTATTCGCGGTTATCATCGCTGGTGAATATTTGTGTGTACATCAACTGATATAAAATACGTGTCATGCAAGATTGATAGCCCACAATTGAAGTTCAAGAAAACGAATTTTAACGCACCGTCAAAAATTTGTTTAACCGACTACACTGAATAGATAGATTTCATTTTCTTAATTTCGTTCTATACTATTATATTTTCAATTCGCTCCATCTCAGCCAGGTTTTTTGAAAAAGCAGTGTGTGCATTTTATTTAACGATCCTTGGAATACATCTTATATCGCATTGAAACCACAAGACACTTAAAGCATAATTAAAAACAGCTGTCTACGTTTTGCTTGTTGTTATCTTATAATTATTTGGCCACATGCCACGCCCATTTGGCCATTTCACGGGTCGAAAACGTCAATTTAAAGAATATTTAAAATGTCCACTTAATAATTTACCATATAATATCAGTACTAGATCCACCAAATCAGTCTTAGTGACACTCGACTAAGCGATTTGTACATGACCTTGAGGTTTCAACTGGCCGGCAATGTAAGTTTTCAATCCGTTTTCTCAATGAGAAGCTCTAGTTGAGAAAAGATTAACAAACTAGTAGTAATTTTATTATTTTTCCTTTACTCAGGTTCTTAACAAATTCTAGAATGGCGCTTCTGGGCGTAGTAGCATTTCTTCTTTGTCACCACATATACGTTGTTGACAGTGTTCCCAGTCAAGAGAAGCCCTATAATCCAGTTTGCAGACCATTCAACAACACGTCTGGTTTGGCTGAACTATGCGGCTACAACAATACTGCTGATTTTTTTAGGGGAATCGACGAATTCGATTACGGAAATCATTTCAAACAAGAACTCTTGCAATTGGCTCATAAATCGAATTGCTCGGAAAACCTCAAATTACTTCAATGTGCAAACTTTTTCCCTCGATGTGTTTCCAATGTTCAAGGTCCGTTTTTACCTTGTAAAAGAGTTTGCCTTGACCTTTTCTCGAGATGTGGCGAGAAGCTTCGAAATAAGTCTGAAAAGCTGTACTGGAGAATCAAGTGGTCTTGTAATCTTCTTCCCGAAAAAGATGACCCCAGCACAATGGACTACAGAAAACGCTGCTTTGAGCCCCCAGGTTTCAAAGCTTGTGTTCCAAAATGTAAGTATATACGAGTGTGACGTGAATTAACCAGAACTAGTTATCATATGCAGGTTCGATGTTGTCGTTATTGTTGTTTTCACAGCAAATGATATGTCGAAATTTCAAAGTGATTTCTGAACCCCATATTTGATTATCATATGTTAATTGCATTAAAACTGTGATGAAGGGAAACGAAACAAATTTTCAGGAAGGAAGAACTGACGTCTATGTATTTGGGATGAATGTATGTGCCATCGACTCAATATTTAATTCTTATTTGACTCTACAAGGTTTTATGGGTGTCATTTTCCTCTTGACAGAAACAGCATACCCTATACTTGATGATGCCACTCAGCTCGTTCGCCGTTTTTTACGAATTTGCAGGTTATCAGTCATCTAGCAATACTAACAAAATTACTTTTTTCATTTCTGGCGGTATAGGTGACTTAGAGCCTCCCAAATGCTTTCCTCTAGTAATTCAAGAGTGCCAAAACTTTGGCTACAAGTTCACGATTTTTCCTGAAAATATTCAAAAAGAAGACAGTACAAATGCATTTGAATTCACGCATGCGCAAAAACACGCACGTGGTAGTTGCGGTGACCAAGAAACACAGATGGTCTGCAGCATGATAGCCCCACCCTGCTTCAAAGATGACAAGGTTTTTGGAAGCAGCTGCCGTGAGAACTGCCTCAGTTTCTTCAAAGCCAACTGTACTCCATCATCAAGCTTTTTACACCACAACGAGAACTGCGACCATTTCCCTGTGGGAAAGTCGATAGCAGGAAGTAGTGGAATTTGCAAGCGAACTCAATGGTACTATTTGCCTGGATCTTTAAGTGCGAGTAAGCATATTATTTCTTTGTAAGAAGCTTTCATTAACATGAAACGTACATTTTCGGTATGTAGAGTAATTATTCATAATTTATGATGAAGAAATTTGCCACTCATGACAGATATGAAAGTTTATCTCCAGTCGAGAAATTCGCTGATTTTTCAGTGGAATAGACACGCTAGTACTCTACATTATACTAAAGATATTTGATTGTTTTGAAAAAGGAATTTACTATCAAATTTGTCACATCGATAATACAAAATTGCAAAGTTGAAGGAAATTGCTCCTAAACTGACGAAAATGATGAATTTTTGAAGCTAATTGTTTTTGTGGAATTTTTCAAAGAAATGTATGTGTCCAGCACGATAACAAGGCTCACCAGTCAGGCGATACCCCTCCACATTTTTTTTTCAAATATGCTTGGTTAAAAAGATTCATACCTTCGTCAGTTTAAGGCATTCTCCTTGAAACTTTACTTCTACTACACTCGATGTGACAGATTTGTTAGTCAATTCCTTTTTCTCATAAATAAAATATCTCATAATGTCACGTTAGCGTGCTAGAGAAGTGTGGAACGCACCGCGGAATACCGTGACCATGTCGGTACTGTGACGTCTATAAAAAATTGAAATTCCTGCCGTGACCGGCCATGCCCGTGCCGTAACCGTGTCAGCGCAACTAATGATGTCTATAAAAACACTCGAAATTCCTGCCGTAACCGTGCCGTGACCGTGCGGTGCCGTTTTCACAGTCATACGAAATCTACTCTATAGTCTATTCTTGAAATACTAACCCTAATTTTGTTTCATTCCTTTTTTAGATAAGCAATCGCAACTGAAAGGGAACTTGACACTGATGCTCATTTGTATGTTGACCACTGCGCATGCGTTGGCCTGGTTCTTCCATAGATGACGCATAAAATGATATTAGAGCTGAACATTTGATCATACACCCAGTCAAATAACGTCAGTATCATGAATTTAGCTTGCGTCGACCTTAAACACCAAGTACATTCATTTACAATCGTTTAAAATTAGGACAAAGGCCGGCGGCCAAATTTGAATCGATGCAGCTACTTATACTTGTTTTTGGTCAGTTGCAGGCAGAGGCCTATCTATACAACATGCATGCGTGTATAGTAAACCAATATCATTACAAGTTTGCTTTGATCTATATAAGATAGTAATAATATATGGAAAGTAATAATATATGATCAGTGATTAAAGTACCACAGAATGTTGCCAGCGCTCAGTGTGCTCAGGATCAGGAGCACTGACCCGGGGGGACTCCATTGTAAAAGGATACGACAGGTATTAAAGTTGAAGTTTAGAGTTTTAGCATTTCCTTGGCTCTCTTACGGTATCAAAAGAGCCCATCGCTATTATCTTGTTCTCAAACTGGAAGAAATTTGCCCAACAAAAGCATGTCGACCGGTCCAATTTTACGTTCATAATAACAATGTCCATTAGCTTGTTATCGCTGGTATCTCTTAGGGGTTAAAAATCGTCCTGCCACGCCCTTTTAAAGGACTTCCGGTATCTTTTAGGGGTATTTTTGAAAATTTATAAGGCTGACCTGCATGCTGTGATTCATATGGTGTGACCTTATACACATAACATGAATAACAAGACGCGCTCAATATATTGAACGTGAAGACGAATTACCAACCCGAAGAGAAGATATAATGTTTTGTAGCCGTGTAGCATTACACAGGAAACCCAAGCTCAGTTCGTGTACATTCTGTTTTATATTAGCCTACGGCGCGTTACAGCCCAACAAAACCTGTAGTTAGGTTCGCAAACACCAGGGTTTTGTTCGAATATAATGCAGGCTAAATTTAATGGCAGCTTCTTAGCCTGCATAGCGACCCTGGAAGGGAAGGGAAAGGAGAGAAGGGGAAGGGAGACTGCAATGGACGAAAGGCCCAAGTTTTCACTGACATTATTTTACGTCCAGAAAATGGACGCTAAATTCCTATTGGTCGAGGGGATGGGTGACATCTTCCTGGTTAAGATCCATTCGTGAAGATGAACATAATATGGATCTAATATGGCGGACAATACTGGAGAAATTTTTTAAGGAGTTCCCTTCCCTTCCAATTCTCCCCTTTGGCTTGAATCGCAAAATTATGAAGAAGAAATTACACATTGCGAACAAAATGCATTTGAGAAATGTTCGATTACAGCTTCAACGTGACAAATCATGACCTTTCGTATCAATGACACTGAGATATATGAGCTGTCTACCTCGTGATTTGCAAGTCTGAACCAATCCTATGACGCACGTAGCTGATGCCTAGTGATTCTATTGTGCATTTTACTACACAGCAAAGATTTCCGCCTCGCATTTCCTTGTGAACCACACCGACAGATCTAGACGAGTTGGAAATGGATTACTTTCTTTCAAGTCTTAACGAAGAAGTCCAGTGCTTCCTATGTCATCACCAAATGACAGAGCCCAAGTTATTAGAATGTTTTCATACATTCTGTAAGTCTTGTATCCAGAGAAACGCTCAGCTTGCAGAACAAGTCTACAACTTGAAGTGTCCTCAATGTTCCTCGGAAACGTCGCTACAAGACTTGGAGGACTTACAGTCAAGTCCACTTCACTCCAGAATGTTGAAAGTCCTAGAGTTTGTAGAAAGCGACAAGCCTTGTTCTGTTTCTGAGAGTCATTCACCAGCATTGTGGCACTGTTTTGACTGTGATCGCTCGTTGTGTGACGAATGTCTGAAGAGTCATTCTACATTTATTAAAGATCATAAGGTTTGTTTGATCTCTGATTTGAAGAAGGAAGACCTTGAGTCGATGCTGAAAAGAGAAAACCCTTGCAGAACTCACATGCACTGTAAAAAGTCCCTGGTTGAAACAACCAATTAAATTGGTTATAACCAAAACCATTTGGTTGTTTTGACCATTACATTTTTGGTCACTACAATCTAACCAATTTATTTTTGGTTAGAATCACCATTCGGTAATTGGTAAAATTACCAATAAAAGCAACTGCATATAGAGTTAACCAGCTAAAGGAACAACGAGCACGTTATTACAAATCAGTAACGCAATTCAATCAAGCCGGCAGGTATTAGTTTATGTAACCAAATTCTTTTGAGTTAAAATAACCATTCAGTAATTGGTTGAACTATCTTCAAAGAACGTAGAGTACATTCAATAAATTATAAGCGTTAAATACTGGCAGAATACTGAAATAATCAAATCTTGGTGAGAATAAATAATGAGATTATTTGCTCTCAGCCGCAGTGAAGACTCAACTTTAAATAAATCCGAGGGAAACTGGTGGCTAATCTTGGGATTTTATCAAGTGGCCAATGAGAACACCGTATGTTATCATGTGACAGATTTGAAATTGCTTGGCGCGTGGCGGCCATTTTCAGTTGAACGTTTGAAGTGGGTCAAGTTGTGCTTCGGAAATCTCTTGTTTTATGCTAAAAATCACTTGTTTTTCTTGTTAAATAGAGCAGGACAACTTAAGAAACGTTTTTCTTTAAAAATGTTCATTGTTTTAACGGATAAATCTTGGTGTTTTATTGCAATGGAGCCGAGAAGTAGCGATCTACAAATGCAGGACAAATGGCGGTTATTAGTCTTGAAGGATAGAGTGAATTACGATTACTCCAAAATGGTAAGTAACTGTAAGGTTACTGTATTTTCGATTTACTTTAGCGCCATATGAAAACTTTCTTATCTACTGATTTACATTTGACTTGCGAAAGACAGTAGGGATCGACTCGCTGAGACTGATTCTATTCGTCACTTGGCGCCTTTAGGAAGTTTTTTTCCTTCGAGCTTTCGGGAGAAGGGTTTGGTGAATCCTTCTCGTCGCAGCTGGGTACAAAACTCTTATAACATCTATTGGACTTGTGTATTTATAGGTTTTAACGGTAGAGCATGCAGAGTCTTTCATAGAAAGAGATATAAACTTAAAGCCTATCATTATGACTGCATTGATTTATAGAATAATCCTATTGATTAGACTCTTTTGTCATTCTAGATTTAGGTACAGAACGTGATGACCAGTTTTCTTCAAATTCCTTGTAACTGGTAAGTGATATAAAGCTATGTAAGTTACTTATAGTTTTCTTTCATGAACTCCACTGTTCTGAATTCAGCATGTAACATGTTCCACGGCTAAGTGTGATAAAACTTCAGTCAGATATTTTTTTCCTAAACCATTTCATTAAACACACAAAAAAGGAACTCAAATGACATGTAGGTCTTTGGTTCAACTAGAAATGTTCTATTTTTTGGAGCATCAAATAGTGTTGTAAACAATAGTGACATGATTCCATTGACAGTGCACTTCATGTGTAGAAGAGTGTAAAATATTCTTAAAGAAGATCAAGGCTGTTCTCTAACTCAGATTCATTTATAAAGCCCTTAAAGTTACCCTACCAAATTAGCTTTACAATGAATGCTCCATGCTTTATTTTCATTCACCTGAGTACAGGTGCTGGTTGCCTCAGGCACCCAGGCACTGCTTAGAGCACAGCCCCACATGCAGATGATATAGGTCCTACATGTTTGCTAATGATTATTTTGCTTTCTCATTGTAGATGGGTACTGATGTTGGACAGTCGCTGCAAACAGTGGCACAATTATCAGCTGGTACACTAAATCATATCCTGCCCTTGACAGTTAATATTATTTGACTATTATTTTGAGCTGTTTTACCAATTCTTCAGTTTTAGAAAGCAAAATTTTTCTTAGAGAAAGAAGAAAGAGGTCATTGCAAGAACAGCCTAAGTGATGTGTGATTAATTTGATTTAATTATTTGTTGATTTCCTATCATACATAAACTCTCTGCTCTGTTTGTATTGTTATTCGTGCTGTTTGCCTAGAAGAATTCTATGAGGGGAATGACAATCTGATCTTTTAGGCCTCACAATTTCCTTTAATGCAGTATTAGCATTAATTTCAAAAGATATTCTAAGTATGTATACACACATTCTTACAGCGATTATTTGGCCTCAAAGGAACAGTTGAACACATAATATTCCATAATTAACTAAAGGCTAATACTCCATTAAAGGGAATTGTGAGGCCCAAATGAACAAATTGTCATTCCTTTGGTGGAATCTTCTAGTGAAACAGCACATATAGGAATACAAGCAAACTGGAGAGTTAATGTATAATAGAAATGAACAAATAATTAAATCAAATTAATCACACATCACTTAGGCTGTTCTTGCAATGACCTCTTTTCATTTTTCACTAAGAGAAATTTTGCTTTCTAAAAAGAATTGGTAAAACAGCTCAAAATAATAGTCAAATAATATGAACTTCTTGTACCAGTGGAAGTAGAGGCCTTTCACTTTGCTAGTTTGTTATAATTTTCTTTCTGTCTGATCCGTGTCTTTGTTTGAAAAGATATATCAGAGTTTTCAAGCAGCAATATTGTAAAGAAAAAACTACTTTGAAAATAATGTTTTGTCAATTAAATGACAATTATGTTTGATTTTGTTGTTTTATCTTTGATATGGGTTCTTTGATATTATATACCATTTTTGAAATGGTTGTTATTACCATTTAATTTTTCTAACCAAAATAGAATTGGTTGAATGTACAGAAAGCAACCAAAATAAAATTGGTTATCTGAGTTGCATCCCTATAACCTTAAAGAATTGGTTGTATTAACCAATGTGTTTGGTTGTTATAACAAATACATTTTGGTTATTGTAACCTGATTTAATTGGTTAAAATAACCAAACAATTTATGTTTGAAATAACCATTTATTAATTGGTTATCTCAGTTGCATCTATTTGACCAAATTTTATTGGTTGTTTCAACCAGTCACTTTTTACAGTGTGAATCGCACTTTAGAGTTCTTCTGTGAAGACTGCGATGTCTTGATCTGCTCGATTTGCTTGAAGAACGACCACAGGAATCACAAAATATCGACTCTGCAGGAAGTCACTGCCACTGAAAAACATTCACTCTCAACGAGTCTGGAGCAAATTGAGAGGCTGCGGTGCTATGAGATGGAAAAGAAACAACAAGAAGAAATTGTAGTCAAAATGAAAAGCGATGGAGAGAAAGCAAAAATGGAAGTACAGAAACTAACCAAAAAGTTAGTGAAATATTTGATCGACCAAGAACGACAACTCCTCAATCAAATCGACAGTAACCTAGCAACGGCTGAAAGAAATTTGCGTATAATACGTCACATCCCAGCTGCACAGGAATACGTCCAAAAAATTCTCAGCAATGGAATAACAAGTGATATGGTTACCAAAACCTTCACATTTTTACCCTATATATTAGGTATGGATTTCTACCCCAATGAAGACTGGAGTCAACAAGTCCTCAATGGCAATCTTGGAAACATAAAATTGATAACTAAGTCATCTTCTCGTTTGAGTGAAATTCAAGTTGATTCTAATCTTCGGGCTTGTACAAAAGCAAAATTGTCAATCTCGACCAAGTATTCAACAGGAGAAATCAATTATGATGACTTTGGTGATGTTGTAGACATAAAAGTCAGCCCGGTCGATGATGTGAAAGTCGAAGAGAAAACCGTCAAGACTGATGGTAAAATAGAAGTTGAATTGACTCCTCGAGTACCTGGTCAATTGACAGCAGAGGTGCAACTGAATGGCAATCATGTATCTAACAGTCCACTAGTCATGAATGTAAAACACATACAGATGAGACCAACAAGACAGTTTGACATGAAAAGTGTAAATAAAGAATTTCATAGTTGAAGGGCCTATAAGGCAGTAAATAGAGGACAATAGTAGGATCGCTGTGGCAGACGAGCCTTTCTGGCACTGTTATACGTGTATTTCAACACTGATGGTGATCTCTTAATGACGTTACGGTTAGTCAAGGTAGTGCTCTATGTACCTGAAGGTTTAGCATTTCTAAATGATACAGATTTAATCATAGCAGACTGGGGGTAATCATAGAATATGTATAGTGAATACTACAACACGGACGTTGGTCAAAACCTTTGGTAACCAAGGGTAACGGGAATGGACAGTTTTCTTACCTACTTGGAGTACACTTGATGGACGATGGTAACAATCATTGTGAGTGATTATGGTAATCATCGTGTTCAAGTCTTCACAAGAGACGGTCACTATCAATATCAGTTTGGTTTGAAAGGAAAAGACAATTTTTATCCAATTAGTACAGTAACACATGGTGGACTGTTTTACGTCAGTGATCATGTAATAACGTCATTCGGTGTATTCAAGAAGAAAGGTAACGTACCCACTAGAATATCGACGATTGGTGGATACGGCAGAATGCTAATGGTCAGCTGAGTGGACCATGGGGCCTGGCTATTGATAATGACCATCATCTACTGGTGTGGATAGTGGTAATAATCGCATTCAAAAAATTCACAGCAGATGGTCGTTTCATAGGAAACACAAGTCAGTTGAAAGGGGATCCCTATTACATAGCAGCACTGAATGATGGTCGATATATTTGTACTTGCTATAATGAAGGGGTTTTATTCTTTAGGAATAGCAATAGTTAAATACCAAAGAATTGATGCGCAATTATATATGATCAATAATTAATTAAGTACCACAGAATTTTGTAATTTGTACAATCTCCCTAAAAATGTACACATAACTGAATAAATGTAAATAATAAAAACATGCACTTGGCACAACAAATGAAATCTGTCATGTTTCTTACAGCTCTCTTTCTTGCAAAATCATACGAAACCGTAACTCTCTTTTGAGATGGTATCACTTTGGCTCTGAAACTTTAGGACTTTAATTCGATTCCAAAATTTTACGGATGATGGCTCTGTCTTCCTTCCTTCCTTCTTTCCTTTCTTTCTTCCTTCCTTCCTTTCTTCCTTCCTTCCTTTCTTCCTTCCTTCCTTTCTTCCTTCCTTCCTTCCTTTCTTCCTTCCTTCCTTCATTTCTTCCTTTCTTTCTTTCATTCTTTCATTCATTCTTTCTTTCTCTGTCTGTCTGTCTGTCTGACTGTCTTTCTTTTCTTTCAGACCTAATTCTTAAACCATGTATAGTTAATAACTAAAGTTGTATTAGTAATGTCTGATTTTAGACATCTTGCTAGAGATGCAACTTCTACCTGCTTGTACCACATATATGGCGCTCCAAGTATTGCAAGGTCTTACAACTGATTATGAATGAAATGACGTGATAAGACTGATAACTGAAATTTTTCTCTTTTTAGCCTTAAATTGTCTTTAACTTTTGTAATATAAAGACGAAGATTAACAAAATATAATTTGACCATGATTTAAGGAAGGGTAAGTCGATATTCTGTTGCACAGCGACGGATTCAATAAGCATTTTTATTGCTTACGCGAACATAGGATAACTTGCCCAACCTACTGCCGACCAGATGGAATTTTACAGTGGATTTCCCCATCAGTGCATTGGGATTGACGTCAATTTGACGTCACAAATTTCCAAATCGGTCGGATGTTCTATCAGCGCATTCACTTGCCAGGGGTAGGGACGGGAAGATTTTGGTTACCATATATCCGACGTGACACGAAGCAGTATTAGTCCTAAAGGATGATGATTGCCATTTTGGAGAACTGGAAAGCTTTAAAGTGTAGTAAACTGTTGCTTAATTTGCATCAGACCTTTGTTCAGTGATTCACGCGTACGTGTTGTAACTAGAATGACCTTAGACAAA
The DNA here is from genome assembly GCA_029948255.1 of Telmatactis stephensoni. NCBI lineage: Eukaryota > Metazoa > Cnidaria > Anthozoa > Actiniaria > Isophelliidae > Telmatactis > Telmatactis stephensoni. The sequence goes on along the minus strand of JALIZF010001481.1, from coordinate 288,084 downwards.
CAGTAACGCAATACTGAAAAGTGACTGCTAAATCGACTGCTGAAACGTTACTGCAATACGACTGTAAGAGGATGTACGTAACGCTATAGCTCTTACAAATCCCCAAATACCTAATAATTCATAGAAACTTGTGTTACAACAACGTTACTGAATCAAGGAGGAGGGGAAGGGGCAACCCATATATTTGCTAAACGGGGATGTTCCGCCCGAAAGGGGTACCTTTTTGAAGCCATATGGTATATAAAAGGGTAGGGAATTTGAAATTTTGGGTATACCGAAAGGTAGGGATCTTGCGACTTTGATCCTCGGGGACCCAGGGCGAAAGGGGAGGGGGAGGGAGGGGAAGGACCGGAGGGGGAGGGGGAAGGAAAGGGAAAGGGGAAATGCTCTGGGTCCGCGAGGATGTGCCACTTTGGGTATCAAAAAGAGTCCTAGTAGAAAAAATTACGAAACGTACCAGCGATCATGTACATATAGCGACCTTAGAAATACTTTTTCAAAATAAAGAAATAATCATTTGTCTTCGGCCACAAAAAGCAGCCACGTGGTCAGTAGCTATCACGTGATCGATAAATTTCACATCATCAATGACTTTGCGCGTGGTCGACGTTGAACAGCTTTCAGAGCTTTGAAGGCTTCGCTTTCGCTTAGCTTCTTTGTGTTTAAATGATGTCAGGTACGCTCGAACCACTTACAGATGCACACACCATTCGCGGTAGACCTACACTAAAAGATGTCGAGCGTTTTCGAAACGGGTCGAACCCTACGAGAAACCGCGAACCTCTATACGAGAGAACATTTACGAGTGACCATTTTATAGTGAACCAAGCTAAACTTATCTTAAGCTATTTATCTATTCTGAAACAATTTCTCAATCTTATGTGAACTATGACAGTACAAAGGACTATATTGTTAAATCTCAACATAGTTTCAGCGCCAAACAAAGGAGAATTACAAGACGGTAAATGAAGAAGATCCAAGAAGTACCACGAGTGTTTGCTTATCGCCCTGTGACTCTCAAACTACTAGAACCACGTTCCCAAAGATCAATTCTATCACATTAGTGGTAAATATTCTTTTGTTAGTTATTTTTTATTATTCAAAGTATGTTCATTAAAATTGTAGACATTTCATTGAAGTTGGGCACTCACCGTGCAGTTGTGAACCTCTAAAATTAGAATGTTTGTTTTTGAAAACTAATTTTTTGCAATCATTGGAAAAATAGTATTTCACGGATTTACTGTTGCACTCTAAGGGATCATGGGAAGGGGGAGAGATCCTTTGCGATTTTTTCTTTTACCCTTGACTCTTTGCATGCGCTTTCTTTGCGAGTTTTAGGAGACGACTGGGGACGAGTCAGCTCTAAGGGAAAGTTTATTTATAGCCAGGGAATATGGTTTTGACGGGATGGCTTGGAACAGTAATGTCTCCAGCTGTAGTTTTTTTCCGGCTTCGAGTTTATAACGTCTTAGTATGGAACCACAGTGAACATCAAAGATTTTGAGGCTGTGTTAAGCTTCGAAAAGTTTCTTAGATGCAAAAAATTAATTTAAACATTACTGTTGATCTTAGAAAACGTCAAATACATAATCAGTGAAATTCACTATTGTTATTTTTATTATTAAAGGTCTTTAAAAGTACAATGCCTTATACTCATATAATATCATGATGCAACTTTTCCAGAGGACAATGATATTTGAGTTTTGATTATTTCACTCACAAACGTTTAGCTAACATATATAAATCGCAACGTTCAAAGAGAAGCCCGAGTTCGCGCAGTTATGCGTCTAGTTATAGAGAATGACAATGGCGGCAGCATATAAGTGAGGCTGACTTGCATGCTGTGATTCATTTGGCGTGACCGTATACGTAACATGAATTGATATGCTTCCGCCTTTTCTTTTCTTGAACTACAACGAGAGACGAGTTGAAAATGGATTCCTTTCTTTCAAGTCTTAACGAAGAAGTCCAGTGCTTGCTATGTCATCACCAAATGACGGAACCCAAGTTATTGGAATGTTTTCATACATTCTGTAAGTCTTGTATCCAGAGACACGCTCAGCTTACAGAACAAGTCTACAACTTCAAGTGTCCTCAATGTTCCTCGAAAACGTCGCTACAAGACTTGGAGGACTTACAGTCAAGTCCACTTCACTCCCGAATGTTGCAAGTCCTAGAGTTTGTAGAAAGCGACAAGTCTTGCTCTGTTTCTGAGACTCATTCACCAGCATTGTGGCACTGTTTTGACTGTGATCGCTCGTTGTGTGACGAATGTCTGAAGAGTCATTCTATATTTATTAAGGATCACAAGGTTTGTTTGTTCTCTGATTTGAAGAAGGAAGACGTTCAGTCGATGCTTCTAAGAGAAAATCCTTGCAAGACTCACGTGAATCACACTTTAAAATTCTTCTGTAAAGACTGTGATGTCTTGATCTGCTCGATTTGCTTGAAGAACGACCACAAGGATCACAAAACATCGACTCTGCAGACTCTGCAGGAAGTCACTACCACTGAAAAACATTCACTCTCAACGAGTCTGGAGCAAATTGAGAAGCTGCGGTGCTATGAGTTGGAAAAGAAACAACAAGAAGAAATTGCAGTCAAAATGAAAAGCGATGGAGAGAAAGCCAAAAAGGAAGTGCAGAAACTAACCAAAAAGTTAGTGAAATGTTTGCTCGACCAAGAACAACAACTGCTGAATCAAATTGAAAGTAACTTAGCAACGGCTGACAGAAATTTGCGTATAATACGTCACATCCCAGCTGCACAGGAATACGTCCAAAAAATTCTCCACAATGGAATAGCAAGTGATATGGTTACCAAAACCTTCACATTTTTACCCTATAAATCAGATACATCGGGTATAGCATTCTACCCCAATGAAGACTGGAGTCAACAAGTCCTCAATGGCAATCTTGGAAACATAAAATTGATAACCAAGTCATCTTCTCGTTTGAGTGAAATTCAAGCTGATTCTAATCTTCAGGCTTGTACAAAAGCAAAATTGTCCATCTTGACAAAGTACTCAACAGGAGAAATCAATTATGATGACTCTGATGTTGTAGACATAAAAGTCAGCCCGGTCGATGATGTGAAAGTCGAAGAGAAAACCGTCAAGACTGATGGTAAAATAGAAGTTGAATTGAACCCTCGAGTACCTGGTCAATTGACAGCAGAGGTTCAACTGAATGGGATTCCTGTGTCAAACAGTCCACTAGTGGTGGATGTCAAGCCTCAATGCATAGAAAAGATAGATGAGGATTCAGTGTTGAAAAAAGCATTGAATACTGGGTCTGGATATTTTATAGGTATTGCCGTGAATAAGACCAACAGTAGGATTGCTGTTGCAGATTATTCTTCACATTGTGTTAGAGTTTTCACTATTGATGGAGGGTTGTTGTTGGAGTATGGTAGTGAGGGCAGTGGACAGAGACAGTTGTATTATCCTCAGGGATTAGCATTTCTCACCGATATAGATTTAGTCATAGCTGACACTAACAATCATAGAATATGTATAGTGAACACTACAACAGGAACACTGGTAAAAACCTTTGGTTGTCAAGGAAACGGCAATGGAGAGTTTTCTTACCCACGTGGAGTACACGTTAATGACGACTGTAACATCATTGTGAGTGATAGTAGTAATGGTCGTATCCAAGTCTTTACAAACAACGGTGACTATCAATATCAATTTACTGTTCCAGATCAGGACTACGTTTGTCTATACAGTACAGTTACACACAATGGACTGTTTTACGTGATTGACTACGATAATGGAGTGATTCATGTGATTGACATAAAAGATGGCTCACCAACTCGACTATCCACCATTGGAGGGAAAGGCCAGGGTGTTGGTCAGTTGCAGAGTCCCCAGGGTCTTGCTATTGACAACGATCACAATCTACTGGTGTGTGACTTTAATTCTAAGCTGGTTAAGAAGTTGACTTTGGATGGTCGTTTCATAGGAAACACAAGTCAGTTGAAAGGGGATCCCTATTACAAAGCAGTTCTGAATGATGGTCGATATATCTGTACCTGCTATAATGAAGGGGTTTTATTCTTTAGGAATCACAATAGTTAAATATTAAAGAACTGATGCGCAAGGAGGATATGACGTGATTTGAACGTGTTTTGGTATTTTTTACACGGTCGGGCTTTCGTTTTTTTTTCTGCTATAACATTTTTCAATGGTGATTGACATGGAAAGACAGTCGAAATCCGAGTAAAAACTTTAAGACCTGAGCACGTCAAATTCCAATGGTTAAATAGTCAATTGATATCAAAAAGAAGCATAATTTGATGGTGTACCATATTAATGGTTGTGGTATGTCAGACGATTTTCTACCTCAGCGATCGTGTAAACTTGTGCGCGCGTCTGCACCAAAATGACGACAACAGTGCACGGCTTTATACGGAAATCCAAAAAGGAAATTCGTTCGTTAGTTACCCGTTCGTTATATAATTACCCGTTAGTTACTCGTTCTTAAAATGCCAGTCGATTGGACGACAAATCCCTTCAAAACATCTTTGAAAGAATCATAGAAACTTTAATTTCTTGTGGATAATAGCTAACAATCAAAGTACTACTGAATTTTAGAGTTTCGGTTTATGACGGTTTTTACTGCACTCGCGACAATTCAGTGGCGGACGCCAAATTCCAAACTTTCATCGCAAAAAAAGTTATTCGCGAATTTGTTAGTATTACATTTATGCGTCTATACTCCTTATAACTTGTTAAAAAGGGAGTATTTTGATTATATAGTTTAGTAGGCTGAGATCTCTCTATACAACATTCTTTATATACAACTGATATCATTACTAGTTTGCTTTGAAGATAGTAATTATATATGATCAATAATTAAGTACCACAGAATTTTGTAATTTGTACAATCTACCTAAAAATGTACACATAAGGTAAAGTAAAGTAAAGTAAAGTAAACGACCATATTTTACGTCGATAACTCGTGACAGTAATTTTGGTAACTGATAAACTTGAGGTCGACGGTGCGCTCATTTTACTCCCCTCTCTCCATCAGTGCTCCGTTTTAAGGGTATTTAAAGCTAATTAAAGCTACACAGAAAGGAAAGAAGTTGAAACAAGGATGTGAAGTCACTGGAGATCAAACTAGGGACCTCTTGCACCGAAGGCCGCGCACTAACCAACTGTGCCATCCTTGCTCCTATACACATAAATGAACAAAATAAAAACATGCACTTGGCACAACAAATGAAATCTGTCATGTTTCTTACAGTTCTCTTTCTTGCAAAATCATACGAAACTAACTCTCTTTTGAGATGGTATTACCTTGGCTCTGATACTTTAGGACTTTAATTCGATTCCAAAGTTTCATAGATTATGGTTCTGTTTTCCTTCCTTCCTTCTTTTCTTTCTTTCTTTCTTTCTTTCTTTCTTTCTTTCTTTCTTTCTTTCTTTCTTTCTTTCTTTCTTTCTTTCTTTCTTTCTTTCTTTCTTTCTTTCTTTCTTTCTTTCTTTCTTTCTTTCTTTCCTTTCTTTCCTTTCTTTCCTTTCTTTCCTTTCTTTCTTTCTGTCTATCTGTCTTTCTTATTTCCTTCCTTGTATATCTTTCTTTCTTTCTATCCTTCTTTCTTTCGTTTTTTGTTGTTTGTTTGCTTTTGTCTGTCTGTCTTGCTTTTTCTTTCTTCCTCTTTTCTTTAATTTCCTTGTTTCTTTTATTGTTTGTTTGTTTATCTGTTTTTTAGTTTATGCATGATAATCGAAACTGTGGTTTCATTTTTGCTCTTTTGTCAATGAAAAGGAAAGTGATGTGGAAGACATAGAGAATACTTCATGGAAAGTGCGTTCGTACGGTTTTTGTTCACGAGTTGTGAAGCCAGGTCAAATTCATGCTTCAGCGTTTCAAATGTTCCTCAAAATTTGAAAAAATTACCTTGAACTCGATTTCTCAGTGTTTTTCTCCGAGCTTTTGATAATAAGACCTTTTTCTTAAGTGATATGTTATCTTCTGTTCCATGAAGACGGACGGTAAATTTATCCTCTACTTTTCTTCCGAATGGTGTTTCATTTGACGGTATTCACTTTAAGCTTGCTTGGAAATATAATTATGTGAGATCGAGCTGAATGACGGCGGTATTGAGCCGAAACAACTTCAAGGTGGTCACCGCAATTCATATTCGAGGTGGCTCATATTCGAGTCCAGCACAATGGACCACAGGAAACGGTGCTTCGAGCCACCAGACTTTAAAGTCTGTGATCCCAATTGTAAGTATACATCAATGGGTTTTAAATAACTATTATGTAATAATACGCCCTATTTAGTGCTTCCCAGACCATGCTGATCTGTTAATGCGGTTGGTGTAGATCATAATATGCAGTTTTTGGGGTGTCCGTCAATACAGGTTTCTACAAGTGCGTTAAGGCCTGGGATTTTCTAGGGAGCGTTGCGTGACGAGGCTCAACACGGCTGCGAGGGAGACTAGGGATTTTCCCTAATATAAATGATCAAAAATTGACTTAGATTGTTAAAATACAAAAGATAAATTGATTCCTAACAAAACGATTTATTTCGATAAACAAAACATTTTGGTGCCATTTTTATCACATAAGATCAGCCACGTGACCTGTGACGTCATAAATCACATTTTAGGAGGTTCTCAATGGGGTGGTGGCTATTACGGTTAACGGTTAATATTTTGGTTTTTTTATGAATACGGTTAAAGTGGGTTAATAACTAATTTCCATTGTTCTTGATGGTTAAAAATTAATTTTTATTGTTGAGAACGCTGGAAAAAGCTATTACGACTAACGGTCAGTTTTTCCTATTATTACGGCTTACGGTTGCATTTTTGGCCCTTTTATGGTTAACGGCCCCCCACTGAGACCCTCTTTTCACTCTCCGGTAGTGTAGACAAAACAAACCATAGTGGTTCGTATAGTTTTAGAGTTCCTTCTAGGTGTAGATAATGAAACTGCCTTAGCTGCTCGACTATCTATCTTCGTTAAAGAGATATATGTAAAATAGGTCACGTGACCTCGATTATTTTCAAATTACCCTGAATATCTCGTTATAAATGGTGAACAGGCAGTCAAGGCAGATTTATATACAACACCTTAACACAACTCTAAAAAATTCAAGAACATTTAAAGTGCCTGTTGTCTTTACCACTGGACATTGAAAAACGTGTTTTCTGATGTAACAGGTCACGTGACCAATCTTCCATTGTGAAACCTATGCCGAAATGTTAAGTTTAACAAAAACTGTTATTCGACAAAAAATCCTTTGAGGTTGAAGCCTAGACCGCATTTCAGGTAATTTTTCATTTTAGCCAAATTATGCCTTAAAATCCCAGGCCTTATGGCGGGCTCATTGTTCAGGAGAACGAGGCCAGAAAGGCCTCTCAAATCATCATGGCATCAAATGAGTCAAAGTATATTCTGTTAAATGCACAGAAAATAGGTATTTGAAAAGGAAGAGGAACACATCGTCTTTGTGGCCTCGTTCTCATGTACTAGGCCGCCATTTTTGAAAGTCGTCAATAATTAATAATGTACTTGAGACTGAGTGATCAGCCAAGGAAGGTCGACAGCCGCCAACTAAACGCTCAAACCAAGGGCTCTAGGACAACGTCGTTGTGTTTATGTGTAATAAATCAAGTTAAAAATTGTACTTATCTGCAGTCAATCCTTTGAAGCTCTGAAGTCACATTATTTCCTCTGTTTTTGACCTTTCTGGCCTCTGTTCTAGCTGTTATAATGCTTTATCTTTGGTATCGATACTCGTTTGCAATTGGGGTCCAGTTCCCGCTCCGCCAAACTTTAGTTAGCGATTAGTAGTAATAAGTTAATCAAATTCGACTTAAGATTAGAGTGATCTAATATATTGATAAAATAATAAACTTTAAAAAATAAAAAGTCGTAAAAAGTCGTAAAAAGTCGCTGATGACGGGTCGAGGCCAGAAACTGACTGAAAATGAGCTTTAAAAATCAAAATTTGTGAAAAAAGATATAAATATGTGTATACAAATAGATTTACACTGAAACTAGAGAATAAAAAAAATTATTGGTTCCCGGACCGGGATTCGAACTGGCACCGTTCCATTTACAATCTGTCGTAATGTACAACAGCTGAGTTTGGGCTGCCTGTTTCTCCGACAACTCGTTCCCGACAACTCGTTTCCGACAACTCGTTTCCGACAACTTGTTTCCGACTACTTGTTTCCGACAACTTGTTCCCGACAACTTGTTCCCGATAACTTGTTCCCGACAACTCGTTCCCGACAACTCGTGACCCCTATCGGCTTCCGTACAAAAACAGAGGAAATAATGTGACTTCAGAGCTTCAAAGGATTGACTGCAGATAAGTACAATTTTTAACTTGATTTATTACACATAAACACAACGACTTTGTCCTAGTGCCCTTGCTCAAACGAACTCTTTGTTCAATTCAAAATTGAATATTTGACAGTTTAGAACTCTTAACAATTAAAGGACTGTTTTGAGTCCACGAAGAAATATCTATATACAACGCATGTTCAGCCGAGGAGGTCGACATCCGCCGAGTAAACGCTCAAACAAACTCTTTGTTCGATTCGAAATTGAATATTTGACAGTTTAGAACTCATAACAATTAAAGGACTGTTTTGAGTCCACGAAGAAATATCTATATACGATGCATGTTCAGTCGAGGAGGGTCGACAGCCGCCGAGTAAACGCTCGAACGAACGTTTTGTTCAATTTTATTCGAAAATCTGGAAAGTAATTGACAGTACAAAACTTTCAAAACAAACAAACTAACAGAACCTGTTTTGAGTTCACCATCGAAGAAATTTTTTTTTCGGTTTTCTTTGACTGTCCTGCAAACATATCTTAGCATAAGTGTTTAATAATTTGCTTAACTGTTATATCCTCTTTAAATAAAGAGTCTTTTTTCTTAATTAATAGTATTTCTTGTATTTCTTTTAATGTCAGAACTTTGACTGCAAGCTTACAATATATCCTGTAAAGCTTTAAAAGAAGCTTCAACATGAGATCAATTAACTATCTAGGTGGAAGAAAACACGACGATAGTGATCCTTTTGGTGCCTTTAGATACCAAATTGCTTACATTTTTTTCGTTTTACTCTTTTCATTAGATGGACAAGGCAAACAAAAGGGGAACTTGACACTGATGCTCATTGCTGTGCTGTCTAGTACCAAGCTTGTGTCCTGGCTCTTTCAGAGATAATGCTTTAGAAGTTGCGGTTTAAGTACATGTATCAAATGCAGTAGATAAATTTACAAACGCATCTTTTTTGTTTCGGTTAGTCCTTTCGTTTGCAATTGCATTAAAACGCCGCTTTTCTCTTATTTAAGAAAGTAAAGTGAAAACAAACGGGAAAAAAATTGCGTCTTTTCATTAGTGTGTTGTCTATTATAAACGTTTTCGATACGTTTTTGATGAAGACGGTCAGAGTTTTCGATTGTTTTTGTGTGGACGCAAGGTAAAATTCATTGAAATGTATGCGTTTTTTTTCAATGCATAATTATTGAGGGATCTGGTTGTGCCGGCTCGACCTTATCAAGAGTAACGTATCAAGGTTTTCCACAGGAGATTGTGATCGATTGTGGTATTGTTGTGATTTCTCGAATTTGCATTGCTTTTTTATTTCATCTCAGGAATTATGATCAGTCTTCGTGAATCCATTGGGAGATACTGAGCGATGGCGTATGTCACAGGAATCTTATACACCTAGCTATTTCAATTAACGTTGTCGGCAAGTAGACTCAAGTCTAGCGACTCACCCGAAATGGAGTATGGGTAGGAATTCCTAAAAGCTATGAAACTAAATAAATATCAGCGCACGACAATTCTCAACCAGCTAGTGTTGAGCTTATACAACAAAAATCTTTATTCATTGATGCTTAAATAAAGATCAATGCCAAAAGAGATCTAGAGTAATTTTTTTCAACTACCCATACACCTTTGCGGCCTAGTCGCGTAGGTTTGAAGCTTCTCGCCCGACAACATTTTTGAAATAGGTGTATGTAGACGGATTATCTTTATCTAAGCCTGTTAATATGCACTGAGGATTCTATTTGAAATGTGCCAAGTAATGAAAATTTTATGAAAATGGAATAGATGTGATGAGACCCACACATTTTAGCACCGTTTATTTTTCAGAGCTAATTTTTTTCGAAGTGTCGCTAAAGTAAGCGAAAAATCGACAAAATTAACAATTGGATTTACAACTGCTTGAGGGCCATTTGCAACACTGTTCCAGAGTCCTCCAAGTCCACTGGAGCAGATTTAATTTCCCTTTGTCCTTGTAACCAGGGAAAGTACGGTTTCCAAGCCTGTCACGAGACCAAAATCGAGCCAACTGATTGGCTTACTATCTCATGAATAATTAATGATGATCTGAATTTTCTTTTAATATGACATGCTACAATCTTGTTCTAGAATGTCTAAACTATTAACTTTAGCTATAAGTTCACCGATATTTCCCGAAAAGTATACAAAAAAATAATTACAGCATATATATCGACATTTAAAACGAAAAGACGATTGTGGTGGTTTAGATACCATAGGCATTTCGCGTATAACTTACAAATGAGCTGTCGACTTTTTATAGAGAACGACAGTGCAGCATAGAAGTGAGGCTGACCTACATGACTCATTTGGCGTGACTGTGTAACGTAACGTTAACTGATCTGATATGCTTCCGCCTTTCGTTTTCTTGGAACCACAACGAGAGACGAGTTGAAAATGGAGTCCCTTCTTTCAAGTCTTAACGAAGAAGTCCAGTGCTTCCTATGTCATCACCAAATGACGGAACCCAAGTTATTAGAATGTTTTCATACATTCTGTAAGTCTTGTATCCAGAAAAACGCTCAGCTTACAGAACAAGTCTACAACTTCAAGTGTCCTCAATGTTCCTCCGAAACGTCGCTACAAGACTTGGAGGACTTACAGTCAAGTCCACTTCACTCCCGAATGTTGCAAGTCCTAGAGTTTTCAGAAAGCGACAAGTCTTGCTCTGTTTCTGAGACTCATTCACCAGCATTGTGGTACTGTTTTGACTGTGATCGCTCGTTGTGTGACGAATGTCTGAAGAACCATTCAACATTTATTAAGGATCACAAGGTTAGTTTGTTCTCTGATTTGAAGAAGGAAGACATTGAGTCGATGCTTCAAAGAGAAAACTCTTGCAAGACTCACATGAATCACACTTTAGAGTTCTTCTGTAAAGACTGTGATGTCTTGATCTGCTCGATTTGCTTGAAGAACGACCACAGGAATCACAAAACATCGACTCTGCAGGAATTCGCCGCCATTGAGAAACATTCACTCTCAACGAGTCTGGAGCAAATTGAGAGGCTGCAGTGCTATGAGTTGGAAAAGAAACAACAAGAAGAAAATGCAGTCAAAATGAAAAGCGATGGAGAGAAAGCCAAAAAGGAAGTGCAGAAACTAACGAAAAAGTTAGTGAAATATTTGATCGACCAAGAACAACAACTCCTGAATCAAATTGAAAGTAACCTAGTAACGGCTGACAGAAATTTGCGTATAATACGTCACATCCCAGCTGCACAGGAATACGTCCAAAAACTTTTCCACAATGGAATAGCAAGTGATATGGTTACCAAAACCTTTACATTTATACCATATAAATCACAAACATCAGGTATCGTCTTCTACTCCAATGAAGACTGGAGTCAACAAGTCCTCAATGGCAATCTTGGAAACATAAAATTGACAACCAAGTCATCTTCACGTTTGAGTGAAATCCAAGTTGATTCTAATCTTCAGGCTTGTACAAAAGCAAAATTGTCCATCTTGACGAAGTACTCGACAGGAGAAATCAATTATGATGACTCTGATGTTGTAACCATAAAAGTCAGCCCCGTCGATGATGTGAAAGTCGAAGAGAAAAGCGTCAAGACTGATGGTAAAATAGAAGTTGAATTGACCCCTCGAGTACCTGGTCAATTGACAGCAGAGGTTCAACTGAATGGGATTCCTGTGTCTAACAGTCCACTAAAAGTGGATGTCAAGCCTCAATGCATAGAAGAGATAGATGACGATTCAGTGTTGAAAAAAGCATTGAATACTGGTACTGGAAATTTTACAGGTATTGCAGTGAATAAGACCAACAGTAGGATTGCTGTTACTGATAGTTCGTTAAGCTGTGTTAGAGTCTTCACTATTGATGGAGAGTTGTTGCTGGAGTATGGTAGTCAAGGCAGTGGACAGAGACAGTTGCATTATCCTCATGGATTAGCATTTCTCAACGATATAGATTTAGCCATAGCTGACAATAGCAATCATAGAATATGTATAGTGAACACTACAACAGGGACACTGGTAAACACCTTTGGTTGTCAAGGTAACGGCAATGGAGAGTTTTCTTACCCACGTGGAGTAGACGTTGATGACGATTGTAACATCATTGTGAGTGATACTAATAATCATCGCGTCCAAGTCTTTACAAAGAACGGCGACTATCAATATCAATTTACTGTGCCAAATCAGGACAAACTCTATTTATGCAGTACCATTACCCACAATGGACTGTTTTACGTGAGTGACTTCAATAATGGAGTGATTCATGTGATTGGCATAAAAGATGGCTCACCAACTCGACTATCCACCATTGGAGAGAAGGGTCAGGGTGTTCGTCAGTTGTGGAGTCCCTATGGTCTTGCTATTGACAACGATCACAATCTACTAGTGTGTGACTATTATTCTGTGGTGGTTAAGAAGTTCACTTTGGATGGTCGTTTCATAGGAAACACACGTCAGTTGAATGTGATTCCCTATTACATAGCAGTACTGAATGATGGTCGATATATCTGCACTTGCTCTAGTGAAGGAGTTTTATTCTTTAGGGATAACAATAGTTAAATATTAAAGAACTGATGCATGCGCAATGAGGATATGACATGATTTGAATGTGTTTTGGTATTTTTTTTAACTCGGTCGAGCTTTCGGTTTTTTTTTCTGCTACAACTTTTTTCAATGGTGATTGACATGGAAAGACAATCGAAACCCAAGGAAAAACCTTAAAACCTGAGCACGTCAAATTCAAATGGTTAAATAGTCAATTGATATCAAAAAGAAACATAATTTGATGGTGAAACATATTAATGGTTGTGGTATGCCAGACGATTTTCTACCTCAGCGATCGTGTAAAGTTGTGCGCGCGTCTGCACCAAAATAGGGACCTTACGCAACGACGACGGCGACGTCAGTGAAGACGGGACGCCAAAAAAGATTAAAAAACAATCGATAATGCTATTTCTTTCGCTTGCTCATTTTCATGTGACATTCAGACTTACAATCTTGAAATAAATGAAAATGAAAGATCAGTTTTCTATGCGAACGAAAAATAAGCTGATTCACTTCTACAAGTTGCCGTTCTCAGTAGAGCGTGAAATCTGGACTTTTCACGTTGTAGTTTTGAAGAGTACGGTCGATATCTTTGCAGTTCTACACATTTGCGCGTGCATTTATTGTATTTTGTAATTAAAGGCATTGTTTTATGCCGTCGTCGTCCACGTTGCCGTCGTGGTTGCGTAAGGTCCCTAATGACGACAACAGTGCACGGTTTTATACGGAAATCCAAAAAGGAAATTCGTTCGTTAGTTACCCGTTCGTTATATAATTACCCGTTAGTTACTCGTTCTTAAAATGCCAGTCGATTGGACGACAAATTCCTTCAAAACATCTTTGAAAGAATCATAGAAACTTTAATTTCTTGTGGATAATAGCTAACAATCAAAGTACTACTGAATTTTAGAGTTTCGGTTTATGACGGTTTTTACTGCACTCGCGACAATTCAGTGGCGGACGCCAAATTCCAAACTTTCATTGCAAAAAAAGTTATTCGCGAATTTGTTAGTATTACATTTATGCGTCTATACTCCTTATAACTTGTTAAAAAGAGAGTATTTTGATTATATAGTTTTGTAGGCTGAGATCTCTCTATACAACATTCTTTATATACAACTGATATCATTGCTAGTTTGCTTTGAAGATAGTAATTATATATGATCAATAATTAAGTACCACAGAATTTTGTAATTTCTACAATCTGCCTAATAATGTACACATAAATGAACAAAATAAAAACATGCACTTGGCACAACAAATGAAATCTGTCATGTTTCTTACAGCTCTGTTTCTTGCAAAATCATACGAAACTAAAACTCTTTTGAGATGGTATTACCTTGGCTCTGATACTTTAGAACTTTATTAAATTCGATTCCAAAGTTTCATAGATTATGGTTCTGTTTTCCTTCCTTCTTTCCTTCCTTCCTTCGTTCCTTCCTTCCTTCCTTCCTTCTTTCCTTTCTTTCTTTCTTTCTTTCTTTCCTTTCTTTCCTTAACTTTCTTTCTGTCTGTCTATCTGTCTTTCTTATTTCCTTCTTTGTATCTTTGTATCTTTCTTTCTTTCTATCCTTCTTTCTTTCGTTTTTTGTTGTTTGTTTGTTTGTTTGTTTTTGTCTGTCTGTCTTGCTTTTTCTTTCTTCCTCTTTTCCTTCCTTGTTTCTTTTTTATTGTTTGTTTGTTTGTTTTTTAGTTTATGCATGATAATCGAAACTGTGGTTTCATTTTTTCTCTTTTGTCAATGAAAAGGAAAGTGATGTGGAAGACATAGAGAATACTTCATGGAAAGTGCGCTCGTACAGTTTTAGTTCACGAGTTGTGAAGCCAGGTTAAAAATCATGCTTCATCGTTTCAAATGTCCCTCAAAATTTGAAAAAATTACCTTGAACTCGATTTATCAGTGTTTTTCTCCGAGCTTTTGATAATAAGACCTTTTTCTTAAGTGATATCTTATCTTCTGTTCCATGAAGACGGACGGTAAATTTATCCTCTATTTTCTTCCGAATATGGTGTTTCATTTGACGGTATTCACTTTAAACTGTTAAACTTGCTTGGAAATATATGTGAGATCGAGCTGAATCACGGCGGTATTGATGGCACATGTCACAGGAATCTTATATGTAGACGGATAAGGCCTAGTTCAAACGTCGCATCTCACATGTGTCGAATGCAATGCAAATGAGATGAAATGAAAAAAATGAAATTTTAGCATTTATATAGCGCAAATATCTATGTGTATATAATCAAATGCGCTTAGAGTTTGTTAGTAGTAAGGACAGACTGTTGTACCGGGCGTGTCACTGCCAGGGTTTTATTACGTCCTCAGTGGTTCTTTTACGTCCCTCCAATGCTGGGTTAGATAGTGTGGAGAGACGGGACCTACGGTTGTAACGTCCTTATTCCGAGAAGACGTGAAGGTCTAACCATTTGCAGATGTAGTTACAAAGGCAGCACCTTCTCCTCAGTTATTTTAAGACCCTGAGTGTTGGTCCGACGGGAATCGAAACCCCGGTCTCCCGCACACTAGTCCGGCGCCCTACCAACTGAGCCAACCGGGCGGCGGTTTAAAAGATGATAATGAGAAGAAACAAAAGATTTGACTAATTTGCATTGAGTTTGGCACATTTGAGATGCGACGTTTGAACTAGGTCTTAGAGTCGTTTTCGTATGAGTGGGAAACTTACCGCGCCGTACCGTGACCGTGTCAGTGCCATTCGAGTGCCGTAATGTCTATAAAAACATTCGAAATTCATGCCGTAACCGTATCGTATCGTAACCGTACAGTGTTCCCACTCATACGAAAACGACTCTATCTAGGCCTGTTAATATGCACTGAGGATTGTATTGGAAATGCGCCAAGTAATGTAAATTTTATGAAAAAGGAATAGATATGATGGGACCGGCACATTTCAGCACCGTTTATTTTTCAGAGCTAATTTTTTTCGAAATGTCGCTAAAGTAAGCGAAAAATAGACAAAATTAACAATCGGATTTACAACTGCTTGAGGGTCATTTGCAACACTGTTCCAGAGTCCTCCGAGTCCACTGGAGCAGATTTAATTTCCCTTTGTCCTTGTAACCAGGGAAAGTACGGTTGCCAAGCCTGTCACGAGACCAAAATCGAGGCATCTGATTGGCTTACTATCTCATGAATAATTAATGATG
Organism: Telmatactis stephensoni; assembly: GCA_029948255.1. Lineage (NCBI taxonomy): Eukaryota > Metazoa > Cnidaria > Anthozoa > Actiniaria > Isophelliidae > Telmatactis > Telmatactis stephensoni. Next base: position 272,071 of record JALIZF010001481.1, on the reverse strand, counting down.
ATCTGAATTTTCTTTTGATATGATATGCTACATGTTTTCTATTTCTACAATCTTGTGATTCTAGAATGTCTAAACTAACTTTAGCTATAAGTTCACCGATATTTCCCGAAAAGTATACAAAAATATAATTACAGCATGTATATCGAAATTTAAAAACGAAATGATGATTGTGGTGGTTTAGATACCATAGGCATTTCGCGTATAACTTACAAATCAGCTGTCGACTTTTTATAGAGAACGACAATGCAGCATAGAAGTGAGGCTGACCTATATGATTCATTTGGCGTGACCGTATACGTAACGTTAACTGATATGCTTCCGCCTTTCCTTTTCTTGGAACCACAACGAGAGACGAGTTGAAAATGGAGTCCCTTCTTTCAAGTCTTAACGAAGAAGTCCAGTGCTTCCTATGTCATCACCAAATGACGGAACCCAAGTTATTAGAATGTTTTCATACATTCTGTAAGTCTTGTATCCAAAGACACGCTCAGCTTACAGAACAAGTCTACAACTTCAAGTGTCCTCAATGTTCCTCGGAAACGTCGCTACAAGACTTGGAGGACTTACAGTCAAGTCCACTTCACTTCAGAATGTTACAAGTCCTAGAGTTTGTAGTAAGCGACAAGTCTTGTTCTGTTTCTGAGACTCATTCACCAGCATTGTGGCACTGTTTTGACTGTGATCGCTCGTTGTGTGACGAATGTCTGAAGAACCATTCAACATTTATTAAGGATCACAAGGTTAGTTTGTTCTCTGATTTGAAGAAGGAAGACATTGAGTCGATGCTTCAAAGAGAAAACTCTTGCAAGACTCACATGAATCACACTTTAGAGTTCTTCTGTAAAGACTGTGATGTCTTGATCTGCTCCATTTGCTTGAAGAACGACCACAGGAATCACAAAACATCGACTCTGCAGGAATTCGCCACGATTGAGAAACATTCACTCTCAACGAGTCTGGAGCAAATTGAGAGGCTGCAGTGCTATGAGTTGGAAAAGAAACAACAAGAAGAAAATGCAGTCAAAATGAAAAGCGATGGAGAGAAAGCCAAAAAGGAAGTGCAGAAACTAACCAAAAGGTTAGTGAAATATTTGATCGACCAAGAACAACAACTGCTGAATCAAATTGAAAGTAACCTAGTAACGGCTGACAGAAATTTGCGTATAATACGTCACAGCCCAGCTGCACAGGAATACGTCCAAAAAATTCTCAGCAATGGAATAGCAAGTGATATGGTTACCAAAACCTTCACATTTTCACCCTATAAATCAGAACGTTCAGGCATCGTCTTCTACCCAAACGAAAACTGGAGTCAACAAGTCCTCAGTGGTAATCTTGGAAACATAAAATTGACAACCAAGTCATATTCACGTTTGAGTAAACTTCAAGTTGATTCTAATCTTCAAGCTTGTACAAAAGCAAAATTGTCCATCTTGACGAAATGCTCAACAGGAGAAATCAATTATGATAACTCTGATGTTGTAGATATAAAAGTCAGCCCCGTCGATGATGTGAAAGTCGAAGAGAAAACCGTCAAGACTGATGGTAAAATAGAAGTTGAATTGACCCCTCGAGTACCTGGTCAATTGACAGCAGAGGTTCAACTGAATGGGATTCGTGTGTCTAACAGTCCACTAAAAGTGGATGTTAAACCTCAACACATACACGAGATAGATGAGTTTTCAGTATTGAAAAAAGCATTGAATACTGGGTCTGGAGATTTTACAGGTCTTGCAGTGAATAAGACCAACAGTAGGATTGCTGTTGCTGATAGTTCGTTAAGCTGTGTTAGAGTCTTTGCTACTGATGGAGGGTTGTTGCTGGAGTATGGTAGTGAGGGCAGTGGACAGGGACACTTGTATTTTCCTCAGGGATTAGCATTTCTCAACGATATAGATTTAGTCATAGCTGACACTTTCAATCATAGAATATGTATAGTGAACACTACAACAGGGACACTGGTAAAAACCTTTGGTTGTCAAGGAAACGGCAATGGAGAGTTTTCTTACCCACGTGGAGTAGACCTTGATGACAACTGTAACATCATTGTGAGTGATACTAGTAATCATCGTGTCCAAGTCTTTACAAAGAATGGCGACTATCAATATCAATTTGCTGTGCCAAATCGGAACAAATTATCTTCGTACAGTACACTTACCCACAAATTCTCTTCATACAGTACAGTTACACACAGTGGACTGTTTTACGTGAGTGATTCTAATAATGGAGTGATTCATGTGATTGGCATAAAAGATGGCTCACCAACTCGACTATCCACCATTGGAGAGAAGGGCAAGGGTGTTGGTCAGCTGCAGAGTCCCTATGGTCTTGCTATTGACAACGATCACAATCTACTCGTGTGTGACTATAGTTCAAAGCTGGTTAAGAAGTTCACTTTGGATGGTCGTTTCATAGGAAACACAAGTCAGTTGAAAGGGAATCCCTATTACATAGCAGTACTGAATGATGGTCGATATATTTGTACTTGCTCTGATGAAGGGGTTTTATTCTTTAGGGATAACAATAGTTAAATATTAAAGAACTGATGCGCAATGAGGATAGGACATGATTTGAATGTGTTTTGTTATTTTTTTACTCGGTCGAGCTTTTTTTTCTTCTTCTTCTTCTTCTTCTTCAACCTTTTTCAATGATGATTTACATGGAAAGACAATCGAGACCCGAGTAAAAATCTTAAAACCTGGGCACGTCAAATTCAAATGGTTAAATAGTCAATTAATTGATATCAAATAGAAACATAAGTAATTTGATGGTGTAACATATTAATGGTTGTGGTATGCCTGACGATTTTCTACCTCAGCGATCGTGTAAACTTGTGCGCGCGTCTGCACCAAAATGACGACAACAGTGCACGGTTTTATAGGGAAATCCAAAAAGGAAATTCGTTCGTTAGTTACTCGTTCTTAAAATGCCAGTCGATTGGACGACCAATTCCTTCAAAACATCTTAGAATCATAGAAACTTTCTTGTGGATGATAATAGCTAACAATCCAAATACTACTGAATTTTAGAGTTTCGGTTTGTGATGGTCTATACTGGATTCGCGATAATTCAATGGCGGACGCCAAATTCCAAACTTCATTGCAAAAAAAGTTCGCGAATTTGTTAGTATTACATTTATGCGTTTATACTCGTCAGAACTTGTTAAAAAGAGAGTATTTTGAATATATAGTTTTGTAGGCTGAGATCTCTCTATACAGCATTGTTTATACAACTGATATCATTAATAGTTTGCTTTGAAGATAGTAATTATATATAATATAATCAATAATGAAGTACCACAGAATTTTGTAATTTGTACAATCTACCTAAAAATGTACACATAAATGAACAAAATAAAAACATGCACTTGGCACAGCAAATGAAATCTGTTATGTTTCTTACAGCTCCCTTTCTTGCAAAATCATACGAAACTAACTCTCTTTTGAGATGGTATTGCCTTGGCTCTGATACTTTAGGACTTTAATTCGATTCCGAAGTTTCATAGATTATGATTCTGTTTTCCTTCCTTCGTTCCTTCGTTCCTTCGTTCCTTCGTTCCTTCGTTCCTTCCTTCCTTCCTTCCTTCCTTCCTTCCTTCCTTCCTTCCTTCCTTCCTTCCTTCCTTCCTTCCTTCCTTCCTTCCTTCCTTCCTTCCTTCCTTCCTTCCTTCCTTCCTTCCTTCCTTCCTTCCTTCCTTTCTTTCTTTCTTTCTTTCTTTCTTTCTTTCTTTCTTTCTTTCTTTCTTTCTTTCTTTCTTTCTTTCTTTCTTTCTTTCTTTCTTTCTTTCTTTCTTTCTTTCTTTCTTTCTTTCTTTCCTTTCTTTCCTTTCTTTCTTTCTTTCTTTCTCTCTTTCTTTCTTTCTTTCTTTCTTTCCTTTCTTTCCTTTCTTTCTTTCTTTCTTTCTTTCTTTCTATCCTTCTTTCTTTCGTTTTTTGTTTGTTTGTTTGTTTTTGTCTGTCTGTCTTGCTTTTTTTTCTTCCTCTTTTCTTTCCTTGTTTCTTTTATTGTTTGTTTGTTTGTCTGTCTGTTTTTTAGTTTATGCATGATAATCAAAACTGTGGTTTCATTTTTGCTCTTTTGTCAATGAAAAGGAAAGTGATGTGGAAGACATAGAGAATACTTCATGGAAAGTGCGTTCGTACGGTTTTTGTTCACGAGTTGTGAAGCCAGGTCAAATTCATGCTTCAGCGTTTCAAATGTTCCTCAAAATTTGAAAAAATTACCTTGAACTCGATTTCTCAGTGTTTTTCTCCGAGCTTTTGATAATAAGACCTTTTTCTTAAGTGATATCTTATCTTCTGTTCCATGAAGACGGACGGTAAATTTATCCTCTACTTTTCTTCCGAATGGTGTTTCATTTGACGGTATTCACTTTAAGCTTGCTTGGAAATATATGTGAGGCTAGATCGAGCTGAATCACGGCGGTATTGATGGCACATGTCACAGGAATCTTATTTGTAGACGGATTAGAGTCGTTTTCGTATGAGTGGGAAACTTACCGCGCCGTACCCTGACCGTGTCAGTGCCGTAATGTATATAAAAACATTCGAAATTCATGCCGTAACCGTATCGTATCGTAACCGTACAGTGTTCCCACTCATACGAAAACCACTCTATGTAGGCCTGTTAATATGCACTGAGGATTGTATTTGAAATGCGCCAAGTAATCAAAATTTTATGAAAAAGGAATAGATGGGATGGGACCGACACATTTTAGCACCGTTTATTTTTCAGAGCTATTTTTCTCGAAGTATCACTAAAGTAAGCGAAAAATAGACAAATTAACAATTGGATTTACAACTGCTTGAGGGTCATTTGAAACACTGTTCCAGAGTCCTCCAAGTCCACTGGAGCAGATTTAATTTCCCTTTGTCCTTGTAACCAGGGAAGCACGGTTTCCAAGCCTGTCACGAGACAAAAATCGAGCCATCTGATTGGCTTACTATCTCATGAATAATTAATGATGATCTAAATTTTCTTTTGATATGACATGCTACAATCTTGTGGTTCTAATAATAATAATATATACGCCTAGGACCCGAAGCGGGTAATTACAATTACTAGAAAGAGTTGTAAGAGATAGTAAATATTTGTTAATGTGTGTTTTGTCTTTAGTTGCAGACAGTTCCTTGATTGTTCGAATTCTTTCCTTTTGTTCTTTTCTCGTGACGCTTGACTTTTTTCCTTTCATTTTCTTCTTTTCTTTCTGTATCTATCTTTTTGCTTATATCGTGTATACACTTCCGCCATTCTGGCCTTTCCATAACAGAGTCCCTCCATGTGTGAAGCGCGCCACCGCGTTTCAAAATATCCTTGAGTGTATCTTTGTATCGGAGGAGAGGGCGGCCAATCTTCCTCGATCCTTGTGCTAATTCCCCATACAGTAGTGCTTTAGTTGGTCTATCATCCGGTAAACGTGTAACATGTCCCACCATTATAATAATAATAATAATAATAATAATACTTTAATATTTATATAGCGCCTTTCCTGGTGCTCAAAGCGCTGTAAGTCTATATATGTCCCAGCGCCCTTAACTGATATGCTTGCGCTTGTGATTCTGATTCCTATGGCATTAGACTTCTAGAATGTCTAAACTAACTTTAGCTATAAGTTCACCGATATTTCCCGAAAAGTATACCAAAAATAATTACAGCATATATATCGACACTGATTTAAAACGAAAAGATGATTGTGGTGGTTTAGATACCATAGGCATTTCTTGTATAACTTGCAAATGAGCTGTCGACTTTTTATAGAGAACGACAATGCAGCATAGAAGTGAGGCTGACCTACATGACTCATTTGGCGTGACCGTATACGTAATGTTAACTGATATGCTTCCGCCTTTCCTTTTCTTGGAACCACAACAAGAGACGAGTTGAAAATGGCGTCCCTTCTTTCAAGTCTTAACGAAGAAGTTCAATGCTTCCTATGTCATCACCAAATGACGGAACCCAAGTTATTAGAATGTTTTCATACATTCTGTAAGTCTTGTATCCAGAGACACGCTCAGCTTACAGAACAAGTCTACAACTTCAAGTGTCCTCAATGTTCCTCGGAAACGTCGCTACAAGACTTGGAGGACTTACAGTCAAGTCCACTTCACTCCAGAATGTTGCAAGTCCTAGAGTTTGTAGAAAGCGACAAGTCTTGTTCTGTTTCTGAGACTCATTCACCAGCATTGTGGCACTGTTTTGACTGTGATCGCTCGTTGTGTGACGAATGTCTGAAGAGCCATTCTACATTTATTAAGGATCACAAGATTTGTTTGATCTCTGATTTGAAGATGGAAGACCTTGAGTCGATACTTCAAAGAGAAAACCCTTGCAAGACTCACATGAATCGCACTTTAGAGTTCTTCTGTGAAGACTGTGATGTCTTGATCTGCTCGATTTGCTTGAAGAACGACCACAAGGATCACAAAACATCAATTCTGCAGGAAGTCACTACCACTGAAAAACATTCACTCTCAACGAGTCTGCAGCAAATTGAGAAACTGCGGTGCTATGAGTTGGAAAAGAAACAACAAGAAAAAATTGTAGTCAAAATCAAAAGCGATGGAGAGAAAGCCAAAATGGAAGTACAGAAACTAACCAAAACGTTAGTGAAATATTTGATCGACCAAGAACGACAACTCCTCAATCAAATCGACAGTAATCTAGCCACGGCTGAAAGAAATTTGCGTATAATACGTCACATCCCAGCTGCACAGGAATACGTCCAAAAAATTCTCAGCAATGGAATAGCAAGTGATATGGTTACCAAAACCTTCACATTTTCACCCTATAAATCAGAACGTTCAGGCATCGTCTTCTACCCAAACGAAAACTGGAGTCAACAAGTCCTCAGTGGTAATCTTGGAAACATAAAATTGACAACCAAGTCATATTCACGTTTGAGTAAACTTCAAGTTGATTCTAATCTTCAAGCTTGTACAAAAGCAAAATTGTCCATCTTGACGAAATGCTCAACAGGAGAAATCAATTATGATAACTCTGATGTTGTAGATATAAAAGTCAGCCCCGTCGATGATGTGAAAGTCGAAGAGAAAACCGTCAAGACTGATGGTAAAATAGAAGTTGAATTGACCCCTCGAGTACCTGGTCAATTGACAGCAGAGGTTCAACTGAATGGGATTCGTGTGTCTAACAGTCCACTAAAAGTGGATGTTAAACCTCAACACATACACGAGATAGATGAGTTTTCAGTATTGAAAAAAGCATTGAATACTGGGTCTGGAGATTTTACAGGTCTTGCAGTGAATAAGACCAACAGTAGGATTGCTGTTGCTGATAGTTCGTTAAGCTGTGTTAGAGTCTTTGCTACTGATGGAGGGTTGTTGCTGGAGTATGGTAGTGAGGGCAGTGGACAGGGACACTTGTATTTTCCTCAGGGATTAGCATTTCTCAACGATATAGATTTAGTCATAGCTGACACTTTCAATCATAGAATATGTATAGTGAACACTACAACAGGGACACTGGTAAAAACCTTTGGTTGTCAAGGAAACGGCAATGGAGAGTTTTCTTACCCACGTGGAGTAGACCTTGATGACAACTGTAACATCATTGTGAGTGATACTAGTAATCATCGTGTCCAAGTCTTTACAAAGAATGGCGACTATCAATATCAATTTGCTGTGCCAAATCGGAACAAATTATCTTCGTACAGTACACTTACCCACAAATTCTCTTCATACAGTACAGTTACACACAGTGGACTGTTTTACGTGAGTGATTCTAATAATGGAGTGATTCATGTGATTGGCATAAAAGATGGCTCACCAACTCGACTATCCACCATTGGAGAGAAGGGCAAGGGTGTTGGTCAGCTGCAGAGTCCCTATGGTCTTGCTATTGACAACGATCACAATCTACTCGTGTGTGACTATAGTTCAAAGCTGGTTAAGAAGTTCACTTTGGATGGTCGTTTCATAGGAAACACAAGTCAGTTGAAAGGGAATCCCTATTACATAGCAGTACTGAATGATGGTCGATATATTTGTACTTGCTCTGATGAAGGGGTTTTATTCTTTAGGGATAACAATAGTTAAATATTAAAGAACTGATGCGCAATGAGGATAGGACATGATTTGAATGTGTTTTGTTATTTTTTTACTCGGTCGAGCTTTTTTTTCTTCTTCTTCTTCTTCTTCTTCAACCTTTTTCAATGATGATTTACATGGAAAGACAATCGAGACCCGAGTAAAAATCTTAAAACCTGGGCACGTCAAATTCAAATGGTTAAATAGTCAATTAATTGATATCAAATAGAAACATAAGTAATTTGATGGTGTAACATATTAATGGTTGTGGTATGCCTGACGATTTTCTACCTCAGCGATCGTGTAAACTTGTGCGCGCGTCTGCACCAAAATGACGACAACAGTGCACGGTTTTATAGGGAAATCCAAAAAGGAAATTCGTTCGTTAGTTACTCGTTCTTAAAATGCCAGTCGATTGGACGACCAATTCCTTCAAAACATCTTAGAATCATAGAAACTTTCTTGTGGATGATAATAGCTAACAATCCAAATACTACTGAATTTTAGAGTTTCGGTTTGTGATGGTCTATACTGGATTCGCGATAATTCAATGGCGGACGCCAAATTCCAAACTTCATTGCAAAAAAAGTTCGCGAATTTGTTAGTATTACATTTATGCGTTTATACTCGTCAGAACTTGTTAAAAAGAGAGTATTTTGAATATATAGTTTTGTAGGCTGAGATCTCTCTATACAGCATTGTTTATACAACTGATATCATTAATAGTTTGCTTTGAAGATAGTAATTATATATAATATAATCAATAATGAAGTACCACAGAATTTTGTAATTTGTACAATCTACCTAAAAATGTACACATAAATGAACAAAATAAAAACATGCACTTGGCACAGCAAATGAAATCTGTTATGTTTCTTACAGCTCCCTTTCTTGCAAAATCATACGAAACTAACTCTCTTTTGAGATGGTATTGCCTTGGCTCTGATACTTTAGGACTTTAATTCGATTCCGAAGTTTCATAGATTATGATTCTGTTTTCCTTCCTTCGTTCCTTCGTTCCTTCGTTCCTTCGTTCCTTCCTTCCTTCCTTCCTTCCTTCCTTCCTTCCTTCCTTCCTTCCTTCCTTCCTTCCTTCCTTCCTTCCTTCCTTCCTTCCTTCCTTCCTTCCTTCCTTCCTTCCTTCCTTCCTTCCTTTCTTTCTTTCTTTCTTTCTTTCTTTCTTTCTTTCTTTCTTTCTTTCTTTCTTTCTTTCTTTCTTTCTTTCTTTCTTTCTTTCTTTCTTTCTTTCTTTCTTTCTTTCTTTCCTTTCTTTCCTTTCTTTCTTTCTTTCTTTCTCTCTTTCTTTCTTTCTTTCTTTCTTTCCTTTCTTTCCTTTCTTTCTTTCTTTCTTTCTTTCTTTCTATCCTTCTTTCTTTCGTTTTTTGTTTGTTTGTTTGTTTTTGTCTGTCTGTCTTGCTTTTTTTTTCTTCCTCTTTTCTTTCCTTGTTTCTTTTATTGTTTGTTTGTTTGTCTGTCTGTTTTTTAGTTTATGCATGATAATCAAAACTGTGGTTTCATTTTTGCTCTTTTGTCAATGAAAAGGAAAGTGATGTGGAAGACATAGAGAATACTTCATGGAAAGTGCGTTCGTACGGTTTTTGTTCACGAGTTGTGAAGCCAGGTCAAATTCATGCTTCAGCGTTTCAAATGTTCCTCAAAATTTGAAAAAATTACCTTGAACTCGATTTCTCAGTGTTTTTCTCCGAGCTTTTGATAATAAGACCTTTTTCTTAAGTGATATCTTATCTTCTGTTCCATGAAGACGGACGGTAAATTTATCCTCTACTTTTCTTCCGAATGGTGTTTCATTTGACGGTATTCACTTTAAGCTTGCTTGGAAATATATGTGAGGCTAGATCGAGCTGAATCACGGCGGTATTGATGGCACATGTCACAGGAATCTTATTTGTAGACGGATTAGAGTCGTTTTCGTATGAGTGGGAAACTTACCGCGCCGTACCCTGACCGTGTCAGTGCCGTAATGTATATAAAAACATTCGAAATTCATGCCGTAACCGTATCGTATCGTAACCGTACAGTGTTCCCACTCATACGAAAACCACTCTATGTAGGCCTGTTAATATGCACTGAGGATTGTATTTGAAATGCGCCAAGTAATCAAAATTTTATGAAAAAGGAATAGATGGGATGGGACCGACACATTTTAGCACCGTTTATTTTTCAGAGCTATTTTTCTCGAAGTATCACTAAAGTAAGCGAAAAATAGACAAATTAACAATTGGATTTACAACTGCTTGAGGGTCATTTGAAACACTGTTCCAGAGTCCTCCAAGTCCACTGGAGCAGATTTAATTTCCCTTTGTCCTTGTAACCAGGGAAGCACGGTTTCCAAGCCTGTCACGAGACAAAAATCGAGCCATCTGATTGGCTTACTATCTCATGAATAATTAATGATGATCTAAATTTTCTTTTGATATGACATGCTACAATCTTGTGGTTCTAATAATAATAATATATACGCCTAGGACCCGAAGCGGGTAATTACAATTACTAGAAAGAGTTGTAAGAGATAGTAAATATTTGTTAATGTGTGTTTTGTCTTTAGTTGCAGACAGTTCCTTGATTGTTCGAATTCTTTCCTTTTGTTCTTTTCTCGTGACGCTTGACTTTTTTCCTTTCATTTTCTTCTTTTCTTTCTGTATCTATCTTTTTGCTTATATCGTGTATACACTTCCGCCATTCTGGCCTTTCCATAACAGAGTCCCTCCATGTGTGAAGCGCGCCACCGCGTTTCAAAATATCCTTGAGTGTATCTTTGTATCGGAGGAGAGGGCGGCCAATCTTCCTCGATCCTTGTGCTAATTCCCCATACAGTAGTGCTTTAGTTGGTCTATCATCCGGTAAACGTGTAACATGTCCCACCATTATAATAATAATAATAATAATAATACTTTAATATTTATATAGCGCCTTTCCTGGTGCTCAAAGCGCTGTAAGTCTATATATGTCCCAGCGCCCTTAACTGATATGCTTGCGCTTGTGATTCTGATTCCTATGGCATTAGACTTCTAGAATGTCTAAACTAACTTTAGCTATAAGTTCACCGATATTTCCCGAAAAGTATACCAAAAATAATTACAGCATATATATCGACACTGATTTAAAACGAAAAGATGATTGTGGTGGTTTAGATACCATAGGCATTTCTTGTATAACTTGCAAATGAGCTGTCGACTTTTTATAGAGAACGACAATGCAGCATAGAAGTGAGGCTGACCTACATGACTCATTTGGCGTGACCGTATACGTAATGTTAACTGATATGCTTCCGCCTTTCCTTTTCTTGGAACCACAACAAGAGACGAGTTGAAAATGGCGTCCCTTCTTTCAAGTCTTAACGAAGAAGTTCAATGCTTCCTATGTCATCACCAAATGACGGAACCCAAGTTATTAGAATGTTTTCATACATTCTGTAAGTCTTGTATCCAGAGACACGCTCAGCTTACAGAACAAGTCTACAACTTCAAGTGTCCTCAATGTTCCTCGGAAACGTCGCTACAAGACTTGGAGGACTTACAGTCAAGTCCACTTCACTCCAGAATGTTGCAAGTCCTAGAGTTTGTAGAAAGCGACAAGTCTTGTTCTGTTTCTGAGACTCATTCACCAGCATTGTGGCACTGTTTTGACTGTGATCGCTCGTTGTGTGACGAATGTCTGAAGAGCCATTCTACATTTATTAAGGATCACAAGATTTGTTTGATCTCTGATTTGAAGATGGAAGACCTTGAGTCGATACTTCAAAGAGAAAACCCTTGCAAGACTCACATGAATCGCACTTTAGAGTTCTTCTGTGAAGACTGTGATGTCTTGATCTGCTCGATTTGCTTGAAGAACGACCACAAGGATCACAAAACATCAATTCTGCAGGAAGTCACTACCACTGAAAAACATTCACTCTCAACGAGTCTGCAGCAAATTGAGAAACTGCGGTGCTATGAGTTGGAAAAGAAACAACAAGAAAAAATTGTAGTCAAAATCAAAAGCGATGGAGAGAAAGCCAAAATGGAAGTACAGAAACTAACCAAAACGTTAGTGAAATATTTGATCGACCAAGAACGACAACTCCTCAATCAAATCGACAGTAATCTAGCCACGGCTGAAAGAAATTTGCGTATAATACGTCACATCCCAGCTGCACAGGAATACGTCCAAAAAATTCTCAGCAATGGAATAGCAAGTGATATGGTTACCAAAACCTTCACATTTTTACCCTATATATTAGGTATGGATTTCTACCCCAATGAAGACTGGAGTCAACAAGTCCTCAATGGCAATCTTGGAAAAATAAAATTGATAACCAAGTCATCTTCTCGTTTGAGTGAAATTCAAGTTGATTCTAATCTTCGGGCTTGTACAAAAGCAAAATTGTCAATCTCGACCAAGTATTCAACAGGAGAAATCAATTATGATGACTCTGGTGATGTTGTAGACATAAAAGTCAGCCCCGTCGATGATGTGAAAGTCGAAGAGAAAACCGTCAAGACTGATGGTAAAATAGAAGTTGAATTGACCCCTCGAGTACCTGGTCGATTGACAGCAGAGGTTCAACTGAATGGGATTCCTGTGTCTAACAGTCCACTAGTGGTGGATGTCAGGCCTCAATGCATAGAAGAGATAGATAAGTTTTCAGTGTTGAAAAAATCATTGAATACTGGCTCTGGAAATTTTAAAGGTATTGCAGTGAATATGACCAACAGTAGGATTGCTGTTGCAGATTATTCTTCACATTGTGTTAGAGTCTTCACTATTGATGGAGGGTTGTTGCTGCAGTATGGTAGTCAAGGCAGTGGACAGAGACAGTTGTATTACCCTGAGGGATTAGCATTTCTCAACGATATAGATTTAGTTATAGCTGACTATTGCAATCATAGAATATGTATAGTGAATACTACAACAGGGACACTGGTAAAAACCTTTGGTTGTCAAGGAAACGGCAATGGAGAGTTTTCTTGCCCACGTGAAGTACACGTTAATGACAACTGTAACATCATTGTGAGTGATACTGATAATCATCGTATTCAAGTCTTTACAAAGAACGGTGACTATCAATATCGATTTACTGTACCAGATCAAGACAATTGTGGTCCATTCAGTACAGTTACACACAGTGGACTGTTTTACGTGAGTGATAACACTAATGGAGTGATTCATGTGATTGACATAAAAGATGGCTCACCAACTCGACTATCCACCATTGGAGAGAAATGCGAGGATGTTGGTCAGTTGCGGAGTCCCCATGGTCTTGCTATTGACAACGACCACAATCTACTGGTGTGTGACTATAGTTCTAAGCTGGTTAAGAAGTTCACTTTGGATGGTCGTTTCATAGGAAACACAAGTCAGTTGAAAGGGTATCCCTGTTACATAGCAGTACTGAATGATGGTCGATATATCTGTACTTGCCGTTATGGAGGGGTTTTATTCTTTAGGGATAACAATAGTTAAATAGTAAAGCTAGAACTGATGCGCAATGAGGATATGACGTGATTTGAACGTATTTTGGTAATTTTTAACTCGGTCGAGCTTTCGGGTTTTTTTTGTTTGTTTTTTTCTGCTACAACTTTTTTCAATGGTGATTGACATGGAAAGACAATCGAAACCCAAGCCGGAAAAACTTTAAAAACTGAGCACGTCAAATTCATATGGTTAAATAATAATGAACATTTCTATAGCGCCTATCCAGAATCTGCTCTAGGCGCTTTACAAAAACATATAATATGCAAGTCAAATATGCAAAATAGTCAATTGATATTAAAAAGAAACATAATTTGATGGTGTAACATATTAATGGTTGTGGTATGCCAGACGATTTTCTACCTCAGCGATCGTGTAAAGTTGTGGGCGCGTCTGCAACAAAATGACGTCAACAGTGCACGGTTTTATACGGAAAACCAAAAAGAAAATTCGTTCGTTACCCGTTTGTTACTCGATGGGACGAAAGTTAAATCACAAATTCCTTCCAAACATCTTTGAAAGAATCATAGAAACATTCTTGTCGATAATAGCTAACGATCGAAGTACTACTGAATTTTAGAGTTTCGGTTTGTGATGGTTTTTGCTGCGCTCGCGGTGATTCAATTGCGAACGCCAAATTCCAAACTTTCGTTGCAAAAAAAGTTCGTCGCGATTTTGTCAGACTACGACTATACGTCTATACTAAGAACTTGTTAAAAAGAGAGTATTGTGAATATATAGTTTAGTAGGCTGAGATCTCTCTATACAACATTCTTTATATACAACTGATATCATTACTAGTTTGCTTTGAAGATAATAATTATATATAATCAATAATTTAATAAGTATCACAGAATTTTGTACAATCTACCTAAAAATGTACACATAAATGAACAAAATAAAAACGTGCACTTTGCACAGCAAATGAAATTTGTTATGTTTCTTACAGCTCTCTTTCTTGCAAAATCATACAAAACTAAACTCTTTTGAGATAGTATTACCTTGGCTCTGAAACTTTACAACTTTAATTCGATTCCAAAGTTTCATAGATTATGGTTCTGGCCTTCTTTCTTTTTTCTTTCATTCGTTCCTTCGTTCCTTTCTTTCTTTCTTCCTTCCATCCTTCCTTCCTTCTTTCCTTCCTTCTTTCTTTCTTTCTTTCTTTCTTTCTTTCTTTCTTTCTTTCTTTCTTTCTTTCTTTCTTTCTTTCTTTGTTTGTTTGTTTGTTTGTTTGTTTCCTTTCTTTTTTTCCTTTCTTCCTTCCTTCCTTCTTTCGTTCTTGCCTTCTTTCTTTCTGTCTATCTGACTTTCTTATTTCCTTCTTTCTTTCCTTCTTTCTTGATTTCTTCGTTTCTTTCTTTTTTTGTTGTTGTTTGTTTGTTTGTTTATTTTTTATGTCTGCCTGTCTTTCTTTTTCTTTCTATCTTCTTTTCTTTCCTTATTTCATTTTTGTTTGTTTGTTTGTCTGTTTTTTAGTTTGTGCATGATAATCGAAATCGTGGTTTCATTTTTGCTCTTTTGTTAATGAAAAGGAAAGTGATGTGGAAGACATAGAGAATACTTCACGGAAAGTGCGCTCGTACGGATTTTATTCACGAGTTGTGAAGGTCAAATTCAAATGTCCTTCAAAATTTGAAAAAGATACCTTGGACTTGATTTATCAGTATTTTTCTCCGAGCTTTTGACTCCGAATCTGTCGGCCGTGAATCCTGTTTCGCTTTTTGCAGCACAGCATGCTGGTTTTGAAAATCTTTTTCCCTATAGAGCTCTTCTTCTGCATGACATTGAGATGAATTTTTACTGAATGAAGATTAAAAATTGAACTGCCAAGACTGAAAATCTTTCGATAAAAAGTGCTGAAAGGAACCACTTTGAAGAAAAATTTTCATCAGAAATGAAGTCGCTTCTGATTGGATGTATCGTTTTTCTCACGCGTGAAGAAAACGATACGTGCATTCTGATTGGCTGAGAACAATGAACGAACGAAGATTTACTGAATGGAATTTTAGATATGTATATAATAAGATCTTAAAATTTCTTAAGTGATATCTAATATTCTGATCCATGAAGACGGACGGTAAAATAACTCTCTACTCTTTTCTTCCGAATGGTGTTCCATTTGACGGTATTAAGATAAAGTTTGCTTGGAAATATATGTGAGATGCGAGCTGAATGACGGCGGTATTGAGCCGAAACAACTTCAAGGTGGTCACCGCAATTCATATACGAGATGGCTGATATATTCGAGTCCAGCACAATGGACCACAGGAAACGATGCTTCGAGCCACCAGACTTCAAAGTCTGTGATCCAAATTGTAAGTATACATCAATGGGCTTTAAATAACTATTCTGCAATATCTGCAAGATATCTTCTGCTATCTTTTTATCATGTTTTATCATATTATAATGCATGTTCAGCCGAGGAGGGTCGACAGCCGCCGAGTAAACGCTTAAACAAACTCTTTGTTCAATTTTATTCGAAAATAATTGATGACAGTACAAAACTTTCAAAACAAACAAACAAACAAACAAAACCTGTTTTGAGTTCACCATCGAAGAAATATTTTGTCGGTTTTCTCCGACTTCTTTGGCTGTCCCGCAAAAATCTTAGCACAATATAAGTGTTTAATAATTTGCTTAATTTCTTTTAATGTCAGAACTTTGGCTGCAAGCTTACAATATATCCTGTAAAGCTTTAAAAGAAGCTTCAACATGAGATCAATTAACTATCTAGGCGGAAGGAAACACAACGATAGTGATCCTTTTGATGCCTTTAGACACCAAATTGCTTACATTTTTTTCGTTTTACTCTTTTCATTAGATGGACAAGGCAAACAAAAGGGGAACTTGACACTGATACTCATCGATTTATTGACTAGTACCAAGCTAGTATCTTGGCTCTTTCAGAAATAATGCTTTAGAAGTTGTGGTTTAAGTACATGTATCAAATGCAGTAGATAAATTTACAAACGCATCTTTTTTGTTTCGGTTAGTCCTTTCGTTTGCAATTGCATTAAAACGGCGCTTTTCTCTTATTTAAGAAAGTAAAGTGAAAACAAACGGGAAAAAAATTGCGTCTTTTCATTAGTGTGTTGTCTATTATAAACGTTTTCGATACGTTTTTGATGAAGACGGTCAGAGTTTTCGATTGTTTTTGTGTGGACGCAAGGTAAAATTCATTGAAATGTATGCGTTTTTTTTCAATGCATAATTATTGAGGGATCTGGTTGTGCCGGCTCGACCTTATCAAGAGTAACGTATCAAGGTTTTCCACAGGAGATTGTGATCGATTGTGGTATTGTTGTGATTTCTCGAATTTGCATTGCTTTTTTATTTCATCTCAGGAATTATGATCAGTCTTCGTGAATCCATTGGGAGATACTGAGCGATGGCGTATGTCACAGGAATCTTATACACCTAGCTATTTCAATTAACGTTGTCGGCAAGTAGACTCAAGTCTAGCGACTCACCCGAAATGGAGTATGGGTAGGAATTCCTAAAAGCTATGAAACTAAATAAATATCAGCGCACGACAATTCTCAACCAGCTAGTGTTGAGCTTATACAACAAAAATCTTTATTCATTGATGCTTAAATAAAGATCAATGCCAAAAGAGATCTAGAGTAATTTTTTTCAACTACCCATACACCTTTGCGGCCTAGTCGCGTAGGTTTGAAGCTTCTCGCCCGACAACATTTTTGAAATAGGTGTATGTAGACGGATTATCTTTATCTAAGCCTGTTAATATGCACTGAGGATTGTATTGGAAATGCGCCAAGTAATGTAAATTTTATGAAAAAGGAATAGATGTGATGAGACCCACACATTTTAGCACCGTTTATTTTTCAGAGCTAATTTTTTTTCGAAGTGTCACTAAAGTAAGGGAAAAATAGACAAAATTATCAATTGGATTTACAACTACTTGAGGGCCATTTGCAACACTGTTCCAGAGTCCTCCAAGTCCACTGCAACAGATTTAATTTCCCTTTGTCCTTGTAACCAGGGAAAGTACGGTTGCCAAGCCAGTCACGAGACCAAAATCGAGCCATCTGATTGGCTTACTATCTCATGAATAATTAATGATGATCTGAATTTTCTTTTAATATGACATGCTACAATCTTGTTCTAGAATGTCTAAACTATTAACTTTAGCTATAAGTTCACCGATATTTCCCGAAAAGTATACAAAAAAATAATTACAGCATATATATTGAAATTTAAAAACGAAAGGATAATTGTGGTGGTTTAAATACCATAGGCATTTCTCGTATAACTTACAAATCAGCTGTCGACTTTTTATAGAGAACGACAATGCAGTATAGAAGTGAGGCTGACCTGCATGCTGTGATTCATATGGCGTGACCGTATACGTAACATGAATTGATATACTTCCGCCTCGCCTTTTCTTGGAACCACAACGAGAGACGAGTTGAAAATGGCCGATACTCTTCTTTCAAGTCTTAACGAAGAAGTCCAGTGCTTCCTATGTCATCACCAAATGACAGAACCCAAGTTATTAGAATGTTTTCATACATTCTGTAAGTCTTGTATCCAGAGACACGCTCAGCTTACAGAACAAGTCTACAACTTCAAGTGTCCTCAATGTTCCTCGGAAACGTCGCTACAAGACTTGGAGGACTTACAGTCAAGTCCACTTCACTCCAGAATCTTGCAAGTCTTAAAGTTTATTGAAAGTGACAAGTCTTGTTCTGTTTCTGAGACTCATTCACCAGTATTGTGGCACTGTTTTGACTGTGATGGCTCGTTGTGTGACGAATGTCTGAAAAGTCATTCTACATTTATCAAAGATCACAAGGTTGGTTTGATTTCTGATTGGAAGAAGGAAGACATTGAGTCGATGCTTCAAAGAGGCCCTTGTAAGACTCACATGAATCACACTTTAGAGTTCTTCTGTAAAGACTGTGATGTCTACTCTTGATCTGCTCGATTTGCTTGAAGAACGACCACAGGAATCACAAAACATCAATGCTGCAGGAATTCGCCGCCATTGAGAAACATTCACTCTCAACGAGTCTGGAGCAAATTGAGAGGCTGCGGTGCTATGAGATGGAAAAGAAACAACAAGAAGAAATTGCAATCAAAATGAAAAGCGATGGAGAGAAAGCCAAAAAGGAAGTACAGAAACTAACCAAAAACCTAACAACATATTTGGTCGACCAAGAGCAACAACTCCTGAATCAAATCCAAAACAAAGAAGCAACAGCTGACACGAATTTGCGTATGATTCGTAACATCCCAGCTGCACAGGAATACCTCCAAAAAGTTGTCCGCCATGGAATAACAAGTGATATGGACGGCGCCAAAACCTTTACCTTTTCACCCTATAAATCAGACACATCAGGTATGGAATTCTACCCCAATGAAGACTGGATTCAAGTCCTCAATGGCACTCTTGGTAACATAGAAGAGATAGATAAGTTTTCAGTGTTGAAAAAAGCATTGAATACTGGCTCTGGATATTTTAATGGTATTGCAGTGAATAAGACCAACAGTAGGATTGCTGTTGCTGATATGATGTTGAGATGTGTTAGAGTTTTCACTATTGTTGGAAAGATGTTGCTGGAGTATGGTAGTGGACAGGGACAGTTATCAACACCTTGGGGATTAGCATTTCTCAACGATATAGATTTAGTTATATCTTACGCTAGCAATCAAATATGTATAGTGAACACTACAACAGGGACACTGGTAAAAACCTTTGGTTGTCAAGGTAACGGCAATGGGCAGTTCTCTTACCCATGTGGAGTACACGTTGATGACGAGTGTAACATCATTGTGAGTGATGCTTGGAACGGTCGCGTTCAGGTCTTTACACAGGAAGGTGACTATCAATATCAATTTGCTGTGCCAAATCAGGACAACTTTTGTCCATACAATACCATTACCCACAATGGACTGTTTTACGTGAGTGACTACGATAATGGAGTGATTAATGTGATTGACATAAAAGATGGCTCACCAACTCGACTATCCACCATTGGAGGGAAAGGCCAGGGTGTTGGTCAGCTGGAGAATCCCTGGGGTCTTGCTATTGACAACGACCACAATCTAGTGGTGTGCGACTATGGTTTGATGCTGGTTAAAAAGTTCACCTTGGATGGTCGTTTCATAGAAAACATATGTCAACTGGAAGAGAATCCCTATTACATAGCAGCACTGAATGATGGTCGTTATATTTGTACCTGGTTAGGTGAAGGGGTTTTATTCTTCAAGAATAACAATAGTTAAAAAGTCAATTGACATCAAATAGAAACATAACTTGATGGTGTAACATTATTGGTGGTTTTACGTCAAGACCCAATTTTCTATCTCAACTTAATACAATACAATACAATACAATACAATACAATACAATACAATACAATACAATACAATACAATACAATACAATACAATACAATACAATACAATACAATACAATACAATACAATACAATACAATACAATACAAATGAATACAATACAATACAATACAATCAATGCAATGCAATGCAATGCAATGCAATACAATGCAATACAATGCAATACAATTTTATTTGGAAATCCTTAAAGGTTTTTCATTCCTAATTTATTGTATTGCGCATGCGCTCTAAATAATAATAATCATACTAATTCGTGTGGTGCGCGCGTCGACAACAGAAAGACGACAACAGCGCTCGGATGGACACGGGTATAAAACGCTTTGTGCACACTCGGAAGTTTCAAATAAAATCACTGGAGGTTTGGAAAATCTTGTAAGACTGTGAAAAGTTAGCGCTTATTTTTGTATAAAATATTGCTTTAGTTGTTCTCATTCCCTGATCAAATAATACACGAGAAATTCTCATAATACACGACAGTTGAATCGATGGTACTTTCATTTGTAAACACAATCAATGTGTCCAGGAATAACACATTAGAAATAAGAAATATTTTGGCATGTATATATATATATATGCAATATTGCGATGGCCCATAAAGTGATAGACTTACATAAAACTTAAATTATATTATTTGATTTTGTTTTTGAACATATGTATATGATAGATTTTTCATAGGCTATTTCAGTTTTGTTTAGCATTTAACATATTAAGTTTTGTTTTTGTTTTTCAATATGTGTAGTCCAAATCAGTATAAAAAAGAATGTTAACAAAGAACAATATAATATAATTATTTGAAGAGGAAATTTTATATTTTTTCATGTAAATTTCAGCATAATTTTGTAATGTGTACAATTTGTTTTAATATAGACACACACAAAAATAAAGTTAAAACATACACTTGACGCAACGACTGAAATCTGTGGTGTTTCTTACAGATCTCTTTGTGACAAAATCATACGAAACTAAAAGATTCAAACCTAAAGATTCATAGATGATGGTTCGTTCTCTCTCTCTCTCTCTCTCTCTTTCTCTCTCTCTCTATCTCTCTCTCTCTCTCTCTCTCTCTCTCTCTCTCTCTCTCTCTCTCTCTCTCTCTCTCTCTCTCTCTCTCTCTCTCTCTTTTACTCATGCGTAAGTAATAGCCGAAAGATCTCGGTTGTAGATGGCTACAGCTCAGCAGCAAAGGAAATATAGCCATTCACTGTTTGTTGCTGTGGGATTTTCCAGAGTTGAAAGGACGTTTGATGGATTTGGCTGCTCAGTTCATTCAAAGACCAGTGTGCAAATGTCAGTAAAAAGGTCCAGTTCAATTTCTCATTGGATAGATTTATATAATTCCTCGAGTTCCCTTTGCCCAAACGTCTTATCAACTGGGCATTTCAAACCAACGGAATAAAAGAACGTCAATAGAAACTTGCATGATAATTGAAATTGTGGTTTCATTTTTGCTCTTTTGTCAATGAAAAAGAAAAGGATGTGCATGAATGGTTTTTTTTCCACAGTGAGATTTTCTGTTCCATAAAGACGGATCGACATAATGAGTATATTAACTCTCTATCTCAATCGCTCGCCAGTGTATTCAGTCAAAGTCTGCTTGAAAACATATATGTGATGTCTGTCGAATCGTGACTGTAATGAATGGAAATGCCTGCAAGGTGGTCACCGCAATTCATGTTCGAGGTGGCTTCACTTTTTACGAAATGCGACATAAATTAATATGTTATTTCATTGAGTATAAAAGATGTCATTTAAGGTAGTTCCGGAACATTAGATTTCATCAATGAATTTCCTTTAAAATCCTAACATTTTAAGATAATTGTTTGGCAATTCTAAAACCGAGAAAAAAAGAGGGGGTCACCGTATTGGTTTCTGAGCTATAAGATGTCGTAAAAGGTAGTATTTTCAATGATTTTCCGCGATTTTTTGCAAAATGTACGTAATCCAAATGGTTTGAAGAATGCGAACAAATTTTTTCCGAGAAACGCCTTGACCGTCTCAAAAGATAGATATGAGGTTTATCTAGCAGTTGTAATCGTATGTATTGTTTGATGAGTTGCAAACATGATTAAAAGGGCATTCTAGAATCAAATTCCTACCCAATTACGCGCTCCAAACTCGTGTACGGACTGTAAAAAATTTACGACAATCCAATCAATGAAGTTGTATTTTTATTTTTTAAATCAAAATAGTGATAAGTACTCCCTTGAATTAAAAGAAAAAAACAGGGGGTCACCGTATTATTTCAAGAGTTAGAAAAGCACAAAAGAGAAAACACAACGAAAACCAACACCAAATATCACCCATTTTAGCGATTTTCTCGCCGGCTTTTTCGATGGATATGATCAACTAAATTTAAAAGTTTCAGGTTAAATGCCTACATTACATAGTGTACAAGATTTCTTGATTAAAGTTTTTCCGAAATTTGGATAACAAAATATAATTTTTCTTTACTAAAGTTTGAGTTTCTACGTTTTCAATCGCTCGCTTACTAGTGCCCAGACTCCCCACGGTAATACCAATGCTCTCAAATAAAAGTGCGCGCGGGAAATGCGCAGTAGCAAGGGTCCGGAACTACCTTAACAGTCACGATCATAATCTAGTATGTGTTCCATTGTATCCCGCCAATATTCACAATTACCACTGGCAAAAATGTAAGTTTTTTTCGCACCTTTTTTCATTGCCATGGAACTGAAAACAAAAAAACAAACAAAACAACAACAACAAAAAAACAATCAGACTAACAAGATGGTTTGGTTCAAACAATGTCCTCAATTGATTGCTTCAATATATTATTCTTCCTTCAGGTTTTCGACCAAATCTTCAAGGTTTCTACATATGTGGATGGGCGTCACCATCGTTCTTTGCCATCACATCCTCGCTGCTCGAAGTGTTCCAGGGCGAAGGGGGAGGGGGAGGGGGAAGGAAAGGGAAAGGGGAAAAGGACGCCCTGGGCGTTTGACTACCCCAAACCATTTCCAACGGCAAAACTTAATCCTATTAGGGATATCCCACGTAAACAAGGTCATATAACAAAAATATCTGGCACATCTCAATTAACGCTTGGATGCTATGACAGTTTAACATGTTTGTGTGTCAAGTTCTGCACACCGAGATCAGGCAAAATTTAAAAAGTCAAACTTTTCCCAAATCCTGTGGGAAGCTTTGCAAACACATCTTGTTTCTGAATAATTTTCGATACAACCAGCTTCTGTTCCTGTTTAAGGTTTTCACGTGTCCGCTCGCTTTGTTTTAAGAGGTGTTGCAATGCGTGGGGTCAACTTGTTTACTTGTAATTTTAGACGAATCGAGCTCAACCGCACAAATGCTTCTGATTGGCCTCATTATAATTAAATTATAATGAGGCCAATCAGAGAGAGGATTAAGTTTTGCCGTTGGAAATGGTTTGGGGTAGTCAAACGCCCAGGGCGTCCTTTTCTCCTTTTCCTTTCCTTCCCCCTCTCCCTCCCCCTCCGGTCCTCCCCCTCCCCCTTCGCCCTGGGTCCCCGAGGATGACGGTACCCGGTTGTTTCGATCCACATCTAGCCTGCGTTGCTGGCGGTCTGCGGTTTTTGGGCGGAGGAAAAATGAAAGACCGGCGGTCTTTCATTTTTCCTCCGCCCAAAAACCGCAGACCGCCAGCAACGCAGGCTAATCCACATCTGACACATTCGATCCACCTTAAATACACGTTCGATCCACATATGTAAACAACTTTAAACATGTATTTTAAACTATTATAAGAGTGTTTAACTACAAAGTAAAAATTAAGTGCATGTTTTGGGAATGTAATAACAATTTGGAAGGGAGTTAGTTTGCTACGAGTTGAAGTGAAGTGTCGGCCTGGGATCGAACGAAGAGCAACAAGAAATATATCTTAACGTGAGACTTTAAGTTTAAGCAATAAGTGACAATTTTCACTGAAATGGAATAGGATATTGAAAGTTGTCTGATTGTGGAATCATGTTCTTTTGTGATGTTTAAAGTTAGAATAAAGTGACTCTGGAGCGATACGCGTCCATAGTTACCCAGTGTAAACAAAGCGAGGATCCTTGCTTAACTATTACACATGATGCATACTATAATTTAGGATTGCGAGAAATCAATTCTCTGGTAACCAAAAACTTTAATAGCTATAACCTAAGGAAATCTTTGAATGTTGTACTTAATAGGCCCAATACTGAAATAGGCCGTAGGTCTTTATTCATAGATCGGCAATTGCATGGAATGCTCTTCCAGATAATAATAAGGATTCCCCAATTCGTTCGATTTTCAAATACTATTTAAAACAATCTAAGCATATTATTATGAATATCAATTTTGGGAAGGGAGGGAATGTTATACACAACAAGAAACTAGATTTTACTATTATTAGCAATTTATCTATTCATTTATTTATTTAATTTATTTTAATATTTTGTAAATATCATATTTGTATTTTATATAAATTTTAGTAGATGTAATTAGTGTAGTTAGGTACACATCAGCTGTAAAGTTGCAATTTTAACCTGCGTTATCAAATAAAGTATGTATGTATGTATGTATGTATGTAAGAAGACTTTCACAGTTAGTGTCTTCCAATTAATTCCACTATTTTCTATCGGATTTACAGTCCATGAATTGAAATCTTATAACTTTCAGTAAGATTAAATAAAGAAATGGAATTGGTAATGTTCTTTTGGCCAGAATGATGTCACTCTTGAAACCTTCAAGTCAACACTCTAGTCCTGTGTGCAAACCATTTAACAATGTCTGGCATTGCAGAACTATGCGACTACAACCACACTGCTGATCAGTTTTTTTCGGGCTTAACCTTTGACGAATTTGAAATCGGAAGACAAGTAAAGAACATCTTAAGCAAGGTCTCCAAATTTAAAGAATCGAGTTGTTTACAAACTAAAAAGCTTCTTAGTTGTACAGATGTCTTTCCTCGGTGCGTTTCAAATGTCCATGGTCCATTTTTGCCATGCAAAAGTGTTTGCCTCGACTTTATATCCAAATGTGGTGAGGAATATCGGCGAAATCTATCTGAAATGAGTTATTGGAGGACAAAGTGGTTTTGCAATCTTCTACCTAGCAAAGATGACCCCAGCACAATGGACTACAGAAAACGCTGCTATGAGCCACCAGACTTCAAAAGCTGTGATCCAAATTGTAAGTATACATCAGTGGGTTTTGAATAACTATTCTGTAATAATACGCCCTATTTAGTGCTTCCCAGACCAGTTAAAGATCGAGTTATGCATTGAAACATTTTCGACAGTTTCCGAGTAAACACTCAAACGTTAACGTCTTGTTCAATTTCATTCAAAAACATTTGACAGTAAAAACATCACATAGAACTGCTGTTTGGGGCAAAGTCCCCACGGCTATAAGATCACTCAAGAGCTCCATCTCCTTTTCCAAGGAAACAAAAAAACACTTGTCTCATCAACTCAAGTAGTGTTCTTAATATCAAACAATCCTTAATTTAAAACATATGCTCAATAATAATATCAAATGCAGATAATTTACAAACGCATCTTTTTTCTACGGTTATTCTTTCGTTTGCAATTGCATTAAAACGACGCTTTTCTTTTGTTTAAGAAAATAAAGTGAAAACAAACGGGAAAAAATTGCGTGATGAGACCGACACATTTTAGCACCGTTTATTTTTCAGAGCTAATTTTTTTCGAAGTGTCACTAAAGTAAGCGAAAAATAGACAAAATTAACAATTGGATTTACAACTGCTTGAGGGCCATTTGCAACACTGTTCCAGAGTCCTCCGAGTCCACTGGAGCAGATTTAATTTCCCTTTGTCCTTGTAACCAGGGAAAGTACGGTTTCCAAGCCTGTCACGAGACCAAAATCGAGGCATCTGATTGGCTTACTATCTCATGAATAATTAATGATGATCTGAATTTTCTTTTGATATGACATGTTACAATCTTGTTCTAAAATGTGTAAAATAACTTTAGCTATAAGTTCACCGATATTTCCCGAAAAGTATACAAAAAAATAATTAAAGCATGTATATCGACATTTAAAAACGAAAGGATGATTGTGGTGGTTTAGTACCATGGGCATTTCGCGTATAACTTACAAATCAGCTGTCGACTTTTTATAGAGAACGACAATGCAGCATAGAAGTGAGGCTGACCTACATGACTCATTTGGCGTGACCGTATACGTAACGTTAACTGATATGCTTAGCTTCCTCCTTTCCTTTTCTTTTCTTTGAACCACAACGAGAGACGAGTTGAAAATGGATTCCTTTCTTTCAAGTCTTAACGAAGAAGTCCAGTGCTTCCTATGTCATCACCAAATGACGGAACCCAAGTTATTAGAATGTTTTCATACATTCTGCAAGTCTTGTATCCAGAGACACGCTCAGCTTACAGAACAAGTCTACAACTTCAAGTGTCCTCAATGTTCCTCGGAAACGTCGCTACAAGACTTGGAGGACTTACAGTCAAGTCCACTTCACTCCAGAATCTTGCAAGTCCTAGAGTTTGTAGAAAGCGACAAGTCTTGTTCTGTCTCTGAGACTCATTCACCAGCATTGTGGCACTGTTTTGACTGTGATCGCTCGTTGTGTGACGAATGTCTGAAGAGTCATTCCATATTTATTAAGGATCACAAGGTTGGTTTGATCTCTGATTTGAAGAAGGAAGACATTGAGTCGATGCTTCAAAGAGAAAACCCTTGCAAGACTCACGTGAATCACACGGCTTTAGAGTTTTTCTGTAAAGACTGTGATGTCTTGATTTGCTCGATTTGCTTGAAGAACGACCACAGGAATCACAAAACATCGACTCTGCAGGAATTCGCCGCCATTGAGAAACATTCACTCTCAACGAGTCTGGAGCAAATTGAGAGGCTGCAGTGCTATGAGTTGGAAAAGAAACAACAAGAAAAAATTGCAGTCAAAATAAAAAGCCATTTTATTTTTATTTATTTATTTATTTATTTTATTTAAACACGTATCGTCCAGGAGCTAGAAACTCGTTCAAAATACGAACGTGTGTGAACAACATAAATTAATTATAACTTGGAAACATAATATAGAAAAAAATGGTATGAAAAAAATGGTATGGAGAGAAAGCCAAAATGGAAGTACAGAAACTAACCAAATCATCCAAATACTACAAGAAAAGGAGCGAGAATTGCTGAGACAAATCGATGAGAAGTTGGAAACAGCCACAAGAAACTTAAATATAATTGATCATCTTCCAGCAGTAAAGGAATACATCAATAATGTGATGGAAAGAGGACTGGCAAGTGAAATGATCCACATTCAAGAGAAACAATGCTCTGAGAAATTTATCTTTGAGCATATTCCACTTTGCTCTACAATTGTCTTTATTTTTAACGAAGAGTTGATACAACAAGTGAATTCAGGGTTTGGAGAAATACAAACTTATCATAAAACAGACCACACGATGAGCACTATTCGGGTAGAGTCTGAGCCAGAAGCTTTACGAAAGGAAAAGCTCATATTGTTGACTAAAACCTCGACAGGAATGAATAGTATTAATACAGGTGATGTTGTAGATGTTCAAATCAGCCCTGAAGATGATGTGAAAATAGAAGAGAAATATGTGAGGAGTGAAGGGAAAATAGAAGTTGAATTCATGGCTAAAGTACCTGGCCCATTGACAGCAGAGGTTCAAGTGAATGGCAATCATGTATCTAACAGTCCACTAGTCATGAATGTAAAACCACAACAGATGAGAACAACAAGACAGTTTGACATGAAAAGTGTAAATACAAGATCTCATAGTTTGAACAGGTATAGCAGTAAATAGAGACAATAGTAGGATCGCTGTGGCAGACTGAGTCTTCTGACTGTAGTACATGTATTCAACACTGATGGTGATCTCTTACTGACGTATCGGTAGTCAAGGTAGTGCTCTATGTCCTGAAGGTTTAGCATTTCTAAATGATACAGATTTAGTCATAGCAGACTGGGGTAATCATAGAATATGTATAGTGAATACTACAACACGGGCGTTGGTTAAGACCTTTGGTAACCAAGGTAAAGGGAATGGGGAGTTTTCTTATCCATGTGGAGTACACGTTGATGACGATGGTAACATCATTGTGAGTGATCATGGTAATCATCGTGTTCAAGTCTTCACAAGAGACGGTCACTATCAATATCAGTTTGGTTTGACAGGACAAGACAAGTTTGATCCATTTAGTACAGTAACACATGGTGGACTGTTTTACGTCAGTGATTAGGATAATAACGTCATTCATGTATTCAAGAAGAAAGGTAACGTACCCACTAGAATATCGGCAATTGGTGGATACGGCAGTGCTAATGGTCAGCTGAGTAGACCATGGGGCCTTGCTATTGATAATGACCATCATCTACTGGTGTGTGATAGTGGTAATAATCGCATTCAAAAATTCACAGCAGATGGTCGTTTTGTAGGGAAGACTTGTGATGAAATCAAGGATCCCAGATATATAGCAGTGTTAATGATGGTCGATATATTTGTACTTGCTCTAGTGAAAGGGTTTTATTCTTTAGAAATAACAATAGTTAAGGTGACTCCCTATAGTAATTTTTGGACCAAACCGTTCACTTTTATTTGCCTTGTTTATAGCTTTAATCCGCAGCTATCGATTTGATATTGATACCAGCTATAGAGGTAAGATGACAGTTTTCAATTATGGCAGTTTTAATATGATCAGCGTTACCATGGCAACGATAAACAATTATCGTTGAAATTGGTTTTTGCTAAATATCTCAAAAACCTGACCTGCTCGGGACAAGCGGTAAACGACATCATTAACTTCAAGCTAAGGCAAAGCAAATTAGACTATCTTAAAGAAATTCAATCTGTTTGATTTCGAGTAATTTGCAGAAATATTCTGAAGCATTCATTTTTATATGCTAAAAGTCACGACCGCCCAAACGTTACTCAGAAGACGTGAAACCCCAACAAAACACTGTAAAGAAGCCTTTGCTTGTACACTTCAAAGTGGCTAAATGGTTATTCTTAACTCTCTTCCAAAGCGAAGATATCACTTTTTCTTTACAGGCAATTTTTGATAAACATTGCCGTAACGTCTATTTCGAAATTATTTCCAAAATATCTCTCAAACGACTTAATATTTTTGCTTGATATGCTAGGAGTGTATTCATTATCATCTTCGAAACAACATTTGAAAATCCCATTAAGATTGAAACAGTAAAACATTTTTAAATTCATCGTTAAAGATGACCTACAAATGAACCACAACTCCAGAATGGAAACGGCCGCGACAGCACTTCATTAGCATACTGACACCACGCGCGAAGCTTGCAATGAAAATAGCTGAAAGACGAAAGAATGTAAACAAAAAGTCACGATTAAAAGAGAAGAAGAAAAGAATAATTTATTATTTCAATATTTAACCAGTAGCCTCAGACTTCTGTTGCCAGCGTTTCTCTCTATTTCTTTCTAGTGCATTTTTTCTATTAGTTTTTCTTCTATAACTTTTATTTGGCAGCACGATTAAAACTACCGCTACATCCAACTCGCCACGTGAGAGAAAGAATGCACGCGCAAATAAACGAATCGAAAATGTCAAGTTGAATAATAATTATCAGCTACTTTGATAAACATCGGTTCACCATTACATTAGGCTTACTATGGTAAGTCTAAATATGCACACTTAGACTATTATGCTTTATTACAACTTTCAAATTGGTATGGTTTTGGCGGGAATTGTGAATAGCCTGCCTTGTTATGCTAACGAGTCTCCAAGCTTCGCGCTAATGCTAATGAAGTGCTGTTGCGGCCGTTTGCATTCTGGAGTTGTGGTTCATTTGTCGGTCATCTTTAACGATGAATTTAAAAATGTTTTACTGTTTCAATCTTAATGGGATTTTCAAATGTTGTTTCGAAGATGATAATAAATACACTCCTAGCATATCAAGCAAAAATATTAAGTCGTTTGAGAGATATTTTGGAAATAATTTCGAAATAGACGTTACGGCAATGTTTATCAAAACTTGCCTGTAAAGAAAAAGTGATATCTTCGCTTTGGAAGAGAGTTAAGAATAACCATTTAGCCACTTTGAAGTGTACAAGCAAAGGCTTCTTTACAGTGTTTTGTTGGGGTTTCACGTCTTCTGAGTAACGTTTGGGCGGTCGTGACTTTTAGCATATAAAAATGAATGCTTCAGAATATTTCTGCAAATTACTCGAAATCAAACAGATTGAATTTCTTTAAGATAGTCTAATTTGCTTTGCCTTAGCTTGAAGTTAATGATGTCGTTTACCGCTTGTCCCGAGCAGGTTAGGTTTTTGAGATATTTAGCAAAAACCAATTTCAACGATAATTGTTTATCGTTGCCATGGTAACGCTGATCATATTAAAACTGTCATAATTGAAAACTTTCATCTTACCTCTATAGCTGGTATCAATATCAAATCGATAGCTGCGGATTAAAGCTATAAACAAGGCAAATAAAAGTGAACGGTTTGGTCCAAAAATTACTATAGGGAGTCACCTTAAATACCAAAGAATTGATGCGCAATTATATATGATCAATAATTAATTAAGTACCACAGAATTTTGTAATATGTACAATCTGCCTAAAAATGTACACATAACTGAATAAATATAAATAATAAAAACATGCACTTGGCACAACAAATGAAATCTGTCATGTTTCTTACAGCTCTCTTTCTTGCAAAATCATACGAAACCGTAACTCTCTTTTGAGATGGTATCACTTTGGCTCTGAAACTTTAGGACTTTAATTCGATTCCAAAATTTTATGGATGATGGCTCTGTCTTTCTTTCTTTCTTCTTTCCTTTCTTTCTTCCTTCCTTCCTTTCTTCCTTCCTTCCTTCATTTCTTCCTTTCTTTCTTTCATTCTTTCATTCATTCTTTCTTTCTCTGTCTGTCTGTCTGTCTGACTGTCTTTCTTTTCTTTCAGACCTAATTCTTAAACCATGTATAGTTAATAACTAAAGTTATATTAGTAATGTCTGATTTTAGACATCTTGCTAGACAAGCAACTTCTACCTGCTTGTACCACATATAGCGCTCCAAGTATTACAAGGTCTTGCAAAATTATGAATGAAATGACGTGATAACTGGAATTTTTCTCTTTTTAGCCTTAAATTGTCTTTAACTTTTGTAATATATATAAAGACGAAGATTAACAAAATATAATTTGACCATGATTTAAGGAAGGGTAAGTCGATATTCTCTTGCACAGCGACGGATTCAATAAGCATTTTCATTGCTTACGCGAACATAGTACAACTTGCCCAACCTACTGCCGACCAGATGGAATTTTACAGTGGATTTCCCCATCAGTGGATTGGGATTGACGTCAATTTGACGTCACAAATCTCGAAATCGGTCGGATGTTCTAGCAGCGCATTCACTAGCCAGGGGTAGGGACGGGAAGATTTTGGTCACCAAATATCCGACGTGACATGAAGCAGTATTAGTCCTAAAGGATGATGATTGCCATTTTGTAGAACTAGAAAGCTTTAAAGTGTAGTAAACTGTTGCTTAATTGACATTAGACCTTTGTTCTGTGATTCACGCGTACGTGTTGTAACTAGAATGACCTTAGACAAACAGTAACGCAATACTGATAAGTATGTTGCTTAATTTGTTCAGTGAGTCACGCGTACGTGTTATAACTAGAATGACCTTAGACAAACAGTAACGCAATACTGATAAGTATGTTGCTTAATTTGTTCAGTGAGTCACGCGTACGTGTTATAACTAGAATGACCTTAGACAAACAGTAACGCAGTACTGATAAGTATGTTGCTTAATTTGTTCAGTGAGTCACGCGTACGTGTTGTAACTTTAGAATGACCTTAGACAAACAGTAACGCAATACTGATAAGTGACTGCTAAATCGAATGTTGCTTAATTGGCATCACACCTTTGTTAAGTGATTCACGCGTACGTGTTGTAACTAGAATGACCTTAGACAAACAGTAACGCAATACTGATAAGTGACTGCTAAATCGAATGTTGCTTAATTGGCATCACACCTTTGTTAAGTGATTCACGCGTACGTGTTGTAACTAGAATGACCTTAGACAAACAGTAACGCAAAGTGACTGCTAAATCGACTGCTGAAACGTTACTGCAAGACGACTGTAAGAGGATGTAACGCTATAGCTCTTACAAATCCCCAAATACCTATAATAATTCATAGAAACTTGTGTTACAACATTACTGAATCAGGGAGCAGGGGAAGGTGGCACTTCATATATTTGCTATACGAGGATGTTCCGCCCGAAAGACGTACTTTTTTTAAACCAATGGTATATAAAAGGGTAGAGAATTTGAAATTTTGGGTATACCAAAGGGTAGAGATCTTACGACTTTGGGTATCAAAAAGGGTCCTAGTATTAAAAAAAATTGCGAAACGTACCAGCGCTCATGTACATATAGCGACCTTAGAAACACTTTTTCAAAATAGAGAAATAATCATTTACAGCAAAGGTATAAACAATGACTCGCGGATTTGCAATCCACGAGTTAAAAAGACTAAAAGGTATATTAAAGGGGTGCCTTTTGGCCGAAATTTGGTACATTAAAGTAATTCCCAACTAAGAAGAGATAAGACATTGCGGACCAAATACGTTTGAACATTGTTCGATTACAGCTTCAACCTTACGAAATATAAACAAATCATGACTTTCATATCGATGACACAGCTGTATGAGCTGTCTATCTCGTGATTTGCAAGTCTGAACCAATCCTAGCCTATGACGTCACGTAGCTGATGCTTTTTAATGCACAGGAAAAACGTCCGCACGGCATTTTCTTGTGAACCACAACGAGAGACGAGCTGAAAATGGCCGATACTCTTCTTTCAAGTCTTAACGAAGAAGTCCAGTGCTTCCTATGTCATCACCAAATGACGGAACCCAAGTTATTAGAATGTTTTCATACATTCTGTAAGTCTTGTATCCAGAGACACGCTCAGCTTACAGAACAAGCCTACAACTTCAAGTGTCCTCAATGTTCCTCAGAAACGTCGCTACAAGACTTGGAGGACTTACAGTCAAGTCCACTTCACTCCAGAATCTTGCAAGTCTTAAAGTTTATTGAAAGTGACAAGTCTTGTTCTGTTTCTGAGACTCATTCACCAGTATTGTGGCACTGTTTTGACTGTGATGGCTCGATGTGTGACGAATGTCTGAAAAGTCATTCTACATTTATCAAAGATCACAAGGTTGGTTTGATTTCTGATTGGAAGAAGGAAGACATTGAGTCGATGCTTCAAAGAGAAAACCCTTGCAAGACTCACGTGAATCACACTTTAGAGTTCTTCTGTAAAGACTGTGATGTCTTGATCTGCTCGATTTGCTTGAAGAACGACCACAAGGATCACAAAACATCAATGCTGCCGGAAGTCACCGCCCCTGAAAAACATTCACTCTCAACGAGTCTGGAGCAAATTGAGAAGCTGCGGTGCTATGGGATGGAAAAGAAACAAGAAGAAGAAATTGCAATCAAAATGAAAAGCGATGGAGAGAAAGCCAGAAATGAAGTGCAGAATCTAACCAAAAACCTAACAACGTATTTGATCGACCAAGAACAACAACTCCTGAATCAAATTCAAAACAAAGAAGCAACAGCTGACACGAATTTGCGTATAATTCGTAACATCCCAGCTGCACAGGAATACCTCCAAAAAGTTGTCCGCCATGGAATAACAAGTGATATGATCACAAAAACCTTTACTTTTTCACCCTATAAATCAGACATATCAGGTATAGAATTCTACCCCAATGAAGACTGGATTCAAGTCCTCAATGGCACTCTTGGTAACATAGAAGAGATAGATAAGTTTTCAGTGTTGAAAAAAGCATTGAATACTGGCTCTGGATATTTTAATGGTATTGCAGTGAATAAGACCAACAGTAGGATTGCTGTTGCTGATATGATGTTGAGATGTGTTAGAGTTTTCACTATTGTTGGAAAGATGTTGCTGGAGTATGGTAGTGGACAGGGACAGTTATCAACACCTTGGGGATTAGCATTTCTCAACGATATAGATTTAGTTATATCTTACGCTAGCAATCAAATATGTATAGTGAACACTACAACAGGGACACTGGTAAAAACCTTTGGTTGTCAAGGTAACGGCAATGGGCAGTTCTCTTACCCATGTGGAGTACACGTTGATGACGAGTGTAACATCATTGTGAGTGATGCTTGGAACGGTCGCGTTCAGGTCTTTACACAGGAAGGTGACTATCAATATCAATTTGCTGTGCCAAATCAGGACAACTTTTGTCCATACAATACCATTACCCACAATGGACTGTTTTACGTGAGTGACTACGATAATGGAGTGATTAATGTGATTGACATAAAAGATGGCTCACCAACTCGACTATCCACCATTGGAGGGAAAGGCCAGGGTGTTGGTCAGCTGGAGAATCCCTGGGGTCTTGCTATTGACAACGACCACAATCTAGTGGTGTGCGACTATGGTTTGATGCTTGTTAAAAAGTTCACCTTGGATGGTCGTTTCATAGAAAACATTTGTCAACTGGAAGAGAATCCCTATTACATAGCAGCACTGAATGATGGTCGATATATTTGTACCTGGTTAGGTGAAGGGGTTTTATTCTTCAAGAATAACAATAGTTAAAAAGTCAATTGACATCAAATAGAAACATAACTTGATGGTGTAACATTATTGGTGGTTTTACGTCAAGACCCAATTTTCTATCTCAACTTAATACACTACACTACACTACACTACACTACACTACACTACACTACACTACACTACACTACACTACACTACACTACACTACACTACACTACACTACACTACACTACACTACACTACACTACACTACACTACACTACACTACAATGCAATGCAATGCAATGCAATGCAATACAATACAATGCAATACAATTTTATTTGGAAATCCTTAAAGGTTTTTCATTCCTAATTTATTGTATTGCGCATGCGCTCTAAATAATAATAATCATACTAATTTGTGTGGTGCGCGCGTCGACAACAGAAAGACGACAACAGCGCTCGGATGGACACGGGTATAAAACGCTTTGTGCACACTCGGAATTCGAAGTTTCAAATAAAACCACTGGAGGTTTGGAAAATCTTGAAAGTTAAGACTGTGAAAAGCTAGTGCTTATTTTTTGTATAAAACATCGCTTTAGTTGTTGTCTTTCCCTGATCAAATAATACGCCAGAAATTCTCATAATACACGACAGTTGAATCGATGGTACTTTCATTTGTAAATATGATCAACGCGTCCAGGAATACATTAGAAATTAGAAATATTTTGACATGCATATATGTATATACAATATTGCGATGGTATAAAATGATAGACTTACATAAAACTTAAATTATATTATTTGATTTTGTTTTTGAGCATATGTATATGATAGATCTTAATCAAAGGCTATTTTAGTTTTGTTTAGCATTTACAGCCAAAATCGTTGTATCGCGACCAGCAAATTACACAATTTTGTTTTGATTTTGGGTTTTTCTGAGCCGTCAATCAGTTTGGGGGCGGAGCTTCTTTCACATCAACCAATCACTGAACGAGTTCGTAAAAGCTCCGCCCCCAAAAATGATGGACGGATCAGAAAAGACCAAAATCTTATCAAAGTTGGAGGTCGCGATGCAACGATTTGCGCTGTAACATATTTAGTTTCGTTTTTGTTTTTCAATGTGTAGTCCAAATCAGTATAAAAAAGAATGTTAACGAAGAACAATATAATATAATTATTTGAAGAGGAAATATTATATATTTTTTCATGTAAATTTGAGCAGAATTTTGTAATGTGTACAATCTGTTTTAAAATAGACACACACAAAAATAAAATAAAAACATACACTTGACGCAACGACTGAAATCTGTGGTGTTTCTTACAGATCTCTTTATGGCAAAATCATACGAAACTAAAAACTTCAGGACTTCCCTAAAGATTCATAGATGATGGTTCGTTCTCTCTCTCTCTCTCTCTCTCTCTCTCTCTCTCTCTCTCTCTCTCTCTCTCTCTCTCTCTCTCTCTCTCTTTTACTCATGCGTAAGTAATAGCCGAAAGATCTCGGTTGTAGATGGCTACAGCTCAGCAGCAAAGGAAATATAGCCATTCACTGTTTGTTGCTGTGGGATTTTCCAGAGTTGAAAGGACGTTTGATGGATTTGGCTATTCAGTTCATTCAAAGACCAGTGTGCAAATGTCAGTAAAAAGGCCCAGTTCAATTTCTCATTTGATTGATTTATATAATTCCTCGAGTTCCCTTTGCCCAAACGTCTTATCAACTGGTCATTTCAAACGAACGGAATAAAAGAATGTCAATAGAAATTTGCATGATAATTGAAATTGTGGTTTCATTTTTGCTCTTTTGTCAATGAAAAAGAAAAGGATGTGCATGAATGTTTTTTTTCCACAGTGAGATTTTCTGTTCCATAAAGACGGACAGTATGCTAACTCTCTATCTTAATCGCTCGTCTAGTGTATTCAGTCAAAGTCTGCTTGAAAACATATATGTGATGTCTGTAGAGCCGAATCGTCCTATACACCACCAAGAGACTGGATCAAATTGCGTTGTGAATTGCATCACATGATCAACGCAACCTAGAGTTCCAAGGGAATTTTTTTCAGATGCGCGTAGATACTTGTTGTGATATTATCATGGTCGCACACAATCTGAAAATCATTTTTGTTCGATTAAAAACTAATTTTTTTTTTCGCTTTACTTTTTTATTCATTTTTATCAAAACTATTAAAAAGTAACTGAACGAATGTTTGATTTTCCCAAAATGAGAGAAAGGAGCGAAATTTTGGCCTCAGTCACTTCATCAACGTGCGTGAGCGTGCACCCATGGGGATTTGCTGCACGCTGTTCAGCCAATCAGAGCGCGCGTTATATCGTAGCTATGTTATAAACTGATTCGGCGACCTCGAAGCGCGAGCTCAGTGTTTCAGGAAAAAACAGAGTAGCAGTCTACAATAATCCAATAAATATATGCGAAATGTCATTTTCTTCATATTTAGTAACTGAATTTTTGAAATTAAAATTGGAGTCACCATTATCGTTTTCCATGTATTTTGCAAAACATCTTTAAAATAGGGCTAAAAACGAGAAAGGACTGGGGCAAGATTTGCAAATATCACTATTTTAAGAGCACTATACAATAACGTTGAGGTGACGTGACACCATCAATGTTACAACTATTTAACTATTGCTATTCCTAAAGAATAAAAGCCCTTCACTATAGCAAGTACAGATATATCGACCATCATTCAGTACTACTATGTAATAAGGATCATCTTTGAGTTTAGTTGTTCCTATGAAATCACCATCCATTGAAAACTTGTTAATCAGCTGAGAATTGTGGTCACACACCAGTAGATTGTGGTCACTGTCAATAGCCAGTCCCCAAGGACCAAGCAACTCACCATCACCTTCATAGTTCTCTCCAATGGCGAATAGTGAAGTTGGTGAGCCTTCTTCCATGTCAATGACATGAATAACTTTATTTTCGAAATCACTGATGTAAAACTGTCCATTGTGGGTAACTGTACTGTGTGGACGAAAATAGTCCCGATCTGGTACAGTAAATTGATATTGATAGTTACCATTCTTTGTAAAAACTTGGATACGACCATTACTAGTATCACTCACAATGATGTTACAGTTGTCATCAACGTGTACCCCATGTGCGAAACAAAACTCCCCATTGCCGTTACCATGACGACCAAAGGTTTTTACCAGTGTCCCTGTTGTAGTATTCACTATACATATTCTATTATTGAAATAGTCAGATATGACTAAATCTATATCGTTGAGAAATGCTAATTCCCAAGGATAGGACAATTGTCCCTGTCCACTACCATGACCACCATACTCCAGCAACAGCTCTCCATCAATAGTGAAGACTCTAACAAGGCTTGAGGAATTATCAGCAACAGCAATCCTACTGTTGGTCTTATTCACTGCAATACCTGTAAACCATTTGGACCCAGTATTCAATGCTTTTTTCAACATTGAATCCTCATCTATCTCTTTTAAGAGCTGAGGCTTAACATCCACCACTAGTGGACTGTTTGACACAGGAAACCCATTCAGTTGAACCTCTGCTGTAAATCGACCAGGAGGTCGAAGAGTGAATTCAACTTCTATTTTACCACCAGTCTTCACGGTTTTCTCTTCGACTTTCACATCATCGACAGGGCTGACTTTTATGGTTACATCAGAGTCATCATAATTGATTTCTCCTGTTGAGTACATCGTCACAATTGACAATTTTGCTTTTGTACAAGCCTGATTAGAATCCACTTGAAGTTCATTCAAACGTGAAGATGACTTGGTTGTCAATTTTATATTTCCAAGATTGCCATTGAGGACTTGTTGACTCCAGTCTTCATTGGGGTAGAATACTATACCCGATGCGTCTGATTTATAGGGTAAAAATGTGAAGGTTTTGGTAACCATATCACTTGCTATTCCATTGTGGAAAATTTTTTGGACGTATTCCTGGGCAGCTGGGATGTGACGTATTACACGCAAATTTCTGTCAGCCGTTGCTAGGTTACTTTCAATTTGATTCAGCAGTTGTTGTTCTTGGTCGATCAAATATTTCATTAGCTTTTTGGTTAGTTTCTGTACTTCCATTTTGGCTTTCTCTCCATCGCTTTGCATTTTGACTGCAATTTCTTCTTGTTGTTTCTTTTCCATTTCATAGCACCGCAGCCTCTCAATTTGCTCCAGACTCGTTGAGAGTGAATGTTTCTCAGTGGCAGTGACTTCCTGCAGAGTCAATGCTTTGTGATCCTTGTGGTCGTCGTTCTTCAAGCAAATCGAGCAGATCAAGACATCACAGTCTTTACAGAAGAACTCTAAACTGTGATTCATGTGAGTCTTACAAGGGTTTTCTCTTTTTAGCATCGACTCAATGTCTTCCTTCTTCAAATCAGAGATCAAACCAACCTTGTGATCTTCAATAAATGTAGAATGGTTCTTCAGACATTCGTCACACATCGAGCGATCACAGTCAAAACAGTGCCACAATGCTGGTGAATGAGTCTCAGAGACAGAACAAGACTTGTCGCTTTCTACAAACTCTAGGACTTGCAAGATTCTGGAGTGAAGTGGACTTGACTGTAAGTCCTCCAAGTCTTGTAGCGACGTTTCTGAGGAACATTTAGGACACTTGAAGTTATAGACTTGTTCTGTAAGCTGAGCGTGTCTCTGGATACAAGACTTACAGAATGTATGAAAACATTCTAATAACTTGGGTTCCGTCATTTGGTGATGACATAGGAAGCACTGGACTTCTTTGTTAAGACTTGAAAGAAGGGACTCCATTTTCAACTCGTCTCCTGCTAATCCGGGCAGTTTTGTGAAGGCGAGCCAGCAATGTACCAGCGGCATTGCTGATAAGTACTGCGTGACATGAATCAGTCACGTTTGAGGAAGCAATCGAGCTTGAAATGTTATGACAGCTTTTGGTCCGCTTTGTGTTTGTGACAGCTTTGTGTTTCTTTGCTAAAAACTATGCGGATAGAGAAATGTGGAGAAAAAACACTGATTGGTTTCAAGCTTTATTCAAGTGCAGGTGATATTTAAGAGATGTCCCATCCTAGTTTGTAATTCTTCTTCCCCTTCGTCTCCCGCTAAGGCCGACTATACAGGTGCATATATCGAGTTCTGGATGCATTTGGATAGTTGGGAGAGCATAAGAGCTAGGTGGCGTCAGGAGAGCATAAGGCCACCGTCGCTCTTTCCCAACCATCCGCGTGCATCCAGAACTAGATATACGCACGCAAGGCATTGACTATTCAGGGGGATTTAGGGTAAGGGGTGCAGACGACTTTGAGTCCATTTTTCTCAATATTTGTCAAAATCTCCTCTCGGGAGTTTCCAATTTATATGATTGTGCACCCCCCTCCTGAAGACAATCCTGGATCCGCCCCTGCTATTCCTTCAATAGAAGAAAAGAAAGATTAAGAAAGAGGACATACACCTGATAAACATTTAAATGTGTGCATTTGGATAAATCTATCAGTTTAAATACTTAAAAAATGAGATATAAGCTTGACGTATCTTATCGCTCATGGAAAGATGTTCAACGAGACAAGAGATATTAAAATTTTTAACTGTAAAAAGCAGATATTTCTTCAAATATACAATATTTTATTTATTTATTTATTTAAGGATTTGTATATACATGGAATACATACAGGTAGCAGAACAAAAAGACATGACGTCCCCTACTAAGGTTCAACCACCATATAATTTTCATCGTGAAAATCGACTAACTAAAGAGAAGTCAAATTTCGTATAATGTTTTAGATACCAAATTGGTGTGTACGTCGAAGCTTCCTGATTGGTCAGAACTGGGTAAATAAGAGTCCATACCAACAACTTACGTCATCGTTTTGATTTTTGGCGCTCGCGCTTGCACTAGATAGATGACGAGAAATCCTTTCTCCAATTTATGGCTAAAAACAAATTTGTAATTGGTTTCCGTGGTATGGACTCTTATTTACCAACATTTTACGTCACACATGGTCAAAATTAGTTATTGACCCCCCTGGGGTACGCCTCGTGAGTCCATGACATTTTGACCATGTGTGACGTAAAATGTTGGTAAATAAGAGTCCAAACCACGGAAAGCCATTGTAAATTTGTTAAATTTCAGAATTGTAGAGAACTAAGACTTAAGATTTTATTTGAATATTGATTGGCAAATTTGACCTTCCAAAAAACACCTGACATCTGTCCCTGCAAATTTTGATATCTTAAGTCAATATCATTCTTGACTATTTCTTAAGGTCAGAATTTCAGAATTGTATATAGAGAACTAAGACTTAAGATTTTGAATGTTTGACTTTCCAAAAACCACCTGACATCTGTCCCTGCAAATTTTGATATCTTAAGTTAATATCATTCTTGACTATTTCTTAAGGTCAGATGTAAAAAGTTGTTTTGTAACATTACTTCATAGAAACGCCTGACACGTGCTCCTAGAATTTTTAAAATATCTCAACAAAGTCAACTCAATCTTGACTGTATGTTAAAGTCAAACGAAAAGAGTATGTTGCAATATGGCCAAATCAGTTTCTTGTGATTTGTATCTTTGAGCTCTTTGAATAATATAACAATCGGCTATTCTTTGTCAGTATTCAGTGACTATAGTTACACTCATATATTTTATAGTAACATTAACAGATAGTATCTTACTTTGATGGCTTTTGTAAGCACAAAGCTTTTATAATGCTTTCTCAAACAGCTTTGTAAGACTCATGTCAATATGTACAGCTCTGTCGAGATAGCTTACAGATGTGATGTATGAAACCACATTTTAGCTCTGTTTCAGTCTTTTAAAGTTGTCTCCACTTAACCCCCGGTTATTTTACACGCGTATTTTTAAACGTAAACGCTCTCTGCAATGTTTTAAAGATTATATTTTCAAAAACTTTGTTTATTTGTTCTCTCGTGGACTACACTTAACGTAAAATTTCGCAAATGTGACGTCGCAATACGTTTGCCAAACACACAGTGTTTACGAATCGCTTTAGCGTTAACGTAACATGCGTAAGGAAGGTCTGAACGCTAATTGATAATTTTACGTTAACTAGTATAAATTTATACGGGGACCAGATCAATGGATTCATATGGACAGAAAATTTGCGTTTTGCATTTACGTTGGGCAAACGTGGTATAACGTGGTAAACGTGTGCCTGGGCGGAGTATTAACAGTGTGTGAAACTGAAAAGCAATTGCAGATGAATTTGTGGGAACCCGGGCCATGTTAGACAAACAACATATGTTTTGCCAGCGCGTAGGTTTAAGTGAGACCATTGCAGTCCCCTCCCCCCCCCCCCAGTACAAATTAAAAAGAATTGTGCGAACATATAATTAAAAACAAGCCTCCGTTGCAAATGTCTTTTGAAAGAAAGGTTAAAAAATGAAAACTAAACAAGGGACACTTAGTGGGCGAAAGTGAACGACGAACACTTGACTAATGTAACTGAAATATCAATTACAAGTTAAGAAACCGATGACGTTGTATGAATGCCACTTCATACACAATTGTGGTGCGTAGGCATATATGTATTACAGCACGCCGAGTGTCAGTAAACAATCATTAGACCATCAAACCAACTGAAAAAACACCAGTAGGCAGAAGTGAATAAAAAAAATCTGAATGATAAAAAAATATCTGTTACAAGTTAAGAAAAGCGAAGACTTTTTTATAAATACCGCTTCATACAAAACTGGTGGGCGAAAGCTTTCTCTAGTAATAGTCCGCCGAGTGTACAATTCATCCGAATTAACACAGAAATAACCACGATGAGTAATTGATTGAAAAATTATAAGTTACAAGTCAGGAATAAAACCGTAGATTTTTCATAAATATACAAAAGTGTTTAGTAAAAAAGGGATGTTAATGATTATAAAAGACATTCATAATTCACAAAAGATTGACAGGGCAAACAACCTGAACGTTAATAACAATTCACTTAGTACTAGAATATTGCGCGGTTCTTTTTGACATTTCATTAATATTTCGTTCATCAATTATAGGATTTTGGATTAACCTTGCTGAAACTGAATTCACCTGTGTTCATTTTAAACTCATTATGGCACAAGGCATATAAAATATCGATGTATTCAATTTTGCTAAACAATATCAAACTCTACACTCTTATATTACAAGACTATTAAACCAAAGAAGACAATTGAACTCAATTCCTTCTATTCAGTCAGCTTGATAGCTCAAGTAAAGCATTTTCATTCGACGTTATCATCTTCATAAGTAACCATAGAAAATTACAAGTCTTGAAACCATGAATACTCTTGTTTAGTTTGTTCTCATTTTCTTTGCTCAAAATCCCAAGTTTAATATTGTTATTTGCTATGGTGTCTTCTGATTTGTAAATTTTCAATTGTCAGACGGCGTATCTCTAGCGTTGAGTCACTTCTCACCGAGGATGCTCTGTATAAATTGCAAAAATTGCTCGGGAAATCCTCTGGAGGACCCAGTGTCGATGAACTCACTTGCATGTGTTGTTCACGTGCATTTCGTGAAATGAGTTTCGTTAAAGCGCGTTTGAAGTGCGGCAAACGCCATCCAAATAAAAAAGGGTTTACTGTGCTGGGAAAGAGCACAAACAAAAAATGCAAGTCACGGAAAATGTGAATGCTATTGCAGTCGCACACCTTGCAAAAGTTTAG
The DNA here is from genome assembly GCA_029948255.1 of Telmatactis stephensoni. Lineage (NCBI taxonomy): Eukaryota > Metazoa > Cnidaria > Anthozoa > Actiniaria > Isophelliidae > Telmatactis > Telmatactis stephensoni. The sequence goes on along the minus strand of JALIZF010001481.1, from coordinate 228,958 downwards.
AACGTATGCAAAGATGAACGACGGAGTGTTTAGAAACAGGAAAGCAACCAAAATGGCCAAAAATGTGCGTGTCACTCGAGCATGTCGTTTGGCCATCTTATCCCATTGATTATTCCGAAAAGTAAAACGGTGAATTTGCGAAGGTCTGAATTCCTCACTCTCGCGATGGTTTCTAAGACTTGTGCTGACCCAGTACTGAACAACGACGAGCACAACTACAGTAACTAGAATAACGCAGTTTACAAACACGAATGTATAGGTAATGAAATCGACGTGGAGATATAAAAATGACAGTCCAACTGATATCACCCATATAATTATCGATATGCGAACTGATCTTGAATATGAAGACTTGGATCTGTATTTTAGAGGATAGGAGATGGAAATGCATCGATCGACTGCTAATGCGGCGACGCTGACAATCGATGATGTGCATGAAATGAAGAAAAAGAGGTGTAAAGCACGGAGAAGTGCCAGAGGCCCCTGTCCAAAGCCCTCAAGACCATGGTACGCTGCCGAAAGCGGCAAGACAGCTAAGCCCTGGATAAAATCAGCGATTGCAACGTTTAGAATTAAAATATTGAATGGCGTCCTCAAATTTTTGTTAGGATCCTTGTAGATCGTTAAACAAATCAGAAAATTCCATGGCGCAGCAACCATAGAAAGACCCAGAGATACAAACGCAGTGGTAAAGGACAATGCTCTTGGAGCGGTAACGTTCGAGCAGTGATTCGTCTGCCAGTCAAAATTCATAATCCTGGTCAAGTCGGATACACTTTTTCACGAAAATATACTACAGAGAGTGCTGGTCGACGTCGAGTGCGATTTGACGAGAATCTTGACAGCTGATACTAGGTAATGCAATACCTAAACAATGATACGCTACAATCTATAATGACAACTTTGCATTGTCATTGAAATGTTTCCGGCAAAATTTAAGTACCTAAATATAATGAAAATTTTGCAATTTTGAGGTTGGTAAGAAGATTGCACTGCGCGTGCGCAAGTTTATTTGGCTGAATTTTTTAGACTTTGCATGGATACTCAGATAAAATAGTCCAAAACATTTCAATTTCTCCCCTCGTTGGTTCTCGCGTATCTTGTTCGTTTGGTTTGTCAGTTCAGTGTAAATTTTCTGTGTATTTTATATGAAATTTCGTATTTCGTGGAGCGTTTTCCCGTGCTGACAGTTTGTCATAGATCTTCAGCTGGTAGCTCAATTACAAGCCAAACTGATCTGGAAGGCAGTCTCCCACGAAACTAAAAGACGACGTTTTTTACCTTTTTATCCTTTTTTTTTCTTTTCTTTTCTTTCTTTTTCTTTTCTTTCTTTCTTTCGCACTTAGCACGTGCGCATTTTCAAACGAGTATTGTCATGCTCTTAGGCGTTATGAGGATAAATAAACTATTATTATTATTAAACTATTATTATTTCTTTCTTTCTTTCTTTCTTCCTTCCTTCCTTCCTTTCTTTCTTTTTTGGCAAACTGCTTTCAATTTTACTGCCACCTAAAATAAAGCTCATGGAACTACTAATATTCACATGACATTGTTGATTCTATTTCTGTTGTATATATTTTCATATATCCGTTTTGGAATCGAATATACAAAGAAAATTATATTATCTCCCTAAGGCTTGTCAATCTTGAGCTGTAATAGGTAACTTTCTGGAAGATGAGAAACTATCTTATCGCAATTCTCCCCGTGTCTAAACATATTATTTCACTTAACTATACCAACTATTTTGTCAAATTCAAATATTTATTTTCCTTAAGTTTATGAATGGAATTATTTATTTTCTTGTTTAATTTTTTCTAAAAAAACAATTTATAAAAAACCACATATATGACAACCACTTAATAAAACATAAGCCAAATCCAATAAAGGAACCGGTGGCTCAGATGAGCAATCAATTTATCGGCAGTATATATGGGTTTGCATTTCAGGTTGCTGCTAGCTGTTGTTCTATTTTTGTATTTCTAAAATTTTAACTTTTAACTTGTGCGTAAATTACTTCCAGTAGGTCAACGCAATAAACACCTCTGCATGGGCGGAGATAAGGAATTATTCATTATATGGAAACAGTGCGCCTACAACATCGTTCATTTAAACTCAACGTCTATTGCCAGGTACTATATTCATGACGTCAGCGCAATGGCAATTAATTTGCAGGTTACGTGCATTGTGAGCTACCAACATTCGAAAAACTAAATCAAGTCGTAAATTTTGGAGGATATTGTGGGAGGTCCATCCCGGGTCCTTAAGTCGCCGTTTTTTACAGCAACTTGCAATTTAAGGCGTTCTAAGGCGTTTTGAAAACGTGGAGAAATTTGTGTAATTTTCTAAGGCGTTTTTCGGCGTTTTACGACGCTTTAAGGCAGCTTATTAAAAGAGTTGAATTAACTGAAATCAACCAAAGGCTACTTTAGGCTACACTGAGTATTTTAAGGCGTTTTAAGGCAACTTATGGCAACTTATAGGCCTTGTGGGCAGGCCGGAGGGCATTTCAAAGAGGACCACTTTTAATCCCCTGCAGTAACCGATGATAATCGAGATTTTCTTTCTCTAAAGTGAGGCAGCGCACACATAACACAAACTAGTTGATCCAACTAACAAATTAAACTAAACTAGCTCGGGGAAATAATGTCAAATATTCAATGAGAGACAGTTGTGCGGGGGTCATGAATAACGTCACCCACAATTCCTGTCTTAGTAATTATATAGTCGGTAATGAGAAACCGAGTGGGAGTAAATCGCTTCATTTTTTTTATTTAAAACTGCATATTATTTTCATAATCAACAAAATGATTGTTCTCACCTTCATGGACAATATCAAGAATTGAAAGTCTCATTAGAACGTTTGGAGATACATATTACATTGTAACCTCTTTAATACGGACGAAGAAAATGCCTCGTTTTAAAGAGGTGTCGAACTTCAGTTATAGAGGTTTCATTTACAAGGAAATGGATGGAAATTCCAGCTGTCAGAACAGAGACGTGTGCGTCATAGAAAGGTGTGTATATTGATTTCAAGTATATTATAAAGGTGTCCTTTTGGTTAGCTATAGACTGAGAGGTTCTATTTACAAGGAAATGCCATGGCAACTCCAGCTTTCAGGAAAGAGACCGCTGTCCGTTATAGAGAGGTGTCTGAGGTTTCATCTTATCGATCAGGAAAAAAATGTATGGAGAACACTGCGTTGTCAGGATAGAAACCTGTTCGTTTTTTGATTTGTTTACTGGATCGAACAATCACAGAGGTTTCCGGCTAATAGTATGAAAGTTCTCTATCACTAATTCCATCAATACGATACTTGGCTATGCTAGCTGGCAACTTGAAGGAGGAAAAATAGATAATTACACAACTGATTATCAAATGAAGACTTACTGGAAATTGTCCAATAACAGGTACCAGGGGGTTTCCAGACAAATTGATTGTCATGTTGACAAACTCTGGCACTTGCTATAGGTGTCAAGGTAAGAACAACCCGTACGTCTAATTGCATCAAGGGTTGCAAGTTTAATTTTTTGGAAAAACACAAATAAGTAAAAAAAAAGCGACCAACATGATTCCAGAATGGCATTTGCTAAACTTAAAAGAGTTAAATTGAAGCAAGTAAGTGCAATAAATTACAAAATTAATTAAAAACAGAAAGAAAAAGGTGAGAACAGCTGTTAAATATAGTTGTTATTCAGAAAAGCAACTGTCTGGAAATGACAAGCGAAATCTAGAATTGTTTCCTCGTGATACGTCGAGCTTGTGGTGTCTATTTTAGATGTATCCACAAGAAGAAGTTCAATTTATTAATTGAAAAAATTACTAGAACCAGGTCAATTTTCAAAGAATCAAACAAAATTGGTTTTCATTTAGTTTCGGAATGTGTGAGATATTAAATAAAATCATCGAAAGGCTTGCATTCGGTATACCGCAAAGCTTAATTTAATATCAATCAAAAAAACTCCAGCGATCAATTTATCAGTTAATGGATCTTCTTTATTGCCAATAAGGAAGATCCATTATCTGATAAATTAATCGCTGTTTTGTTTTAATACAAAAAACGAATATGGTTATAAAACTGAGTCAGAATATCAGTGAAAACTGGCTATTACAAAATGCAATTACCGTACCGACGATTATATGGTATATTTGAATGGTCTAAGCCATGAACAAACAAGTTTAAAAAGGTTATACGAGAGTGTGTTAAACTGATCATAACCCAGAAATGTACGACACTATGAACCAGCGATTGACTTGTACTACAAGCTGATAAAAAATTCAGTTCGTGACACAATGGAAATCGCAAAAATTAACTCCCAGCAAGAAAACAATTTTTTTCAAACACAAAAATAAGTTTCCGAAAAACGTAAAAAAAGACATCGTTAAATTCGCAAAATTAAACTCTCGCAAAAATAAAGACATAAGACAATAAACACGAAAGACAAAAAGGAAGATCGCTTGTCAGTATTTGTCGTCTAAGGTTTAATTTATTCCAGTAAATATTGATTGCCAAAAAGACGATACAGACCGTTCGATATTGCTTTACTTTACAAAAACCTCATTAAATTATACGTCTACTGTCGTGTTTTAGGTACATATCATCTACATCTAGACATCTTTCAGTCGACTGACTTGCAATTATTAAAGACTGAAGCTGACAGATTGACTTTTTCATTAAAGTTTTTGAGTCCAGTAAAAACATTTCTTTCCTCCTTCCTTCCTTTTTTCAATTTTTCTTGTTTGCCTGTTGTCCTGTTGTTGGTATCCTTTTTTCTTCTTTTTCCCCTATCAAAAAATGCTGAATATATTAAGCAAATAAACGAATCAGTCGTTTTCGTGAAATACATTTAATCATTTTTTACAATTTTTTAGTTACTGAATTTTGTTCCGATGGTTAGCTCGAAAGCTATGCTCCTCTAACAATTTCACTTTCAAACTTAGAATCTCCATATATATTTATTTTATTTAATAAATATACTTTAATTTTTCTCATAATAATGCCTATTTGTAAAAAGAAAAACGAAGTGAGAATAAAAACTTTCTGCCAGTTATAACCCAGTGAGGTCAGTGAGAGCAGCGTCACAACATGTATGTTTAGGCTTCCTGTGTTGCCATTTTATCGAAATTAGAAAAATGAAACTTCTTTAAATTGAAAAATAGCATCAAGGTCTAAATTCAATTTTCGTCAATTATATATTAAATTATTATGCCCTTTCAAGCACGGAAAGTACATTACGGTTTTTGGGCTACCTGTGGTTTATAGAATACCCACAAAGCTTTGCGAAATTCTCGTGTTTATCTCGTGATTTTACAAAATGAAAACAACTTTCCGTCATTCTTGGAAGTAATAGAACGACTCAAACATTGACAATATTGAACGCCTCTTTGCGATACATTCACATCATGAATCTCTACCAAGTACTTTTCCTAATTTTGTACAGCAATGTACAATTTAGTTATGGATTTTTCGGGGAAACGTTTATGAAGTTCCGAGAGATGGTTGAAGAGCATCGAAAGCAGACAATAATGAAACATGCAGGTCTTCAGTCTCTAAATGAAGTGGAAGGCTATGCTTTTGACCAAAGACTCGATCACTTTGAAGTTCGATCAAATCTTAGGACATTTAATCAAAGATTTTGGAGAAATAAAGCTTACTGGAGACCAGATGGGCCAATCTTCTTGTATGTTGGAGGCGAAGGAGCACTTTCTGGAGTTGAAATCTATGGAGGTATTTTTATACTTCTTGTATAGAACGGTGAAGTTTATACGAATTACACCGTTATAATGTCAACCTCAAAGTCGTAAAAAGCGACATATTTTATGTGAGACTTTGTTGGATTTATTTGAATACAAATCTAAGGTATTTTGGAATTACTGTTTTAGGTCACATTGTTAAAATGGCCAAGGAATATGGTGCTCTGTTGTTTTCTGTTGAACATCGTTTCTATGGAAGAAGTGTAATCAGTCTTAAAGATAAAGATATGTCTTTGCTGTCCAGTGAACAAGCGTGAGTTATTTTCCAGTTCAGCATTATCCCATTCCCAATATTAGTCATACCTTCCAAATTCCAAATCAATATCATCATCATCATCATCTTCGTCATCATGAACTTATCATCACATTATGGTACATTTCCATTTATGTTGTGTTTTGTACTTCTAATTTTCTAAATGTTTTTAGTATTTCAACAGTGCAATCATTTGCACCATCATAATTATCATCATCATCATCATCATTACCACAGGATAAAACATTTACTATTGATATCATTTTGATTATGCCTAGGTTGGCTGACTTGGCTGTTTTTGTACAATATGCAAAACTCAAGTTTCGTATCCCGAACAAAAATAAATGGATTGCCTATGGAGGATCTTACCCTGGTTCATTAGCTGCATGGTTTAGGATAAAGGTAGGAGAAAATGATACCTATAGAAGTTTACAGTTTGGAGTCTGCACCATCTGCTACTCCAAAATTGTTGTTGAGCAACTTCATAGTATTGATAATTATGGTACAATATAATTATATAAACACAAAATTCCTACATATGCAGTGACTGTGACATATGCAATGTCTGTGATGTTTTCCCAGTTATATGAAATTGTGTTATGATAATGGTGAGAGACTGGTGATGGAATGTGTTTGGGGAGAAGTACAACGGTTGCTTTTTGATAGTAGGTGCATGGGAGATACATCAACTAGCTGTAATTGTTAGATGTTTTATGGTAGCTAAATTTATGCACACTATCTATTTTTAGTACCCTCATCTTGTTGTTGGAGCAGTGGCCTCCTCAGCACCAGTCAAGGCTAAAGTCAATTTTGAAGATTATAACAATGTGAGGAGCTTGGTTTTGTACTGTGTTTATTAGATAGATTTTAAGTTTTAATTTTCTTAATTAATTTTTATTGCAAGTTACTATCTAATGACCACTTTTATACAACCAAATATTGTTAAAGGTCACAGATTTTGAGATGGCAAGGAAGTGTACATGCCAGTGATCATGTTTACTCTGTTATTGCTCCTACATTTTTACATAAATAACTTTCAAGTTTTACTATTTTCTTTTAAAATATCATTCAATATTGATTGCTTAGGTTGTTGAAGCAAGTTTAAGCTCTCAGTTAGTTGGAGGATCTGATCAGGTAACTAAATTTCTGTAACTTAGATTGATCTAACAACAAGAATAGAATAACAGTTTTATTCTTTATACATTTTGTAATTACGTTGTTATCTGTACTGTCATACATATATGGTAGTGTTGTGCAATTTTCTTTCCTTGACACAATTTTTGTTTCATGTATTTCTAGTGTGCTACCAACATCAAGTTAGCATTCCAAGCAATGGATAATTTGGCACAAGACGTAAAATTTGACAAACTTAAGAAGGACTTTGTATCATGCAATGACATTTCAAACCCAAATGATACATGGACGTTTTTCAATAATATTGGTTCAGTTATTATGAGTATTGTTCAGTACAATGGACAAATGCCTGGTTTGGAAATATCAACACTTTGTAAATATATGACTAATGCCTCTAGCAGTCCATATGATAGTTTGGCTACATTGTATCAGGTAAGGAAAAACACTCTTTATTAAAAGTGGGGGGGGGGGGGGGGGACTCCATTGTAAAAGGATCGGGTATGCTTGTTGGAAATTTTCAAAAATACCCCTAAAAGACACCGGAAGTCTTTTTAAAAGGGCGTAGCAGGATGATTTTTTAACCCCTAAGAGATACCAGCGATAACAAGCCAATGAACATTATTATTATAAACACAAAATTGGACAGTCCACATGCTTTTGTTGGGCAAATTTCTTCCATTTGAGAACAAGATATTATAAGTGATGGGCTCTTTTGATACCCTAAAAGATACCAGGGAATTCTGAAATTCTAAACTTCAATTTTAACACCCTAAAAGATACCAAATCGCTGATTTTTACCCTAAGAGATACAACAAGCATACCCGATCGTTTTATAATGGAGTCCCTCCCCTGGCCCCTGATTTGAAAATTACATTCTAAAACTCATTAATAATTCATAAGCAAATAGACCAATTGAAGACGTTCATTTGGTCATGTGTTGATACCTTTATACCAGATATAAACACTGCTGCATAAACATGAGTGTTTTATCAAAATCTGTTAAAACACTCAATAAAACATGAGTGTTTTAACTAACTCTGATATAACACTCATGTTTATGCATGAGTGTTATATCAGTACAAGGTCTCAGTACAGTTGTCGGATCATTGACCTCGTACAGTACTGACAAAACTTTTAATGAAATTCATGCCACTCTACTCTGATGGTCAGAATTCTTTTTACATGTTGGATGAAAAATTGATTATTCTGCACATGCCTATATGCACGAAAAAAGTGATAAGCTTATTTCATCAGTTAAAATGGATTTTTTTCATAAATTCATTGCTATAATACTTTCAAATGATGGGTTTTAGAAGTCATTTAAAAAACTTGCTGATCGTGCCTACGGCCTCGTGTCTATATCCATGGTAAAACACTCTTCCCTGCTAACAGAGGCTCACACAGACGTTAAATCACTCGAAAAGTGAGCCTCTGCCGAGCGAGGCCGTTTTCTTTGTTGTGCCGCCGTCCACAATTGTGGACGAAGAAAACCAGTTTTATCCGGTTTAAACCGGAAATTAGATGATGCACATGAGCAAATTGGAAACTCCGCTTATTTTTTCGAGCCCACGAGACACGAAACGTCATAATGACGTCAGGGGTTGCTTAGTTACCTAACGCATGCACAACAAAGAAAACGGCCTCGCTCGGCAGAGGCTCACTTTTCGAGTGATTTAACGTCTGTGTGAGCCTCTGTTAGCAGGGAAAAAACACTCCTGCTCATTTTTAAAATATTACGTAATGATTGTGCTCCATGTAAACAATTGACTGGTGTAATATTTCCTCATTTGTGCTTTATACTTATGAGTTGTCAAGGGTTTATGCTAATTAGATGATGTCTATCCAGGAATTTTCAATATTTAAAGTCATTCCCATAAACTAAGTTGTACAAAACATCAAAAGAATAACAGGCAAAGACTAAAAAACTATTTGAACACTGAACAGCACATTATTGTCGGTTTATTATTTACATTCTTTTTTCTATTTACCAGGAGTACGGCCACCGACTCAGAGTACCTTGCTTTGATAACTGCTACAATGACTTCATTAAACAGCTTAAGAATACTATTTTAGACCCATATGGAAACAATTATGTAAGACAATGGACTTACCAAACTTGTACACAATTTGGCTATTGTAAGTGGAAACATATCCCTTCCTCTATTTTGTTCCATCTCTTTGGAAGTATTTCAATTGTTTTTTTATTCTTATTTATAGATCAAACCTGTGATGTCAAAACCAAATGTCTGTTCAGCAAACGTATGTCTTTGCAACATGATTTGACAATCTGTAAGAATGTATTTAATGTTGGTCCAAAGTCTGTAAATGAACGAGTTAACTTCACAAATTATTATTATGGAAGTAACAAGCCTAAAGGTTCAAGGATTGTTTTTGTTAATGGTAGGTATTGGAGTCTTTTCAATATATCATTTCTGATGAACAAATATATCTGCTGTTTGTTATACAAATTTATTGGAACTAGTGAAGGAACTAGTTTGGGCTGTGTCAGTGTATAATTTAAAAGTATCTAATTGTAAAGAATTATACAAATCTAAATGTAATACATTGAGTAATTTGTTGACTCTTTTAGGATCCATTGATCCTTGGCATGCTTTGAGTGTGCTGAAAAACCTGACGTCATCACAAATAGCAATATTTATACCTGGTACGTCCCACTGTCAAAATATGGGTGTTGATGAATACAGTGATCCTCCTGCACTAAGAGTTGCTAGACAGGTATGTGATATAACATATACAGCTACAGCTGTACACCATCAAAAAACATTCAAGTATTGTAGAGTCTGCACAATAAGTTCATCATGCTCATTTGCTCACTTCCAAGCTGCTGAATGCCTTTGCAAGCTCTATTCATTAATTAACACACCATTTTACATTTTGATCTTGCTTAACTGCAGTCTCAGCTGCATACAATATATTCATTGGAGCTTTGGTAACTGCCCATAAAAAGGCAAAAAGTCTACACAAATGAACCAGAGAGGTGTAAATGAACAAAGCAAATACTTTCAATTTCCACTGGTTTTTGCTCAAAGCATAGATCGTTATAATAACACTAATTTACATGTCAAAAGAATGTGGGTTTTTATCAGTGCTGATATGTAATCTTGATGCGAGGTCACAGTTTGGTAATTGTAAACAAGGCCTTTTCTGTCTGTGATACATTGTCGTCTCTTCAAAGGACTCAAGAAAACCTTTGCCCCTTCTGGCATTGCCTACCCTCTCATCTGTTGACACCCACATACTTTGTTCCCGTTACATTTTTCATACAACTAGCATGTATGGAATCCAGCATCTGACTGTTCCAAGAGGGTTATTGCAATTCTGGGTTAAAATGAATGGTTTTCTTTAGATTAATCATGGATTACGGTAGTGCTAACCAGCTTATAAATTTAACTGCACTCAAGATGGTGCCATCCTCCTATGAGACACCAAAAATCTGGCTATATGAAGTTGTATATCATTCTGAGATTTTACATTATTTTACCATGTGATATTATTTTATTGCAGAGAGTGTCTTTTATCATTGGACAATGGTTGAAACTTGATGACCAAAGATGAATGAACATTAATTTAAGTGGATAATGACACACCACAGTTCAAGGAACTGAATTTTATTTTTATTAAGCTAAATTTTATATTTATGTGAGTACTGCTTGTCTGATTATACATGTAGCAAAAGTATAGCCCATTAGCAAAATGATAAAATACAATTTATTTTGAAATATTAGATTTATATGTGATTAGATTTATAATTTAGTACAATTTAGGACAAGAATATTGAACAGCATTTTAAAGGCCGGTTGGACTAGTGATTTGTTTTAAATTTAAATTGCATTTTATGCCTCCATTTTTGCTGGCAAATATAAATAATAATAAGATAGTAGTAAGAGAGGTTTTCGTATGAGTGGGAAATTGCTGCAATATACTGTGACTGTGTAAGTGCGATAATGTACATGTATATACTACCAAAATCACTCGACTGTTAGCACCACCAATTGATCAATCAATCAATCAATCAATCGTGTTTTGAATTTCTGTTGACTCACATGACTATTTGGAGCACTCCAACTGGTGACGTTTCATCAAAGCACAATGGCAGGAAGCAAAACGTCACCAGTTAGAGCTCTCTAAATGGTTACATGAGTCAACCAAAGTTCAAAACACGATTGATTGATTGATTGATGTTGCTAACAGTCGAGTGATTTAAGTAGTAAAAACACTTGAAATTCCTACTGTACCCCTACTGGGTAGTGACTGCACCATTTTCCCAGTCACACAAAATCTGCTCTAAATAATAAAATTCAGTGTTAAAATAATGACATGTAAGTACCTTATTAGATAAACAGTTGTTTTATGAACAACGATTATTTTTATTGACAGTCCTTGTTTTAAAATAAATTACATTAAAATATTTCAAGATTGTCCATTTATTTCACTAGTTGATGTTATAGTAAATCTCTTTCTTGGGGTTGAGTTTTTAAAAACTGTAAGGCCTCTGGTGGGGGTTGGAGGTAGTCAGGCATACTCTCAAGCGCTGTGTGTTCCACACTCATACTAACTCCCTCTGGTAAATTACGCTGGATATACTCCAGGAATACGTCAGACGTTTCTGATGTTAGATTCTTCAACTGGTAAAAAATTAGAATAAAAAGTCTATTTATTTGTATTTTGATGCTAATTTGCCCAGAAAAATGTACTTTAACATTTGTTGTTAAGTCTGCAAAACTACAGAAATCTGATGGTTTCAACTTCTCCAATCAGTTGTGTGGTTATTATTTGATTAATAATAAATGTTTCAAGATTTTTGTAGTTTCAAAAAGGTGTAACAAGTGTTTCTACTCATATTTGTTGGAAATGAAATGAAATGTCTGTCAGTTCTAGAATGACTCCAAAAAGTTGTGGTTGTGAGTAAATTCTTTTGCAAGCTCATAGATACATTTATTATCCAACTCATCATAGACAAGTAAAAATATCACATGAGTAGGACTGGAGCGAGTAAAAATATCCAGCGATATTTTTACTCCTCTATACCGGTTTGACAGGTTTGAGCGTGAAAGCACAAAAGTTTAGATTTTCCTCGAATATTATCGAAGTTGGTAAGCTCTAAAATGGTTCTTGAATGAAATAATTTCATAAAGTTAAGTCGATTGAACTGAACTCATTGCTGGCTACATATTTGCATCAGTTTTTGGAAGCTATGCATTTTTTTGAGCTACAAATTTTAAAACAAATCAATGAAAACAAAAACTCTAAAAAATACCTCTCGTTTATCAATTAAACTGAACATACCTTTATTTTCTTGACCACTGATTTTTGAAAAACCCCTTAGGTATGAAACACAAATCTATTTCGCTAACTAAACTTGCTCTTTTTCTCTCATATGCCGATGAGTGATGATAGTCCCGTACAAAGCAGCACTCCAATGGCTGTAAGTTCAAACTGGAACTGGTAAATTCCTTCAACTAGTCCTTATTTCAGTCCAATTGCTTGCCATGGTCTGCACAAAGTTACTTGTAGTTATCAAAAGCTACAGAATGAACTCCTTTTGGACCTCGTTTCGGCAACTTGACTTCAGACTTTCAACTGGCACTTGTTTTGATGAAAACGGCTCTCAAAGGTAGCAAATATTTTCTTCATACTTCATTTAGTCAAGAGCTTTGTAGTTCCAGTTTTCCAAAAGACATACTTTGCCTTAGGGCCAACAAATTTAAACAGAAAACAGACGAATTTACATGTAGATGAAAATAGATGACAGAACGTGACTACAACAGTCAGAAAACTTGTTTAACCAGTTTGTGCGTATTAGCCAATCAAAAATAGTCCTGCTGGTCACGTTGAGTAATGCGGCGTCACACGACAATAAAAAGGTTTTAGAAAATGCTCCCTATGGGCTAAAACCAAGGTCCGTTGGATAATAAATAACTTATTAGACAGTATTTGTGTATAGTATGGCTGGATATTTTACTTGTCAACTTGTACATGTATACTGCGTGACTCGTAAAATATCCAGCCATACTCCACACAAAACTGTGTAATAAGATATATGTACTGCACAGTACAATGGCCAATCTCACAACATCTAACTGTAGTTATCTCACTCTTAACAGTGGTTATCAAGTTGACAATAACTGTTATTATAGATGAGCTTACTGTTACCTACATGGATATTTTGAGATAGCGTCACTACACTTGAAGTGCATCCCTTACCTGTAGCAATCTTGCATGTGTCCTTATTTCATACTGTGCTCTATGTTTCTTATATATATGAGGAGATTTTAGAAGGGTGTATCTTTCCTTTCGTGTTGGTAATAAAATTCTAGATTGAAAAGAAAATCCTTGTCAGGACTATGAATACATCAACACACCAATTAAAAAAGATGGTATTGTGTAGTTCCAGAAAATGTCCATACTCCCACCATGGAGGGAATTGGAAATTCTGGAGAAGAGGGGATCAGAGAAAGAACAAAATTACAGAGTTTGTATGGAAGAAAAACAGAAGTTCCTGAGGATAGTGGGGTCCATTTACAAATTCCCTCTGTGGTGGGGTTATGGATATTTTCTGGAACTCTACATTCATTCAATTACTTTATTGCTGGCTTTCAATTGACGTGAAGGGCAGCCATCTTGGTTGAACTTAAAAGATTGCTCATTAGTGTTTCTTGTTCATTCAACCAACATACCTGCCATTCTTTATATTTTAACTCTCAAGGGAACGATTGAAAAGCAACAATAGTTAGAATTTCCCAGTTGTTTACCTTTTGGAGATATCAATATTGAGAATGTTGGCAGCTCTAGTAACAAAATGTGTATAGCTTTTAAGTACTGCTTCATCGCTGCCTTTTACTTTGACATTAACAAGAGAGTATAATGTACTATCTGTAACATCACTACCCTGAAAAAATTGGAGAAAAAGAACATTTCAGGCGGGTACTTTGATGCATTTAGGATGGAGATAATTATTGGGGATTCAAGTAACTACATAAATCCTTCCTTAAAGAAAATAGCTGGGACAGGGATCCCACAGTGCCAGTTTTAACAGGTGTGTATATGAACAGAGGCATTGTCAACATGTAAAATCAATTTTAAATGGCAACCAATATTACTTAAGTACTTCAGTTTACTGAGAAACAAGAAAAACATTAGATAACTGCAAGTAATCCCTATAAATAGAAGCCATGAATTTTATAGTGCATACAAAGTCCACATAAACATTCAACCACTTGACAACTCGCGGTCAACTTCGTCCCCACAGCAACGCCTGAATGAATTTAGAATTTTCAACTTACAGCTGCCTGGGCTTGCGAGGAAAAATCATCTACTCGTAATCCTGTCTTGTAATGTATAATACTGGGGAATACAACCTGATAAAACGAAAAGATAGAGAAAATATTAGTTATATGAGATCATTCCAACTAACACCAACTCACTTTCAAATCCCGCCGAAATTTCAGATAAAAATATCACAACTTACAATTCCTCGAAGACATTTGGCTTGTTGTGGTCCCAGGGAAGTAGCAGATTGAGTCAGTCCATTCAATAATCGCTGTCCAAGAGTCTTTAGAGCCATATTTTCAAACTAGCTCTATAAACTGGACTTTGCTCTGACCTGCTGCTAGACGAACGTGAAAGAGACGGCTATTCGCGTGATCAAAGTTATTGTGGATACACTTTATAACGACGCTCATGATTGGCTAACAGAAAAGTCTAGCCAATCAACATACTTGTTTTATTTCTACTTCGAACCCAGTCTTCTTGGCCCCTAAAATTTTCAAAATGGCGGACGAAAAGTGCATTTTTGTTTGTGAGTAAAAATATACTTTTTTATCATAGTAATGAAAATTAATTAATGAGATAAGACTACTAATGAACAAGCCAACAACCAGCTATTATGATGAATTAGGAATTCCATCGAAAGCAACACACGAAGAGATCAAAAAGGCCTACCAGCAGTTGGTGTTGAAGGTATTAGCCCGTTTGATAACCTTAATACTTTGACGCTTTTTATAAAATGTTGTTGTTTCTTGCATAAAAATCCAAAAGGGCCTCTGGAAGAGGTGGCTCAGCGGATGAATTAGGAGTAAGAAAAGGGAGGGATTTGAATTTTCTCTTTACCATATTCCTTTCACTTTCTAATCTCAGTTCCATTCATGCATTAAAATCGCAGAAAAATCCCTTCTAGTCACGTGATCATGTCAAGCCTCTACAGGCCTAAAATAAGTGTTGTATAACCAAAAGCTACAATTATTTATGAAAAACTGTCTCATTTCTTTCCCATTTTAAACCAGTTTATCCATCTCTTGTTTTATTCTATTCAACTAAATTTTGATCCTTTTCAAAAAAAAAGTTTCACCCAGATAAAGTTGACCCAGCTCTAACCACAGAAGAGCAACAAAAGAAACTTCATCAGTTACCATGTTGTCAACAGACGCTTGGAAAGTTCTAGGGGACAAGGAGGCACGAGAACAGTATGACAAAGGCTTGAGAGGTAACTTGGCAAATTAAGAATTATTATTTTTTTGGTAAAAATGTCAAAAATATACTGTACTAGTAATACACATTTGTGGAAATATCCACATTCAGCAATATCATTGAAAAAATACACAGTACTATCTTGTGCATAAAATTGATATAACCAACTTATTTAGAAAACAAGCTTCTCCAAGAATGGCCAGTAAATGCAGAGGTGGATCTGGATGACATGGAATTCAATGAAGGTATAGTTTCTTGGTATTTATCCACAAAATTAGAAGTATTTTTGGTATACTTGAATGATCATATATTCATTGGTACTTACAGACAATTCTACTGTATTCCTTTTAATTGGAGTCTTTTAGTCTGTGGAATATCATCTTGAAACTGATAGCTGTGTTTATCAGTACATGAAGCAGTTAGCCAAAATGTGATGCAACTCATTTTGATTTTCCCAAATATTTATGCCAAGTTTTATAGCTATGCAATCAGCTTGTTGTCATTCATTAATTTATTCCACAGAAACTGGTAGTTTTTCCTGGAGCTGTAGATGCAGTGGACAGTATGTCATCACAGAAAATGACTTGGAAAAAGGACAGAATGTAGTGTGTTGTTCTATGTGTACATTGTGTATCAGAGTTTTGTATGCAGTTGTTAGTGATCATGAAGGATCTGATCAAGAACAATAACTATGAAAGTCCATACAGACAGAGCAGCAACCTGCAGTTGAAGGGGCAAGTGACCTCTGATCAAAGTCTATATTCTCCTGACAGTTTTTTCAATTCCATTGGAGAATTCAGCATTTGATCAGAGATGACTTGCTCTGTTTTTAAAGTACCCCTCCAGATGAAGATGTGATGATTACACATAATGGGCTGTTGGCAGGTCTTGCGTGACATTTTAAATTTTAATCCAACAAAAACAAAAATATAATATTTGAAAAGAACACACCAAAAATAGTAAAAGTCGAGATTTTGAAGTAGTTTCGATGAATAGCACCAAAGTTATGGGCAGCTGAAGTTGGTTCTTTTTCTATAGAAACGTTCTACAGTGGGGCAACTTGCCCACCAACGAACGTTTCTATAGAAAAAGAACCAACTTCGGCTGCCCATAACGTTTGTCCTGCAACATGTAGCATTATGTTGTGGGGACAACATTACTCAGATTAATTTATAAGAATATAATGATACTGTGGACTGTAAATAATGAAAGGAATAAAATATTTTTAAAATTTTTACTCAGTAAAATACATGTATATCTCTTTTATCAACCAGGATCAATCAGATATCTCTTTTATCAATTGGAGTGCACTTCTATGACTCATTAAATTAAGTCTTACAACTTTTAAATAGTGCCAAGTAACACTTATAAAACAAAACACGCAACTTGATTTTGTTATAGTGTAGTTCTCTATTTTTTCATTAGCCCAACCATATATGCCTGTTGTCCTTCCATATGTTCAAGTACTATAATCTCATTACTTTGGTCCCAACATATCTTCAGGTCTCACCCATTCATCAAACTGCTCATTTGTTAGAACACCAAGACTAATTGCTGCCTCTTTCAATGTAGTGCCCTCCTTGTGAGCTTTCTTGGCAATCTTAGCAGCATTATCATAACCTACATGAGGGTTTAGTGCTGTCACCAACATCAACGACTCCCTTAGCAACAAGTCGATTCTCTCTCTGTTAGCTTTGATACCAACCACACAGTTATCGGTAAATGCACTGCATGCATCTCCGATCAGTCTTATAGACTGCAACACATTTCTGACCATCATGGGCTTGAAGACATTTAATTCAAAGTGGCCATTGCTACCACCTACTGATACTGCTGTTTGGTTACCCATTACTTGGGCTGCTACCATAGTGATGGCTTCACATTGGGTTGGGTTCACTTTACCTGAATAAGAAATCAAAATACATTTTTTGATAGTATTTCTGAATTGGACAGAGCAGCAGTAAACTGGATAATAGTTTTGAAGTGTGGACAACACTTTTAAGATGAAACTTCATTTTATTTGGACATGTTTTGAGAGTCCTCATTGCTGATGATGAGAGTAGGACTCGCGGAAAATGTCCAAATATAATGAAGTTTCATCTTAAAAGTGTTGTCCACACTTTAAAACATTTATTGATAATATTTTATGATGGGATTCTACATGGTTAATCATAAGGATTGTGCTAATAGCCTTTAGTTTGTGGGATACCCAATAACCAAGCCTCCAACCAAGGGGAATTTTGTTTTGGGCTTCCTGTGGTACCAGATTCCACAGGAACCCCAAAAGAGAGTTGCCTGAGAAAGGGACTACAAGGGACTACAATAAATGTGGAGTGTTGTCCTGCCTTTGGGCTATTGTATTAGGTTTTGTTTTGGTCTCCTTTAATTGTTTCAAATGACTTCAGCTCATACTGATAGCAAATGTACGGGCAAGTTTCTTTTCTTTTCTTCCCTTTTCTTTTCTTCTCTTCTCCTTCCCTTCCCTTCCCTTCCCTTCCCTTCCCTTCCCTTCCCTTTTCTGTTCTTTTCTTTTTAAACATATTATTAGGAATTGGAGCTGTTGGTAAAGTACAGATCTGGAACCCAGTGAGGTGCTACTTACCAGGCATAATACTACTTCCTGGTTCATTCTCTGGTAACATTAGCTCCCCTAACCCACAACGTGGTCCAGATCCCAAAAACCTGATGTCATTAGCAATCTTCATAAGACTACAAGCTATGACATTTAGTGCACCATGAAGTTCTACCATGGCATCATGGGCAGCAAGTCCTTCAAATTTGTTGGAATTACTGGAAAGGAAACAAAAATGATTTTGTTGAAATGAGTGAGTGGGAAATGGAAAATGGAGTAAAGAAGAGCACCACTCAACCAGTTCGCACCCATTGACCCATGGAAAGAACTACTAACAAGAATATTTAAGCAAAAGAGATCGACCGTGAAGAAGATGATCAAAGGAACGTTGAAATGTTGTTGTACAAAAACATAAATATTTGCCGTGAAACCCTAGAAACTTCAGAAAGATTAAAGAAGAGCTGGCTATAAAAATTGCTTTAGTGATTTTTCTGAAGTTTTCTAAATTTTTTTCAAATCCATGACCTAAAATGGTTAAAGTCAATAGTCCTATAGCAAAATATGGATGTCTTATACCATCACCTTCAATTTATTTTTCGCTTTTATCTGTTCACTTGAAGCACAATCATGGCTAATGTCCAAAAGCGTAATACCTTGTAAATGGAAGTTTTGTATATTCAGCAATCTTTGCTGAAACTTTTTCAGCAAACCCTATTCTTGTGTTCAACCCTGTCCCAACAGCAGTTCCTCCAATTGCAAGCTCATAAACTCTCGGCATTGCAGCCTCTACACGAGCTATGCCATTTTCAAGCTGTCTTGTATAAGCACTGAATTCTTGTCCAAGTGTCAGGGGTGTGGCATCCTATGTCAAAAAAGGATCATCAATATTACAGTTGAGTTCTCCTTAAAGTGAAAAGCTTTATAAAAGTTGGATCAACTATAGTTTAGTTTGTTTGCTTTTCCTTCCTGTGAAGGAAAGGAACACCACAACAGTGCTTTTGTGCCAGTTGACAGTGGGCCCTGTAGTGTAATAGGCCAAACCACACACTCAAGCAACTCCATGGCCTACTCTCCCTAAATAGTAGTGTGGGTTCTTTAATGTCCCCCATATACAGGTTAAGGAAGGGATGGGAGACAGGGCCTACGGTTTAAAAGTTCCTTATCCAAGAAGACATGAAGGTCTAACCATTTGCAGATGTAATTACAAAGGCAGCACCTTCTCCTCAATTATTTTAAGACCGCAAGTATTGGTTTGGGCTGGGGAATTGAACCCCCACCTTCCACACTGAAGACTGGTGCTCAGCCAACTGAGCCAACTTGGCAGCACTAGTCTTAATTTAATTACCTGTGTGTGAGTTCTTCCTATCTTTATGATGTCTTTAAACTCTAAAGCCTTTTCATTGATAGCTGCATGAAGCTTCTTTAGCCCAGGCAGTAGTACATTATTAACTTCAATTGCACAAGCAACATGCATGGCAGTAGGGAACGTATCGTTTGAACTCTGGTATTAAAAGACAGTGATAATTTTGTTACTTATATTTTAAATGCAGTACAGCAGTCAGCAATGTTTTGTAGAATGTCCTCCATCCCAATTCAGTGTTTCTAAAAATTTGTTAATTTGGGGCATATTGTCTTGATAAGTATGTCTAGTTTTGGACATTTTTGTAA
The DNA here is from genome assembly GCA_029948255.1 of Telmatactis stephensoni. Taxonomy (NCBI): domain Eukaryota; kingdom Metazoa; phylum Cnidaria; class Anthozoa; order Actiniaria; family Isophelliidae; genus Telmatactis; species Telmatactis stephensoni. Next base: position 209,092 of record JALIZF010001481.1, on the reverse strand, counting down.
TGCGTAACTAATTCAAGAAGATTTCATTCCCTTTATATGGAATATAAATTTCCATGTACCTTCAAAAATGTACATGTGTACTTGGACATCTTATCCAAACACAATATTTTTTTCTCCGAAAGAAATTGGTAAATCTCAAAATTGGCAGATGGCAAATCTCAAACACTGCAATCCTGACCTGAGTATCTGGTGGTTGCAAAAGACCATCACAACACTCCAGCTAGCAGGATGGTAGTAAGTGTAAAGTGAAGTGTTTGAGGGATATTATCAAGCACTCTAGGTTTTAGACTGATTCCATAAGTCATAGATTTTGCTCTTTTGTACTGGTGTGAATGAACGAACACCACAGGAAGCCGAACTGTGGAGCGAACAGACTAACTTATGGAATAAGTCCATGTGGAAGGACAGATAATATGATAACCTGGCTTTTGTTGACATGGTCATTAGGATGGACAGGTTTCTTGGATCCCATGGTACCACCCATCATCTCAATAGCACGGTTACTTATGACCTCATTTACATTCATGTTTGACTGGGTTCCTGATCCTGTTTGCCAGACAACCAGTGGGAAGTGATCCATTAACTTACCACTGATAACCTAATTATATATAGCAAAATTTAGTCATTTATAAAGAAAATAAGTCAACCAATATGGCTGCATTTGTTTAATAATTATAATAATGACATTCTTATATAGCACACCCTAAGAATCTTGATGTGCTTTACAAAAATAAAGAAAAAAACAACAACAAAAAGCAAAAAACAAATATGTTTTTTAAAAGAAGCCAAAGTTCCAGTGTTCCTTAGGTTGGCAGGTAGGGAATTCCACAAAGAAGCCATGGCCACAGCAAATGAGCGAGCACCATAAGATTCTGTGCGATAGGATGGTCTTGCAAGGAGTAAGCCAGAGGTAGATGAATGCAGACTGCGTGTTTATAGAAATTTGTAATATATACCATAAAATAAGAGTACAGTCAGTCCTCCACCAAGGGACACCTCCCATAACCAGTCACCTTTTCTTTATACCTGTACATCTTTCTTGTTTTCCTACCTCATCAGCAGCTTTCATAACATTATCAGCAACACTACTATCTAATCCAAACTCCTTGTTGACCTCTGCGGCTGCTTTCTTCAAGTATCCAAAGGCACGAATGACGGGAGGCTATTAAAGAGAAAACAGAAATTGCGAAAAGATTATATATAGAATATATTATATTATAAAAACATCTGAATCAGGAAGGCAATCATAACTTCTAGTAAACATTAACAGTATATATTAAGTATTGCAATGACAATTATGGAGGCTCAGTACTGATTTCATTAATAGACACTTTATTCAACTATGATGTGGATTGTCAATTGAGCATGTTCTTTTTCATGCACGTGACGTTATCTTAAAGTTTGACATTATCTTTACATCAATTATTGAGCTTGCCATTAAAACCTTGAAGGCATTACAAGAATACAAGAATGGGAAGCAAGGGTGGCCGAGCGGTGAGAGCGCCAGTCTGTCACCGCTGTGGTCCCTCGTTCAATCCTCGGACGGGGCATCACATGTGGCTTGAGTTTCTTGTTCGTTCTCTCCCTTGCTTCGAGGGTTTTTTCTCCGGGTTCTCCGGTTTTTCCTCCCTCAGTAAAAACGAACTAGTTTCGATCTAAGCTGTGCTCCGTGATCAGACATGAGTCGTATGGTGGCTGCTACGTGTATGTGTATGTAAATTTGTATGTAAATGTGTGATTGTTCAATTGTCTCGTAATGAAAGCGCCCTTGTAAACCTTCGACTCGATCACGTTGAGCTGCGCCCTTCTAATTCAGCACTTGGCTGCGAGGAAGGGTGATGAGCTACCCCAAATTTATTTATTTATTTATTTATTTACAAAAAAAACCATGCACTCATCACTTGCACGGTCTAAAGTAAAAAGTGAGCACCTACTCTACTGGGCAGAACAATTACCGAGTCTCTGTATGCATCTTCAGTGCTCTCATGCATAATAAGGCCTAGCTGGTTCATATACTAATAACACAAGCACAAGCAGCACTGAGTAGATGTTGTATGACTGTAAAAATGGTACCGCATACGGTCATGACATGGTTATGGCACTGACATAACCACAGCACGGTATGGTCCATTTCACACTGATCATACAAATGTCTCTTATGCAGACTCAGCAATCACATTTATCACAGATGTATGAAAAAAGGCAAGCACTGTTAAATCTGTGTAAATTATTTAATGCACTTATGATTGTGGCAATAGTGTGAGCCAGGTATAAGTGTATTTTAAAAGGACATGTGATAAAGAAATACTAGTATTACTTACAGGCATTCGTTCACTCTCATCACCAATGGGGAAGTTCATTTTAGATCTTGCTGTCTGGGCTCCATAGTACTTGTCAGAAGGGACTTGGATCTCTCCAAAGCTGTCTGTCTCCACACGTGATGACTTCAGAATATAAACATTAACTTATTTCAAAAAGACTTAACTTAACTTATCAAAAAATCCACTTGTTACAAACTGTAGCTTCCAGACATTTAACAAAGAACAAAGTAAAGACACATTTGGGACTTTGTAAGATGGCAATTCACAGAAAAGCTATATAAGTTATAAATAATCTTCAAAGTTGTCCAGGCTTTGCACGTGGCAAAAACTTATTGTACAAAATTTCCAAAATTCGTACTGTCCACGAAGAAAGTTGAAGCTATTTGAAATCTACTTACCATGGCTCGAACCAAACTAACTGCAGTTCTGCTTGAGTTGAGGTGGTGTGTGTACAATGGAGAAAACTTTGTGGGGCTTCTTAACAACGCACAAAGCCGGTAAGCCATTCCCTTCTGCAAGAAATCAGGTACTGATTATATTATCCGGCAGTCATCCGGCAAGACAATATGGTGGACGAGCAGCGGTATGAATCGCGGGCTCAGACACAGGTAGCCCAAGCTTATTGCTTTGGAGCATAAAATTTATATTCCCTGACCTCCCAGACAACCGCCTAACTACAGCAAATAGCAAAGCTGAGGTTTAACGATGCATCGATTCGTAATATTGCGTAGCTTTCTTTTCATTTGGATGCAAAAAAGACCGGCGGTATCTCGTCTGTTTTTGAGCGCGCACACACAGATTACCGTGATAACGAAGCTGGTGTTTGAATAGCGCGCGCGCTCCACAAAACGCAATCATTGTTACATCAACGTAAAACATGCAAGACGAAAACACTCCAAAGACCAATCTTTTAGCTTTTTACCAAAGAAGAAATCCCTTTTCTCCCTAAACAAAATGTAGCGAACAGTTTTCTGGTGAAAAAAGGGGATGGCTACTTCAATACACAAGGAAGACATAGGTTAGTAACATTAGTAAAGTATTTTACATTGCTCATCTGAGCTGCGTTTTATCAAGATGGGAAAGAAGAACTTCTGTCCATACAATTACATGTAGATCTATCCGTAAAGGAACGCAATCCGACATAACTTTGTAGGGCGTATCTTTTGAATTATGTTTTTAAGCTTAAGTTGTTGTTGCAAAGTAAGCTTAATTCTAGACTTCTAAAAACCTCACAAAAGTTACTAAACTATTTTGCTTTTCTATTGTTGGTCGTTTGCTTTTTAATTTTGCCGAATTCGTTTGTTCATAGTGGACGCTATGAATATTACTGATAAAGAAGAAATCCTAATGGACGCGGATCGAAAAAAGTTACACGGTAGCGCTACCCGCCGCACTTTGCTACAATATCGTCTTCCCACAATGACTACAATGATTTTGCGTGATCTAGGGTATATATGTAAGTTCGAGGAACTTGTTTCGAAGGGCCATTGCGGAACAAATTGCACCGTTTAACAGCGCCTTTAGTCTAAACTGGAATGTATCGTAATCTTCATGCCTTAATAATATACTTGTTATTCATCATTTAGGATCACTTGACGCTAGCGCACTTCGTCAACTTCTTACCCATGTTCCCGACATGGTTATCAAGTGTGACCACAGTCACGCCATGCCCAATGTAGCGCATGTAATTGGGGTCTGTATGTTTGCTGATATATCAGGTAAATGTTCGTATAAAACTAATTTTTTGTGTGGGTAACTCGTGGATACAGGATATAGCGCAAAAGGTGTATCAATTCTCAATCAGCGTCGTGGCGGAGGATTTTGTATGATGGTGATTATCTCACAGCTAGTACCAGCCATCCTCGACTCACCGACTCGCCGTGACAACGTAACCGCGACCGGCATTTTAGAATAGATTTCGAATGACAGTGAAAACGGCACGGTCAAGGCGTGACACGGTTACGGCAGGAATTTCGAATGTTTTTATAGACATTACGGCACTGACACGGTCACGCCACGGCGCGGTCCTTTTCACATTCATACGAAAACTGCTCAAAACAAGATTCGTATCGTGCGGAAATTGTTTTGCGTGGTTTTTAATATGTTGCTTATTGAATTTGTTGAAATAGTTCCACACGCACAATGTCATGGAAACACCCAGATTTCAAGGGTGGGGCGCTACATTCTGTTGCACTTTGCGTCTATTTGCGCAAGTGAGCCTCTTGTTTGATTTATTTCCCAGGTTTTACTTCACTCTGTGAGACGTACGGTAACCTAGCAACTACTGACGTTGCATGTGGCACAGAAAAGCTTACGGCTACTTTGAACATGTACATAGGAAAAATTGTTGAAGGTAACATTTGATTTGCAAGAAATCACACTCAATGCCAAACTTCACAACCCTGCCTTTTGCTAACTCTGTAATAATAATCTACTTTCAATGATTTTTCTTCCAGATATTCTTATCAATGGAGGAGATGTATTGAAGTTTGCAGGCATGTTCCTTAATTTCATTTTCTGTTAGATATTTTATATGAAGACGATCGAGTTGTCTGTGGCCATGGTGGTCGGGTAATTATTTTGTTTTTAGCGTCCCTAGGGAAAAGAAAACCTCGGCTATCCTGTACCGTCATGGGCAACTCGTCTTTGTATACTTCGTATAGACAGGGCCCAATGTCGATATAGACACTTTAAGATCCAACAACAGGTGTCAGTCTTGCGTATAAGTACCTCTTGTTCAACAGGGGTCTTACTGAACACATGCATACTCCACCAACAGGTGACGCATTGCTGGCAATGTGGAAATGCAACGATTCCTCATCAGACCTGACACTCCTCCTCAACAAAGCCATTATATGCAGTCTGGCAATCCAAGAAGAATGCGACAACTACATGACAGATGTTGGAGTACTTCTGCGTGTAAAAATTGCAATTTCTGTCGGTAAAATGCATATTACCTATGTGGGTGTACCAGAGTGTAAGCAGTTTGACTTGACGGGCCCTGCAGTAGAGGACGTTAATGGAGCCGAGAAGTGGGCCACTCCTGGATCGATTATTCTTGATCGATTAGCTTGGGCCAATTGTGAGCAGTCGTTGTTTCATTATGAAGTTATGGAGGACGGGCACCATTTTAAGGTTAGTTGGTTAATTAACGTTTGCCTTGCAACCATGACACCCAAAGGGGACCCACTCAACCAAGTTTACACGGCTGGGGTCCGCCCCGACTTGAAACCATTTCCCTTTTATATTCCATTTTTGAGAGAATAGGGCACCTTTGCATATACCTTTAATTTTAACTTTCTATTTAAGCAATAAAAACTGTTTTCCGTGTTTGATACTCTCATCAAACGTCTATTTGGCCAATCAGAGCGCGCGTTATATAATAGTATTTTTATAAATACCTTTCAAAGAACACAATCAGTTTCATGTTCATCTTAAACTCTTATCTCGGGGCCGAGATCTCTATGGTACATTTCGTATAAAAACTCAACCCTTTTATATAACTCGTGCATGCGTAGAGAGATACCCCTATCATCTACCTAGCTTCAGCGTGTGCTCATAACTTTGTGCAAACCCAAGGCCAATACCCTAGGGGCTAGCACTCTCCGCCACCTTAAAGAAAGTACTTCAACAAATACAGCCTATGCACAAGTTAAAAATCACAGTCAAGAGATAATGCTCTCTTGACCCAGTACATTTCCATTTTACTAGGTAAATGGAATACGCGAACAAGAGATCCAATCTGGCGAAGAAGATCTCACACGAACAGAAGTACTTCTTATGTCCATGGCTGGTGTTTTATCGACAAAAACTGTGGCTCTCTCCATACCACCTGTCAGTAAACGAATCTTTGGACCACACGTAGGTAGCCACTTTACAAAGCATCACCCTAGTCTGAAGCTACCACGTATTTATAAGAGAGGAAAAGAGGAAACCAATCAGCCCGCTGCTAAGGAAACCAGCGGTATATCAGGAAAGCTGATGCGTACTGGAAGTATTCATAATCCAGGTTAGTGCGCCAATCGGAAATGACGTTATAGTTTATATAACTAATTGCAACGATGAAAATATTGTATTTCTGAATTTAAAAATTTGTTGGCACATTCGTGGCGTAATTTTCCCGCCAAAAATAAGAAAAATCAAATAAAAACAGAAAAATACATTTTTTTGCTTTCATACTGTCTTAATGTCAAGTTTTATTTGTATTGGATTAAAGCTTTAGAAATTGAATCAATTATGCTGTTTTTGACCCTCTTTGTGCCCAACAGCCAGTGAAGTAATATTTTCTAATTGACAATTTTCTGTATAGATCATCGAACTGATGTCTACAATCTTCTAAATGATCAAGAGATTGAGGATTTGCGTGCCTACGTATCAAAGCCTGTTTTATCAAAGGTAACTAGGCAACCAGTCATATTTTCCTTTCCTACCTTCCTTTCTCTTTTCTTTAATTTCCCGCGGGAAGTCGTACAGATTGGGTTCCGCGACTGGAATACAAATTAATGAGTACCTAGTTCTATACTTTTTCTTGAAATATTGCAAGGTCATTGCAGGCATAAGTTGTGTGTTACATAAGTTATTCAATAAACATTCCTTTTATAAAACTCACTGCCAGCTGTCTGCTGCCATCAAATTAACCATATAATTAGTTAAAGTTCCGAGCGTATCCTTATCCATCCCTTTTCTGTTATCAACAGATCGACCATGGTCAAGATCTAGCGTGGTTATCAGAAATGCGTCAGGTGTCTGTCTTGTTTATCAATATGGTTTTACCAAAGAAAGGTGATATTAGTTCGTGGGCTCTACAACAAGCGTTTGAGATTATCTACGAGAATGTCCGCAGACTTCGAGGTGCGCTATATTAATTCCCTTCCATTTCTTTCTCCACATTCCAATCAGATTCAGTAAAGTTTTATCAAATCAATTTTTCTACTGCTGTATTTTGTAGGAAGCTTGAACAAAGTGTTTTCTTTCGATAAGGTAAACAATAATTAAGAGGGGATTTTTTTCAAGTTCGAGCAGTGAACGACAAAAACTCCTGAGTTGAAGAATAGCTTTTGTACAAGACTAAAACCATTTCTATAAGAAAGTTTAAGTTGTTTGTAAGTAGTTTTGGCCAATGAAAGTTGAATTAAAGTGTTAATCCAAAACGAAAATTTGGATCAAAAATGAGGTTTAGGCCTTCATTTGCTCATTTGCTGTATGTTTTCTTTATATTCAGCTCGAAAAAGCTTAATCCCAACACAACATCAAGAAAAAGTCTTGTACAATTCAAAAATCTGTTTTAAACAGGTATTTTATCTTGGTACATCAGTTTTTAACCGGTAGAAAAAGGATTTGAGTGTTAATCCAGAACGAAAATTTGGATTAAAACTCGCACAAAGGTCTAGTTTTTGGCGCTTTTCGCCATTATTGCTCGTCATTGAAAAAAATCTCCTCTTAACAAATAGAACATGTCAAGCATATGCCTATTGTTCGGTGGTCGCCGTTGGCGAAAACGATAGACCAATTCATAAAGGTTATGGCTTTTGTTGGCACCCATGCTCAAGCTTATAAGGCCACATGATACAACTCTTTCTGCAACATTATGTGCATCCATGCAATGTTACGCGCCGTTTTACATAAAAAGTATTGCAAAAGAAAAAAAAAAGAAAAAAAATCATGTCTGGCAACATCGGCGGCAACGATGTCTCGCAACAAAAAAATTGCAGAAAGTTCAAAAGTGTGAACATTTCTCTGCAACATATATTGCACACTCGTACTGAATGTTGCAGAGTGATGACAGACGCTGCAATTTTCTGTGCAACAAAATTTAAAATTGCACGCCAGCGCAAGAAAAAATTGCAGCGTGTATCGACAGCTTTATGTCGACGTCCATGTAGCTCAGTGAATCTTTAGGTATAGCTATATTTTTCCTTTCTGCATTTCAGGGTTGTACTTTCCTAGCGGTTTTTGGGTTACCTGGTGAAAAACACGAGGATGACCAAACTCGTGCACTGAAAGCAGGTCATCGAATCATTGAGACTTTACACACAGTGATGGAAATAACGTGAGTAGGATGATTAAGCCGCTGACTTAATGTATCGCAGTCGGTAATGGCTTGGCTTATTTTTGTTTTCCTATTTTTACGAAGATTATTTGTTATTGTTAGACATGAAGCCATAGGCGTAACTACAGGAAGAGCATTCTGTGGTGTTGTTGGCCATCGTGACAGACACGAATATACAGGTACAATTTGATACAATATTCGCAATCGTTACACCACTGTAAGAGCAGTTTTCCGTATAAGTGTGAAAGCGTTCGTGACACGACATATGGCTTGTCGCGCCTGACTCAAATTTGTTTGTTTTTGTCTTTAAAAATAATAGAACAAATAGGACGCCGCGCGCATTGACCAATTTTGTTTGAAATGACCGTTGACGTCGCCAACGTCAAGAAGAATACGTGAAAACAAGCGAAATGGCGTCCTGAACGTGGCGTCGATCGCGACGTTGTCACGGAAGTCACGCAACGAATGAATGTGATATAGGCGTCATCTCAGATCCTGTCTTCACGTCGCGTCGCATTTGCTAAATCAGTCTAGTAGAGTGATTTAGCAAACGTGACGTGACGCGAAAACAGGACGTTAGATTACGAAGTTATCACATTCGTTCATTGCGTGACTACCGTGACAACGTCGCGATCGACGCCACGTTCATAATCATCATCATCATCATCATCATCCCCGACTGTCATGATCATCATATCGTTGTGTTCTTTAACCATCATCGATCAGTTATGATAAATTTTCCCATCATCATATATAGCTACATTACTGACATCAAAGTAGTTCTAGTATTTAAGCTTATCATCTCAACAACTCTCCCTTGAATAGTGATAGGACGAAAAGTCAATATGGCAGCTCGTTTGATGGTCAACTATCCTGGTATACTATCGTGTGACAACGAGACGCATATTGCTGCTAAATCTAAACTCAAGAAAGAAGACTTTCTACTTTTACCCTTTAAATTGCTTAAAGGTATCGCGGAACCAGGAGACGTGAGAGAGTACAACAAAAACCACGAGTAAGTCTAGGGACGTTCTCTTAGAAAATGGTGTAATTTCAAAAAGTTGATCCCCTTGATTTTTCATTGTCTTAGTATGGCTAAAAGAAAAGCATTTCTTAGTTTTAATGGACTTTGACGTTACACGTTATTCGTTTGCATTATAATTCCTCTCTAAAGAGGCTATCTTCAAATATGTGCATTTTTGTATCTTACCATTTTTTCACATTAGCAATCTTGAGTTTCGCTATTATTTCTGTCCATGCATATAGTTTCCAAAAGATATAAACAAACTATATCACTTACAAGTTAGGTCAGCGGCGCCCATGGCAGCCACTTGTTGAAATGTATATGTCCGTGATTTTTTCAAAATTTTATATGTTTAATGCTCCATCTTGGCAACGGGATGTGGTTGTTACTATTTGTAATGTATTTGAATACCTCCTTTGGTGGTTCTACTCTGAGATTACCGCTTCAATACCATGTTAGTTCTAGTCAAAGTGTTTCTACAAGAGCTACGCCTGTCCGCCATCTTGGGGACAAGTTATGAGCTAGCTCTCGTAGAATCTAAGCTACCTACTCTTAAATCTAGAAGGGACACTTTATGTATTGAATTTGTAAGTAAAATCCAGGGTATCCCCCCTTTTGGTCCCTTGTTATCTGGGCTAAGGTATTCCCATAATGTAACCCAGAACCTTAGATCGGGTCAGAATAAAGTTATTAAAGTTATTCCTAATACCAAACGCTTTGGTGACTTCCTGACAGTCCGCTTACAGGATTTTCTTGGGAATGGATGACAGTCGGGGTCAGTCCATTTCCTGAATTTTCTGTGGGCTGGCTGTCAAGAGGTTATCACATGATAGTTATTGCATTATATTTATATATTTCAATCTATTAATTAATTAATTTATTTATTTATTTATTTATTTATTTATTTATTTATTGTATTAATTGCTGACATCCTTGTAATTCAGTCTTCAAACTGCCAAAAGGATTAAATAAACTACTACTACTACTACTACTACTACTACTACTACAAGTTCAAAGATCTATAGTTAGATCTCCTGGAATGACAGTCAAAAATTGGACAAAATAATTAACATAATGGACGATAAATTGGAATTAAATAATAATTGAAAATTGATAACAATAATAAATATAATGAGCTTGGGATAAAATAAATAATCTGATAACAAGAGTGAGAGCCGCACGCAACACCCCAAGGCAACTCCCATTTAACTAATGAAATTTCATTTTATTTACGTACCTATATTTCTGATTTTTTCTTAGTCGAGAAATAGAAGATGACGAAACAGAATATCCCATATTAGGTAAGATGACAAATGATTACAGGATACCTTCAAGCGCGCGCACGAAAAGAGAGCTTGTGTTTTGTCCCAAAAATGTCATAAATCAAAGGTGCTTTTTCTAGGCCGCAAACAACAATGCGAAGAAATGAGAAAGCTTCTTCATACTGTCAACACCGACGAGCGACAAGCTGGTTTGGTGCAGCATATGGTCATCATTGAAGGAGAAGCAGGTATCGGTAAGACGAGATTAATGGAGGAATTCATGGACATTGCTGAAGACGAAAATTTCAAGTAAGTAGGAAATAGCAGTACAATGTCTCCAACTCAAAACTTGCAATTCTAAGAAACTCACTGGTATTATTCTGCGACTTTGCTGGCTAACACTAAAAATAGCCCCTGAAACGACTTAGAACTTGTTTCCAAAGTCAAATATCCATTATGGCGTCTTTCCAGTGGTCATTGATACTGATGCTTAATCTGCAATCAGGTAGAGCATTCTGAAACGAGGTGAATTTTGACTTCTAGAACAAATTCTAACAGAGCTGTTTTGATGAAAATGTGGAAAGTGTACCAGTGGAAAGATAGTCAACGCTATTTCGCAGTTATTCCAAAACTTTGAATATGTCAAAATTAACAAACAGATTCCATTTTCCGTGCGTCTGTACTCTAATAGATGCACGGATGACGTCAAAATGTGGAACAAAAAAAACACAACAACAACAACAACAACAACAACAAACAAAAAACCGAAAGAACAAAAACGTAAGCCACGAGACATTTTGTCATCTTCTGTGCATCTATTAGAGAGTACCGAGACCCATCGATAAATGGATATATGCTTTGTGTATATAATACATGACATATAGCTCCTTTTCAAGTATGTTTGTTTTTAATTTCAGGGTTGATTATGTAGAGGCTGATATGGCGCATGCGCACACACCATATTACGTAGTCCAGATGTTGATTAGTATTCTAGTGGAATTAGACGTATGTCGGACACCAGGAGAAAGAGAGCACGCCCTTAGAGAACATGTCACTGATGAACATCTGCGGGAAAGTTTGTGCTTATTGAATGATTTATTAGGCACACATGTAAGTTTGAAATTTGAAAATGTTTAGTGTTTTAAGGGTAATTTCAGAAAACAAACAAGCAAACGAACGAACAAACAAACAAGCAAGCAAACGAATGAATGAAAGAACGAACAAAAGAAAGAAATATTCCAAAAGATCTTGCTCCTTTCTTCATCGCTACCCCATACACAGCTTCTTTCAGTTGTTTGATCGATGAGAACAAATTCTGTTTTCTGAAGCAAAAACTGTTAGGCAAGGAATACCATAAGATAATCTTGTCCCAACTAACCCATCCAAATTTACAATATATCATAAAGAAGCAAATTATACGTTCCATGTAGAGTGTGTATGTTTATCTCTCACCAGATTCCTCCAAATCCAAAATTTAGTCACATGGATAATCGACAAGTCACAGAGCACTTCCATAAACTTCTTTTTGACATCGTCCATCAGGTAATCAGTTTCAGGAAAACTAAAACTTTGACGGTGCGTACAGTCATACCGACCTATGAAAGACACACGCGTCAAACGCTGTTATATACGGCATTGCATGAAGTTATACTAGGGAACTTAAGCATCGGACACACGCGCGGGCACACACGATGCAACTTGCCTTGTCTTGCATGAGTGGACATACGGTGCAACTGTACATGTTGCGTGCAACGGTGCGTTCTTCATCATGCAGGAGCCTGTTTTTAGCTGGAGCTTTGTCACGTCCGGCGCGCAAAAGAAAAAGGAAAAAAAATTCTGTGCCCCGTGCGGATGGTTCCACGTAGTCGTCAAAATCACGGAAGAAATCTGAAAAATGCATAGAAATAATGAAAACCATCTTGAAAAGGAGAGTTTCAGAACTAGTATTAAAAATCTGCTCTCTTCAAGAAAACTTGTCTGTTTATAACTGTAGTATAAACGTTCTGTTTTAGGTTGCAGTAGAAAAGCCATGTTTATTCGCTGTCGATAATGCACAGTTTATCGACCATGAATCGTGGGATTTCCTCGAAGACTTACAGAAGGACTCTCATGCTGTGTTAGTGTTGGCTCTTCGTCCTTTCTCTGCTTCAAATCCGCCATGTAAATCAGCAGTTCGAATGATTAACAATCCTAAATCGAAGAAATTCAAATTAAGTAAGTCAAGTTTAAGTATAGATTAGATTAGATCAATGATTAGTTTTCGGTTTTTCGTTTGTGCGTTTTCTTTCTTTCTTTTTCTTTCTCTCTCTCTCTCTCTCTCTCATTCATTCATTCATTCTTTTTTTGTTTCTGTTCGAATTGTAAGTAAGAATAATTTATTTTTGCAGCTGGTCTTGATGCCGACCTAATGAGCAATCTTGCCTGTCAGTTCATGGACGTTACGTTCATCCCAAAAGAGCTGGACAAAATTCTCCGGGAAAAGAGTCACGGCGTACCGTCGTGGTGCGAGCAGCTAATAAAAGACGCTTTAGTTAGTAAAATTATCGATATTGTGCCTGATTCACAAGCATTCATCATGGAAGAGCCCTTAGGTGATTCTATTTCTTTCGGACCGCTTGACACGCTTCGTGACAAATATGCCCAGATCTGTACTCAGCTTGAGCCTCCTGGAGGAACATCTTCTCGATCGCAATCGCCCTTTTTTCGATCAAAAACACCAGCACTTCCAGAGCTCACAGAGGAGGACGAAGATACGGAATTCATGAAGAGGAAAGGTTCCGCGAGAGTACGGAAAGGTAGTCTTTTTTCTAAACTGCTGATGGGAAATGAAGAAAAAGCCCAAAAAAGAAGAATGTCTACGGGGAGTACAACCAACGAGCACTACACAGACGTGGCAATATTCGATGTTGTGGCAAAAGTCGACGACAGTATAAACACAAGCCAATTTGACGACAGTAGGAGAACAGTTCAATTCGACAACAGTAGAAGAACAAGCTTGGCCAGCGAAAGTTCGGGTTCCTTAGCCCCTGTTGAAACAAAGGAATGTTTGGAATTGAATCCCAACAATTTTGTATTTGCTTCTGATGATGCCATGCCTAAAGACACTCACAATGTCTGTATTATTACGCCGGGAGTCGATATCTCTAAAGTGCTTATCCCAGAATCTGTCAAAGACATGGTACTTGCTCGAGTTGATCGAATGTCGCCGACGGAGCAGGTCACCTTGAAATGTGCGTCAATACTTGGTATGCAGTTCTCGCGGGACCTCATCGAAGCACTGGTACCCATGAGTTGTAAGAAGTCGTTAGATGTTATTCTGTACACTCTTGTAAGAGATGGTATACTCGAGTGTGCTAGTCTTGCTGCACAGCACCAGTCAGCGCACAATCATCATGGTTTTTATGATTATAATGACCCCGCTCATGCTCATCATCACACACATCACCATCACCATCATCACCACCATAACGTTGCTACATCACTTCATGCGCCAGTACTCTGTGGTTGCTATGCAGATGAGGGAAACAAGGTAAGTTAAAGCTAAATGATGTACTTAAGGCTTGTTCACACTAGCTACAGAAGCATAAGCACAAGGGACATATGCAGACTCAGTATGATATTAATCACAGAGATGTGTGAAAAGCACGCTAATGAGCAGTGCATCACTGAGTCTGTGTATTGTTGTTTGCGTCTATGCTTATATCATTAGTAAAACGGCAAGCACTGCTAATGAGCAGGATCGAGTTCTACTTCTGCAACATTTTCTGCCACATTGCGCGCAATATTACAGGGGTGGACACGGTGTAACTGCGTGTTGCGTGCAGTTTTGAAGAAAAGTTGCATCGTGTGTCCACGACTTTTGGACTTTCTAAGTCTTTGTGTTCAAGTACATAAACTTTTTACAGGTGCTCAACCTAACAAGTATGATGACCCCAAATGGACCCAAGAAACATTGTCTCTTTTATAAGTTTGTCAACATCTACGTACAAGAAACCACCTATGATGTCTGGCTGGAAAACCAAAGAAAAGAACTCCACGAGAAGGCTGCCATGTTCTTGGAATCTCAGGCTCACAAGTGTCGGGCATGTGGTGGAGGTGGGTTTGTGCCTGGACAAAACAATACTCAAGAAGGACAAATTGATGCAGATCAGACAGAGGCCAAAAGACGTGGCAAAAGTAAGTTAATTTGTATTGATTTTTTTACAACATTTGACTAAAATCTTGCAATCTGATTGGCCGACAGCCATTGTTAATAAGAGTACTGACAATAGCTGACGCCAACATGTCACGCTCGTCCTTACAGAAAAAAGTTTGGGACAGTTTTTCAAACAGATTTGGACGGAAAAGATCTAAGATAATGTTGTAAAAAACAAATTTCATTCGATTCAATATTTTAACAGGAACATCTAGTTAAGTGTCCAATGTGTTCTAGCGCTTGCGCACTAATTGGAGGATACTGTGTTCGCTCGAACACTACCACTACATTCTATAAGGCACACAAGTTAAGTCTCATCTCACTAGTTGGTTTTTATTGAGGGAATTAGGAAAACCGGAGCACCGCGGAGAAAAACCCGGAGAAATCGAACTGACAAACTGAAGTCTTGTATAAGTTTTTTCAAATCTGGGTTTGAGCTAAACTGGTTGGAATTGCTTCTGTCTGTAAGTCCCTGAGGATAATTTTAATCGAGATAGAAAATGTTTACTATGTGCTTTGTACATCACAGGTAAATCCAGACGAGCAACAATTATGTCATCAACTACTGCCAAACGAAAAATGACGATGGAGATGCGAGAGAAAGTCCAAAGTCATGGCGCATTTTCCTCGCGAGCACATGACCGGCAGAGCGTCTCTAGGCCTAGTAATACCGAGCTCCCAAACTATGAGAGCCGATCACGATCAAACTCACGAAGACAAGATACCTTGCAAGAAAGTGAAGTACTTGAAACCATTTTAGGGGAGTCGTATGAAACGAAAGAACGCCGAGAAAGCTGGCTATCGAGAATTCTTCGTAGGAAAAGTAGCGTTAAGCCTAAAGAAGAAGAAGTAGATGGTAAGAATTTGGCTGGTAGATTTTCTTTCCAAAGAGAGAAGTCAGAGGAGAAGATCGACTTTGGAAATTACGGAGGTCTAACTAATTCTTTAATTTCTTCAAAGAAAATCGTGGTAGAATGACGCTAATTGAAGAAGAAATGTCAAACATAGACGATTACGAGGATGTCGCCGATGCCGTGGATCTAAAAGTTTGTCGATGCGCGGAAATTCTGGCATCGGTGTTCCCTCAACTTGTAGATCACTGGCGTGCATCGGGAAACAAGATCAAGACTTTTCGGTACCTGACTGAATCCGGGGCCGCAGCCGTTACCATAAATGCTAATATGCAAGCTTTATCACACTTGTACGAAGTGAGGAATATGTTTGGCCAGAAAACCGAAGACGGGGAGGAAATTGCAACCAAAGAGGATATGGCACGAGTAGAAAATTTGATAGGCCAGGTAAATAAGTGTGCTTGTAATTGTCAGTTAATTCATTATAAAACAAACAGTTGAAACTTAAGGGGCGGGCAGACGATGCAACTTTTCCTGTACATTCTTGCGTGATATCGCGCTCAGCAATGCTTACTGGGGTATATAACACTACGCACCTACTACTGCAACGTCTGATGATATCCGTTTCAATTCTATTGTTATATCATATTAAAAATGGAAGGTCACTCTAAATTGCTCTAATTCATTTACACTAAGATCAGCGGTCGTGCAAAATAGTCGCTTTTCATTGGACGAGAGCTTTAGGGCGTAACGCGCAAAGTTGTAGATGTGTTCACACAATGCGCACAACACTTGCAGAAGTAGATCTCGATTTTACTCCTGAAAATGTTGCGCGCAATTGTTTCAGGGGTGGACACACGCTGCTAATCTGTATTGCACGCAATGTTGCATTAAAGTTGCAAGAGTTGCATCGCGTGTCCTAGTCGGACGTCGCCGACGTCAAAATTAAGAGGACGCGAACACACGAAATGGCGTCCTGAACGCGGCGTCGCAACGTTGTCACGATAGTCATGCAACAAACGAATGTGACATATTCGTCATCTCACGTCCCGTTCGCGCGTCATGCCACGTCGCGTTTGCTGAATTACTCTAATGTCATGCTGAAAATCGTCACCGCGTGCCATTTTTGAACAATTGTCCTCAAACGTAACCCAATTTGGAGGCACAATTTGAATATATATTTTAAGTTTCATGACCAGATTTCTTTGTTAGTTAGGTTATTGTTAATAATCAAATCAAATAATCAAATCCTTAATTACGGTGCTTTTTTGTTTGGTTTTCAGGCAAACTTTCACATGAACCGACTGGATGAAGCCCTCTTACATTTTCAGTATTCATTGGCGATACTTAATAAAAGACAGCCAACAACTGATCTTGGTGTTTATATTCGAATTCGAAAAGAGTCGTTTAGACACTATCTTCACGTTCTTTTTCCTGGGTACTTCATGGAAAGTGCTGGGTATGTTTGTACGCTAATTGCATTGAATTATTTAGGTGGAGACAGTAAATAATGGTATTAGGACAGCAGATGTGATGATGATGATGATGATAATGTTTACATAGTGATTATATTTCACAAATAGATTCCATTTTTCCGTGTGTCTGTACTCTAATAGATACACAGTGGTGAGAAAAAAAGTACGCAACGAGACGAACCGAGACGACGTCTTCTGTGATCTATTAAGTACAGATGCACGACAAAAATAGAATCTTGTTTTCTAGAATATACATCGAAACATTTTATTCAGCCAATGAGAGCGCGAGTACGATTCAATGACGTCATCTATGCGTGTGTATTATAATCACACACGGTTTTCGACAAATCAGAGCGCGCGTAATATCCCAATTATTATTAGGGTCATGCCTTCGAGAACAAAGATAACGAAACAGGTGCACGTAAATGTGCCCAACGATAACGATGGTGATGAAATGGCTAATCAAGATCACTTTATTTTTAGTGATAACTCAGAAATACTTACCGAACAGGCTCGCTGCTTGGGTCATGTATCCCACGTCTATCATGCCCTTCACCAGAACGACCGATCACTGATGGCTGCGTTACAGGAACTCAACGCTGCAGAAGAAGCAGATGAAAATCTACACGAGGTAAAGAAACACCATTTATACCATTTGTTTGCTTTACGTATTACTTAATGCATTTCAACAACAAATTTTATTTTGAATAGCTTCTTGTGGCATACGCAGCAGTGATCGAGTGTAGTTACTTGGTTGGATGGAAGAGCTGGGGAGAAGGATACGAAAAAATTGGCCTACAAAGGTATGTTAGAAACTTTGTCATCGAATATCTGAAATTGTTAATAGCTCAAAACTTGTTGAGGATTTTCCATTCGTCGCTGCAATAAAATCATCTGTCACCTCTGTGGTCCCGTACGGGGCATATATTACTTGTGACTTGGGTTTGTTAATCCGTTGCCTGCCTTGCTTCGAGGGTTTTTCTCCGGGTCCTCCGGTTTTCCTCCCTCAGTACAAACGAACTTGTGGACTGAGAGTTGTATGCATAGAATTAATATTACAGTGTGTGAGAGTACAGTGTCCCCCAATTAGTGCGCAAGCGCTAGAACACATTAGGCACTCGATAAACAGTTATTATATTATCAATTATTTATAACTGTCTAATAACTTTAATTAGATGTCAAGATCCACGACTTTACAATAACCCAGAGGACCTGGTCACCGTCGGACACCTTTACAGCGTTAGCCTCTCGTTTAGGTTGGCGACGGCTAATCTAGAAGAAGCTCTTCGTTCAGGTAGGTTTATGCCAATGGGTGTTACAGAGTATTTGGAGTGGAATATGATAACACGTTGGGATTATACAGCGAAAGAGAGGCAGTACTAGTGTGAGGCTGATACAGCGTGAGGCAGATACATGCACGACTTTGGTAACAACGTTGTACATAAGATGGTTTTTGGATGAGTCACACGATGAACGTTTTCCTGTATGCAACTCGTTTGAGAACGGTTCCCAGCTGAGTGTATTTTACGAAGTTAAATTTGAATGACAAAATCAAGTCCAAAAAAGCAATGCACAAAATTGCGTCAATCGCAATTGCTTTGCTCCACGAGGAAATTGCTGTGCACAAACTAAGTTTCAAAACATCTGCATCGTGTCATGGTTGCCGCTAGACGAATATCTAACAGATATAATTTTTTTCTGTACGTCTAAACTGGAATAGATGCACAGATGACGTAAGAATGTGGTAAAAACAAACTGTTTTTCTCACTGTTGTCGTCTGTGCGAGTGCACTACCACTATAATCTCACACGGTTCTCGTCCAATCAGAGCGCCTGTAATATACCTATTATTATATAAAAACTAGTAACTTCTCATCCACTTTGTAAATGAGAAATTTGTTTGTCTGTCTTATCAGGTGAACGTGCTATGATGATCTCCAACAAGGTGAATGATCTTCACATGAAGATTTCTTGTCTTCCACTGCTTGTACAGGCTCTTTTACTTAGCGGAAAGTAAGTCTTGATTCTAGCTAGTGTCATTTTAGAATTGTAGTGATCCCTAGTACAAAGGGACAGTATTTCATCAGCTTATATGTATGTACAGCAAAATTTCCTAATGTGATGAGATTCTCCACCATGTTATGGGTAACCGGGTTATCCACCCACGCCATAAAGTGTGATGTCTAAACTAGCCTCCCTAGCAATGATAGGAAATAACTTACGGTAGAGCATGCTCTATCACTTTTACATTATTTTCCGAACAGAACTGAGAAGTGTTTTGAGCTTCTCAAGGAATTAAACTACACCGCAAAGGAGGAGGAAGACTCACATGGCAAGGCACTTTACATGTGTGGATGTTTTGACCTACTGCTTGATGCAGGTGAGGAATGCATTCTTTTAGTTGTTTACTTTTCGTTTGTTACAATTTATCAATTGTTTTGCCTCAGGTCAAGCAATTGAGAATGTAAACCAAATTGAACAATTCGCAGTCCATGCTGCCACGGATCCATCTTTTTCTGGTGATATCATCCCGAAGTTTTATTTGAATGCATGCCTAGCATTATGGTAAGCGTCAATAGAGAAATATTTCATAGCAGCCACGCTTCTTGACAGCGGACTAACACATCACTATACTTTTATTATAATTAGGAAAGGGACTGGCCCATTTTCGGGACACACAATACAACTTAACTTTTCCTGGATCTTTTTCTGCGTTTCGCGCAACATCAGAGTTAATTGCAACGTGGTCCGCCCCTGAAAACGATTGCGTACAACTTAACAAATTGAAGATAGTTTTGAGTTGTCTGTCCTCTTATTGACACACTCTTGACGTCACAAAATGTTCAAAACTCGAGTGGAATCACGAGCGCAGCGACAGACAACAGAGGACAGACAACAAAACCATTTTCAATTCGTTTTTTACAACAATTATTTGAGATAAAAGTTAAAAAATCCTTTTCAAACGGGGCAACAGAACGAGCGCGCGCGCGCCGAAATTAACGCGTCAGCAGTGTCTGTCCTCTTATTGACACACTCTAATCAACCAATCAGATTGCGAGATTAGTATATCAAGTGTTGTAAAAAATTGTATGGAGTTACACATGGTTTGACTGATGTTGCATGCGCGCAACGTTGCAGGAAGTTGCATCCTTGGTTCACTACATGAAATATGGTATGTCCGAGGTTCACGGTTTGACTCCCGTCGTAATGCATGCCGTTCGACTTTTCTCTAGAACGTGTAACACATGAAGTGTCAGGGGCGGATTTAGCGGAGGGTTGCAGAGGGTGCGCACCCCCTCCTGAAACAACTTTGAGTCCTTTTTCTTCAATATTTTCCCAAAATATCCTCGAGCAGCTCCAATTTATATGATGGTGCACCCCCTCCTGAAGATAATACGTTGAACTAACAATGAAGGAGATAGAGAGCTCACAGTCTACAGCCTCTGAAAGACCGTTTGGCCACTATAATGAACAGCACACACAGAACTATAATAAACAAGGTGGAAAATTGTAGTTAATCATTATTTTTCTGTGTGTTTCAAGGCACGCTAGAAGACAAGAGTGGGAGAAAGCAGAGCCATTCAAACAGGATGCCCTAGGTAAGATGTTCTGGTGATGCCACAATTTTTACATTGGGGGAGGGACCGTCGTATCGTCCCCAGTAGACTATTGTAAACATTCCCACCAACCAAAACACGTTAACCTCGGCGGTACCAGGACGAAATAGCCAATAGAGTCGTTTTCGTATGAGTGGGAAACTTACCGCGCCGTACCGTGACCGTGTCAGTGCCGTAATGTCTATAAAAACATTCGAAATTCATGCCGTAACCGTATCGTAACCGTACAGTGTTCCCACTCATACGAAAACGACTCTATATATAAGCGCACACTAATTTTCTGCAATCAAAGCTTACATGTCTGGTCTTGTTTTGTAGCACTTGAGCCAGTAAAGCTTGAAGAGTTTATATCAGTAGGTGGCCTTACTAGAATCATTGAAACCCAACTACTACAACTTAGAATCGCTCCAAAAGATAAACAAGCAAAACAAGATCTGAAAAAGGTAACGACATCCGTTTTTTTTAGCATGTCACTCTAGTGTCTCCCTTGCGTGACATGTCACACAATGACTTGAAATTATTTGCGCGTGACATAACATCCAAGCTCCATGGCGAAATTGATTTGAACAAGATTTATTTAGTGGACGAGTTGTTTAACGTCAGAGAAAATATATACCTGGTTTTCATTTCAGAAATTTCACAAGCTTGCAGAATCGTGTCACCTCTATAGTGTATTATATCCACGAAAACGTTATCTCCAGGCCTATCAAGCACTCATCTTAAGAAAGGTCAACAAAGCAAGATCTTTACTGAAGCAAGGTTTATCGAATAGTACGGCACATGGCCTTAAACTCGAATCCGATGCCATCAACAGACACCAAAAGGTGTGGTTTGGCGGGAAACAGGCCCGGGGAGCACGTGTTTATAATGGTACTACGCCCTTTAGCTTACCACGCCCAGTTACTGAATGAAAAGACTCAATACATTGCTATATTGTATATATATTGTTTAAATGACGTGTTGGTTTGGGAATCAACATTATCAGATTTCCAATAATTCATTATATTATCACATGCCTTTGTAAATAGCTCTATAAATGTATCATTTTATGAACATGTACGAGAAATTATAAAAACCTTGACAATCTATAATCTAAAACTACATACATGTTAAAAAGTCGTTTTTGTTATAAAACGACGAATTATTGACAAGGTTATCTTTGCAATTCTATATTGTGACCTGGTGTTATAAACACATAAAAAAGAAATCTTATCAATTCTATAGTCGCAAAAACGCCCTGAATAAAAGGGACTAGTAAAATTATAAGTATCCATTGCTTTACAAGCGGGATTTTACACTATCAGAAACTTTGCAAATTTGCTCAGCTGCTTCAATTCCAGCTTCCAAAGCAGAATGAACTGTAGAAGTCACTTTTGTCGCTTCACCAGCAAAAAACAGCTTCCCTTCCACAGGTTCAGCCAAGTGTTTTAGTAAACCATGAGTACTTACAGTTGGACTGCTGTAGCCACCTCTAATGTATGGATGTTTGGACCAGTGATAGTATACAAAGTTCATGAGATTTCTTGATGCAGGTTTGGGATCTGCATCATTCCTAAAATAAAAACAATTTTTAAGATTTCGATGAAATGAAATGAAATAAAGCAGATGGTGAGAAATGGAAGACGTAACCAACACACTTTCGAACACTTACAAACTCTTTTGTGACATATCCCATATCAAGAGACCATAATACTAAGAGAGCGAAACTCAGTATTGATGTCTGTGCGATGCTCGATCGTGGCGACTAAGGCTATTTTTAGTAACTTCGCCATCGCGCGCGCAAGGCCCTCAACCAATAGAATTTGATTTTTGGCGTGCGCGCGGACGGGAGAGTTTGAATTCTATTGTTTAAGTGGCTTGCGCGCGCGATGGCGAAATTACTAAAAATAGCCTTAGGCGCCACGAACATCGCATAGACATCAATACTGAGTTTCGCTCTCTTAGTATTATGGTCTCTTGCCCATATGTAACTAACGAGCGTTTGTAGCTATATAAGGTTTGGAAACGCTAGCCTGTTTTGTGACGTTGCCCACAGTAGAATTGCAAACTGATTAAAATGGGTTACAATGTGACTTTTTTCACAAATCGCGAATTTGCGATCGCAAAGTTTAAGTATCGCGAAATATACGATCTCGGGAAGTTAACGTGTTGTAAAAATTTCAAGTGATAAGGTAATATTCATCGAAATATTTCAACAAATCAGAGCGCTCGTAAGATTCAATGACGTCATCTATGCGTATGTATTGTAATCACACACGGTTTTTGGCCAATCAAAACGCGCGTAAAATACCAATCCATTATAGTTTCTGTTTATTTCTTGGTAAGGTTGTTTACATTACACCAAGGCGGTACTACTGAAAATAGTGTTTCAAATTTTATACTATAAGGAGTTTAGAAGAAAGACTAGCAAATCCCAGCTGTTGCCATTGACAATTTTTAGTCCATTGAAATTTCTGCAATACTCACCCAAACATTTCATCCAACTGTTGTACAAAACGCTTACAAACTTCTTCATCGGAAAGATGTACTTTTTGAGCTGCAGCAAATGCTGTTGTGAATCCCACAACAATATGACATTCCTCCCCATCAGGTTTTGGATCACGTGAATACATCCATACTTGTTTAAGGAAACTTCCTGGACAAGTTACTGTAGTTGTTTCTCGCCAAAATCGTCTTTTAAATCGACAGACAACTTTCAATGCAGATCCCATGTAAATACATTGGATTGCTTTCTGTTTAGTGGCAGGCAGTGGAGGTAAAAAGAACAAGTCTCCATCTTTGAGTATTGATAAAGGGACAGCTATTACAGCATAGTTCACATGCAGTGTTTCACCACTTTGGCTTGTGATATGCACTGTAGACTTTGGACTGGCGTGGTCAGAAGTGAGATTGTCTAAAGATTCATTTGAATGGCATTTTTAAAGTATTACTACTGCTTGCACAATTACCTGTCAGACAGAAGCATTGACTGAGAATTGAGAGGCTGGCCGTCATGCCAACAGTTCGGGCTGCCTGTGAAGCCAACATAGTGTCTAGCAGGCTGCCTGTGAAGCAAACAAAGTCAGCTTCACGGGCAACCCGTGAAGCCAACAAAGTGTTCGGGCTGCCCGTGAAGCCAACAAAGTGTTCGGGCTGCACGTCGTGAAGCCCGGTAACAAAGTGTTCAGACAGCGTGTGAAGCCAACAAAGCGTTCAGGCGGTCTGTAAAGCCAACAAAGTGTCCAGTCTGCCCGTAAAGCCAACAAAGTGTTCGGGCTGCTTGTAAAGCCAGCAAAGTGCTCGGGCAGCCTGTGAAGCCAACAAAGTGCTAGGGCTGCCCGTGAAGCCAATAATGTGTTCAGGCTCCCATTAAGCCAGCCAATTCCCAATCGATACTTCAGTCTGGCAGGGCATACAGACAAAATGGTGGTAATTGCATGCATTTTAATGTCATTGTCTCGACATAAATTTCAAACCATCTTTTTGAAGAAAGAAAGAAAGAAAGAAAGAAAGAAAGAAAGAAAGAAAGAAAGAAAGAAAGAAAGAAAGAAAGAAAGAGGAAGGAGGGAAGGAGGGAAGGAGGGAAGGAGGGAAGGAGGGAAGGAGGGAAGGAGGGAAGGAGGGAAGGAGGGAAGGAGGGAAGGAGGGAAGGAGGGAAGGAGGGAAGGAGGGAAGGAGGGAAGGAGGGAAGGAGGGAAGGAGGGAAGGAGGGAAGGAGGGAAGGAGGGAAGGAGGGAAGGAGGGAAGGAGGGAAGGAGGGAAGGAGGGAAGGAGGGAAGGAGGGAAGGAGGGAAGGAGGGAAGGAGGGAAGGAGGGAAGGAGGGAAGGAGGGAAGGAGGGAAGGAGGGAAGGAGGGAAGGAGGGAAGGAGGGAAGGAGGGAAGGAGGGAAGGAGGGAAGGAGGGAAGGAGGGAAGGAGGGAAGGAGGGAAGGAGGGAAGGAGGGAAGGAGGGAAGGAGGGAAGGAGGGAAGGAGGGAAGGAGGGAAGGAGGGAAGGAGGGAAGGAGGGAAGGAGGGAAGGAAGGAAGGAAGGAAGGAAGGAAGGAAGGAAGGAAGGTAGGAAGGAAGGAAGGAAGGAAGGAAGGAAGGAAGGAAGGAAGGAAGGAAGGAGGGAAGGAAGGAAGGAAGGAAGGAAGGAAGGAAGGAAGGAAGGAAGGAAGGAAGGAAGGAAGGAAGAATTCCACGGTTTCTTTCCTTGGAATTATCATCAATGTGACAGAGCTAAGTATTGTGAGATAGATAGGAAAGAAAGAAGCAATTAAGAAAGAAAAGAGGGATGGATGGATGAATAAATATAGATGTTTAACTTACCCTTCCACTTGATTTGTTTTACAGGCCAATTCAATCTCTTGTCCACATTCTTACATTTATTCATATAGTGTGAGATCAAAAGGGAATATGATCCTTCCAATCTGATAGAATGACAAAATAAAAACTTTGGACATGGCAGTCTATACAATTATTGACTCCATATTATAACAATTAACTCTCCAATCGCTCAGTGCCTATATAATATAACTCAAAAGTGCTCTTGATAGTGTATTTCATATGACTGTGAAAACAGCCACCATACAGTCATGGCACAGTTAAGCAGGAATTTGGAAATTATGTTTTTTACAGTCAACATGGAACTGACACAGTCACAGCATGGTGCAGCCTATGAAATTTGCTCTATAGTAATGGTTATTATTTTGATGATGATGATGGTGATGCAGTGTCCATAATAATGAAATTGCAAAATTAAACATTAAAAATTTGTCACAATTTACTTGAGATTCGTTTTCTTAACCATCCAGGAACTGTTAGTCCTTCACGAATCATTCCACTTGGGTTATTGGACAGTGTCCGTCCCAAAGCAATTTGAGTATAAATATGAACTCACAACCTGCTTAGCCACAGGAACCGCAGGAGCTCAGTGGTTAGAGCACCTCACCAGTAACTCAGAAGCTCATGCATTCAAACCCCTGTCAGAGTTTTCCAAGCATTTACGCATGCAATGAACCATAAGTCATTTATTTCTAGCTTACCTATAATTTCCACTTCCATATATTTTAGCCCTCAGTACTTCCCACGTGGCAATTTCTAAAACTCCAGCAGTATTTAGCGGGACTGCATATTTTTGGCCATAAAAAGAATTCAATATGTCAATGACATTCTGATCAAAACCTTTATTGGACAGCCAAGTTCCCACAGAAACTCCAAATACCTGGTCTTGATTCCTGTGACAAAAAATGACCAAAAATTGTACAATTAGATCTTAGACATTTACATGTGTATAAACTATCAAAAACACTGTGTTGGATTCCTGCAAGCCTGGCAATTAATCACCTTATTTCCAGTCAAGACTTTTGTCTGTTGCAGCACATAATATTAAAATTTATTTATGCAAACAGCAGGACTGCAATCAGGGGTTTTGCTGGGTGGGTGCACATAAAATGGAGATCGAACTGTGTCTAAGTTTGCTTTGTCTAGATCGATGCCTTACCTTTCCCCAACATTTTGCTCCCCAGTGGGGAATGGATGGGTGCATGGACCCGATGCTCAGTAAGAGCTAGTGTGATTATAGATAAGCAAACCTTTCGCTTCTGCAGGGGGGTGCACATCCACCTGTGCACCCCACTTGGTTATAGCCCTGAACAGTGGTAAAACAAATATTTACCTGCAAGTGGTTAAAGCTGGAGGTCTTTCATCTGCCTCTTTGATGTTGGTTTCTTTAGTTTCAAGGTTCTCTCCTTGCCCATATTTTAGGATGTTGTTCCATGCTTTAAATGCTGAATGTACATCAGGATGTGTGCAGTCATCATTAAAGTAGTAGAACTTACCATCAATATAGACATATGGCTTATCCAGTTCCTACAATACATTGAATTATAAAGGTAAACATATATATTAGATTCCTAGCCATAATTTACAGCCAAAATCGTTGCATCGCGACCAGCAAATTACAAATTTTGTTTTGATTTTGGGTTTTTCTGAGCCGTCAATCAGTTTGAAGGCATAGCTTATTTCAAATAAACCAATCACTGAACAAGTTCGTGAAAGCTCCGCCCCCAAGAATGATGGACGGATCAGAAAAGACCAAAATCTTACTGCAATGTTGGAGGTTGCGATGCAACAATTATTTTTGCTGTAATTGAAGTTCTTGATCTTTTAAGAGTAAAATATTTTTGTCCCTTCACCTCTAGGGAGGGGCAGGGGGTTACTAAACCATTTTAATTAAGGGAATGCCTCATACTCCAAGTTTAAAAAGTGTTACTTACAGTTTAAAGTATTAATTGGTCCACCTATAAGGATAGTCTGAATGGCTTTGATTGGTGAAATTAAAGGTGATTGACTTATATACAGCTAAAATCATTGCATTTTGACCTCCAACGTTGGTAAAGTTTTTGTTTTTTTTAATCCGTCCATAAATCTTGGGGGGCTGAGTTTACATTATCCTTCAGTGATTGGCTGATTTGAAAATATAAGGTCTGCCCCAAACTGATTGACGTCGAATCAGAAAAACCCAAATTCAAACCAAACATTGTCATTTGCTGGTTGTGATGCAACGATTTCGGCTGTAAAACTGTTCTTTTGTAATACTCTCTTAAGAGTGTTACATCCCTAGTGGGATCAAAATCTCAAAATTCTGCTGAGGAAAGCAAAAATGCAATAGTGCAGTTTTGTATATTGGTGCAAATGGCACGTCAGTTACAGCAAGAATATTGAATCTTTTAAAAGACAGTATGGCATTGACAATTGCATGGTCATAGAATGGCAAGGTCCATTTCACACTCATATGAAACTGTTCTATGTCATAGAACAGTCATTCCCTTGTTCTTAAATTGACATTGGATCAATTTTACAATACACATACTTTATGGAAAATTCTGGTTTATTTAAGGCTGTAACTAATTTAAGCATACTTCTTTCACTTTCCAACCGATTTTCTTTGGCAATCTGGTGGAGAATATTGCTTGAACCATGAATAAAATCTCCCCCAAGGTCAACAGGTGGAAATCCTGGAAATGCTTCTGCTTGCTTGAGTCTCCCACCTGAAGACAATTAAGATTCAATTGTGTTTATAATTAGCACATGATGGATGACTATTGGACATTAAATAACAATGTACTATAGGGGATGATAGATGGATAGAAGGATGAATGGAAAATCACTGCTGAATGACAGAGAGAGAGAGAGAGAGAGAGAGAGAGAGAGAGAGAGAGAGAGAGAGAGAGAGAGAGAGAGAGAGAGAGAATGGATGAGAGAGAAATATGGTAGGAAGCAGTTAAGAACTGAATGATGAATGGATAAGGCAGTTTTTATATATGGAAAGTGGATGGGCACTACCATGCCATGTTTAAGTAAATTCAAGGATGGACGAATGTATGCATGTATCTGTAAAGTACCCATTTCTCATAACCTTTTAATTTTTCACCTAAATTAATCCCACATCTTAACTCACATCAACAATGAAAATTTATCACGCATTATACATATATATATATACCTATAGTAGTCTGATGCCTCCAGCAGATAAACATAAAAGCCTTTCTCTACCAACGATGCTGCTGCAGCCAACCCCGATATTCCTGCTCCAATAACAGCAACCTTCGGTCGGGAATCTAGCATTACAATCGTAAAAAAATATGACATAAATAACTTTCTACAATTTCGACAACGGCGTGCCAGGTACATAAGAAGCACAAGAATGATATAATACGAAATGACCAAAACTTGTAAAGAGATCATCTGCATTTTTTCCCCGGTTATGCCGATAATAAACGCGAGATTTTTGAGATTTATACAATCGTGTTAAGAAGCTCGAGCACAGCTTACCGTCCATATTTTGTTTCCAGCCTGAGAAGACCTTAGTCCAGTCCCAGACTCTCTTTCTTGCCGCTCCAGGACTCGCGGAGAAAGAGAGTCCAGTATAACTTGCATGCGCATGGCAGTTTAGTGACCACGCGATCACCACATTCATGTGGTGATCGCGTGGTTACAAATCCTAAAGTCATCTAATGATTCAAGATGTCTGAAGAAGAAAGTGTTTTGTATACACGATATCAGTCTCATTTCGGAAAGCAATTTGTTGATTCAGTGAGCTATGCACTTGGAAAAACCAACTATAATCTTTTACCAAAGTTTGAGCAGTTACAGGCCATTTACGGATGGACAGTTGTGAAAGACGTATTTGTGAATTTTTCGATACGCATCACTACCACTACCAAACACTGACATTTGCATATTGCAAGCTCGCAAAATACTAATTAATCAATTGATTGGCTGATTTTGCACATGCGCATGCAAGTTATACTGGACTCTCTTTCTCCGCGAGTCCAGGAGCGGCAAGAAAGAGAGTCTGGGACTGGACTAGAGAAGACCTGAGAACCAGTTGTACCAGTCAGTCGGGTTATCAAATGTCAACAGAAAAAAAATAAAAATAATTAATTAAATTACATTGTAAAAATAAATAAAAAAATAAATCGCTTACGAAATTATTATACGAGAAACAAAGCAAATTAAAGCAAAATTTGTGGTTTCATTTAACACCGTGTGCAAAACTACGCGTGTCCCGCCAGACTAAAGTTGCCATTTGCAATCGAGACGTTTATGTCTGGCTGGATTGGACGCGTGAATTATGCACACGGTGGTAATGTATGCAATAGTCTGTACTGTTCTTTCGATTTCCGGTTCCGGTCTTTGTTTGTCGGATCAGTCTGTACAAAAGGACGCGTACGAGACGTACGTAAACTGTAACTCAAAAAAGTATTTTTCAACTTTTAGAATCTAGTTACGGAATTACCGCGTAACTCGAATTACCATAAAGTTTCATTCTGTCGAGTTCGAGTTACGTAGCTCGACTTTGATTTCAACGATGTTTGTCATCGAGTTACGCACAGATGTCAAAGTGGGCGTTGCCTCACCAAAATGGGCGTGGCCGGGCGCGTAACTCGAAAATCGCGTAACTCGAAAATCGTAACTCGAAAATCGTAACTCGAAAAATACCTTACCTCTATGTTTTTCATCATTTGCCGGCAGACGTTACAGTCTTCAGGATTTAAAAGTGCTACTTGTAGGTTCCTACTCGGGAATAAAATTAACTCGGTAATACGGCCGGCCGGAAGAAGCAAAGCTCGATGGCTGCGAAAGAGTAGAGCAATAATTTGAAATTGGCTTACACCCAATTTCAAAATTACGCGACCTAATGGCGATGGCTTGTCTGGATTTTAAGCTTCTGTCAATCAAATTGTAACGCCGCGGACTAGAACTTGTAAAATTTTAGCTTTCTAAATTCAGAAACAAAACAAACTTGAATTTATTGACAGAACATTTAGTATTTTTCGACTTTTGCTTCAGGGAGAACGAATAGTCGGAGAATTTGATTGACGGTAGTCAAAACACTGAAAAGCCATTCGTGGTGTGTCGTCTGCAAAAGTCGCGTAATTTTGAAAATAGGTGTAAAAAATAACCACAACAATTCCAAAAAGTGTAACTCGAAAAATAATTAATTTTTCAACTTTTAGAATAAAGTTTCATTCTGTCGAGTTCGAGTTAGGTAACTCGACTTTGATTTCAACGGTTACGCACAGATGTCAAAGTGGGCGTTGCCTCACCAAAATGGGCGTGGCCGGTCGCGTAACTTGAAAATCGCGTAACTCAAAAATCGTAACTCGAATTTTTCCTGCCCTTGTACGAGACGGGGGGTATAAACTCATTGCAGAAAAGCGGAACAAGAAAATGAATTTTGATTACAGATAAAGGTGTTACGGGACACAATTCAGCACAATTATTTTGAGGTTATTTTGAATCTGTTTTTTATTACGGAATCGTTTTGATAATTATTAACGCTTGTGCGCGCATGTGCAAAGTACGAATTACCGAGCCCGCGTTGGTCTCGAAGTGAAATCTGGACTGGCGAGTCATGTGATTGTCGTATGATCCACATACCACCACCATGGATACCAGCACGTACTGACCTTGACCAACCTTTCTCTTACATAACCTTGTTGGTTTGGCCTGCACGTGTTCCTGGCTCCTACGACTCGTGTCCCCTTGCTTTTACGACACCTTGCCCCCTGTAGTTTATTAAAGTTAATCGGTACTTTAACAGCGCCCTAAAACCTTTTAAACCGATGTACCAGTTGACCTTTTTACGACCAAACGCTTTCTTGTCAATTGTATTTTAATCGTACAACAACTGATTTTTGATACATTTAGTCTCAAGCATGAATATTGTAATTTTCGTGTTCTTATTAAGGGGCACCGCCTTTAGAAATTTCCTAGTTAATATCGAATAGTTTTTGACAGGCTGTCAGTTAATTAGATTTTCCAACAAGTCCCTATAAAAGGGGTGCATTGTAACTCGGTGATTCAGAAGATTCAGATAAAGAAAGTTCTGAGTGTCCCTTCACAAAGGTACTGTTTCATGTTCTTTGTCGCGCTTCTTTTTCGATTTGATCGTGACTATCAGTTACTGTTTCACGTAAAGTTTTCATAAACTTTTCTTCACGAGCTGTCCATTTGTGGTGACAGCGGCTGGAAGGACGTCACAAAAGTGGAATCTGTACATGTCCGCAAACTAAGTCTGGGCTGAAATCCGTTATGTAATCACACAATTACTGAACTATACGGCGTTGTCGTCTTTAATATATTCTAACATTAAATTACGGAATTTAGACTGCGAGCAGTCCCTCCTTTTCCCTCCAGAAACAGTATTAAAAACCGAGCGCCATGCACCTTGGTTCATTTGCGGGCCTGGGTTTACACGCATTGTTACTTAAAATATTTCAAAAATCTAAACCTTTCTTTTTAGTTTTCCCAATTGATTATTTCCCAAAAGCTTGGGGCCATTTGTTATCTCAAAAGGAACGTCAAAGAAACTATATAAAAACATTAAGAAATGAAAGACATGCAGTAAAAACTAAATATACATAGTCCTATCCCATTGTAAGAGTTTGAAACACTACCTGCCGAGATAAACCCCGAGATACAGGGGGGATTCTGAGAGAACTAAGTTCAAGTGAGCAGGGTTCCATAGATTTGGTTCGAAAGCTAGTATATATGTGATTGATCCTCCCTTTCCCTTCCCCTTAGCTTTCTTTTGATACCTGGGGAAGGGGGGCATATAAAAATTTCAAGTTCACACAATTCAAAGACCAAAGTAGATTAGCATGATTAGAACTGCTCCATAATGTACTTGCCATATTTTACTGCTCCATACCAACTGGATAATGAATGATTGATATTCCTGAGGCTAATTGGATCAACATTTTAGCATCTTTATCCAAAAATATCTGATGATCTACAACAAATGTCTATATATTGTGTTATACCAGAAACTTCTCCATAGTGATGTTTAAGACCTTGTTTCAAGTTTTTTTTATTCACACTTTTTTTACAATGTTACATGTTTCATTATGACAATATATATATAAACAATAAAAATGAACAGTTAAGAATGTGTTTAGTTGGTTTGGATATAAATTTTGGAAGTGTGCAGTAGCTAGAGGAGTAAGGTTTTTGACTATGAGCTGACCATTTGAGTGTTGGTCTAGGCAGAGACCATTTGACCTGCCAACAGACCAAAACTCAGCCAACCTTCCTCTGCAACATACCATTAAACTCGGCCAACTTGGCTCAATGGGCAGCTCATAGTCAATATATAGTATAGTTCACAACAAGAGGATCACAAGATGGTTTTCAAAGTATTATAAACTGTGCATACTTCATCAGCTGCTCTTATCCCACTTTCCAAAGCTGACTGTACAGTAGAAGGTATTGGATGTGTTGCTTCACCAGCAAAAAACAGCTTCCCTTCCACAGGTTCAGCCAGGTGTTTTCGTAAACCATGAGTGTTTACTGTTGGACTGCTGTAACCACCTCTAATGTATGGATGTTTGGACCAGTGATAGTATACAAAGTTCATGAGATTTCTTGATGCAGGTTTGGGATCTGCATCATTCCTGAAATTTAACAAAACAACATAGGAATGGGTAAAATAAATGGAAATAAATAAATATGAATGGATGGCAGAAAAATGAATGAAAATGAATTAATATGAATAAGTAATGAAGGAAGGAAAGAAGGAGGGAGGGAAGGGAGGAAGGAAGGGAAGAAGAAGGGAGAGAGGGAAGGGAAGAAGGAAGGAAGAAAAGAGGGAGGGAAAGAATGGAGGAAGGAAGGAAAGAAGAATGGAGAGAATGGAGGAAGAAAGAAGAAAAGAAGGATTCAGGAAGGAAGGAAGAAGAAAAGAAGGATTCAGGAAGGAAGGAAGAAAAGAAGGATTCAGGAAGGAAGGAAGGAAGGAAGGAAGGAAGGAAGGAAAAGATGGGTGGATGCATGAATTGATCAATCAATGCATGAAGCTATCACCAGCCACAACTAATAATAAATCTCCTCTTATTCTATGCACAATACAAGTTTTCTACTCACCCAAACATCTCATCTAATTGTTGTACAAAACGTTGACAAACTTCTTCATCAGAAAGGTGCACTTTCTGGGCTGCAGCAACTGCTGTTTGAAATCCCACAACAATATGACATTCCTCTCCATTAGGTTTAGGATCACGTGAATACATCCATACTTGATGAAGAAAATTTCTTGGACAATAGACTAACAGTGTTTTGTTCCAAAAAACTCTTTTAAATCGACAGACAATTTTCAGTGCAGATCCCATGTAAATACATTGGATTGCTCTCTGTTTAGTGGCAGGCAATGGAGGTAAAAAGATCAAGTCTCCATCTTTGAGTATTGATAAAGGGACAGTTATTACAGCATAGTTCACATGGAGTGATCCACCTTGTTTGTTTGTGATCTGTATTAATGAGGTTTTTTGGCCTGGGCCTTTAGTTGTATGATTGTCTATAAATTCATCAGATAATCATTTAATTAATATCAGCAGTGCATAATAATCTGTGTTGTTATAGTCAGCGGTACTTAATTAGCTGTGTTTATAGAACAGGGAGGGAAGAATAGGATAAGATCTAGGATAAGATAGGATAAGATAGGAATAGGATAGGATGGGATGGGATGGGATGGGATGGGATGGGATGGGATGGGATGGGATAGGATAGGATGGGATAGGATATATGAATAGACAAACAAATGAAGAAATAATTTTTAAAAAGTTAACTTTATGGATCTTACCCTTCCACTTGATTTGTTTTACAGGCCAGTTCAATCTCTTGTCCATATTTTTACATTTATTTATATAGTGTGAGACCAGAAGGGAATATGATCCTTCCAATCTGAAAAAAAGGACCAAAAAAATGAAAAAGGAAGGAAGGAAGGAAGGAAGGAAGGAAGGAAGGAAGGAAGGAAGGAAGGAAGGAAGGAAGGAAGGAAGGAAGGAAGGAAGGAAGGAAGGAAGGAAAAATATTAAACATATCTTAAATCCAAAGTACATAGGGTATAGTACATGTACATTCATTCATGGTATTGGGCTGTCCATTGCCAGTGAATAAATGAGTCACATCTCTTTAATCTCCATGACTAGTGCTGGTGATTGATGATTTTGATGATAATGATGATGATAATGTTGATGTCATGATTATGACTGATAATGATGATGATGATGGTGGTAGTGGTGGTAGCAGTAGTGAAAAAGATGTTGATGAAGATGTCAGACCACAAAACATTTAATATATAAAATGTTTTAAGATAATATTAGATACCTATAATTCCCACTGCCATACATTTCATCCCACATGTCCTCTAACACAGCCAATTCTAAGACTCCAGCACTATTTAGTGTGGCACCATTTGTTTGACAATAATGAGATTCTATGATATCAGTAGCATTTTCATTAAAGCCTTTATTAGACAGCCAAGTTGCCATGGAAATTCCAAATATCTGGTCTTGATTTCTGCAACAAAATATTTTTGTCAAAAATACTACCATGACAAAATGTATTTTTAAAATGTGTAGTTCCAAAAAATATCCATACCCCCACCAAGGAGGGAATTTGTAAATGGACCCCCCTACCCTCTGGAACTTCCATTTTTCTTCCATACAAACTCTGTAATTTTGTTTTTCTGACCCCCTCCCTCCCCTCCAGAATTTCCAATTCCCTCCACAGTGGGGTATGG
Organism: Telmatactis stephensoni; assembly: GCA_029948255.1. Classification (NCBI taxonomy): domain Eukaryota; kingdom Metazoa; phylum Cnidaria; class Anthozoa; order Actiniaria; family Isophelliidae; genus Telmatactis; species Telmatactis stephensoni. The sequence continues at coordinate 174,250 of JALIZF010001481.1, read as the reverse complement.
ATATTTTCTGGAACTACACAATGAAAAGGTTTTGTTACTGCAAAAAATGCTTGTATCACCAGGGCCGTAGCCACCGGTACGGTTGGTCAGGTTTCAACCGAACCAACTTTACATTAGAACCATTGTCATTGCAGTTTTGAAGCATGACTTCATGTAGGAAAACGAAAAAATCGGACTAACTTTTAAAAACCATACCAATGTTTAAATGGTGGCTACAGCCCTGATCACAACTGACAACTTTAACTTTCATTTGAATTTTGGGTTTTTCTGATCTGCCAATCATTTGAAAGGGATTGAGCTTATGCAAATTCCCTTGATCTGACCTCAATCCATGCTTACCATCCGCCTTTATGGACTTTGAGAGCATTAACATAAGCTCTGCCCCCTTCACATGATTGACAATGAGATCAAAAAAATCCAACTGAAAGTTTGAATTCATTGGTGCATGATTGCAGTGCAGGCATTTTTGCAATAATGTAAGCAGGCAAATTTAAATCAACAGATTACCGTACTTGGTAAAGGTTGGGAAATTTTGTTGATCATGATCATCTGTCTCCATGCTGGCTTTGTTGGTTTTATAGTTATCTCTATACCCATACATCAAGACCTCATCCCAGGCTTTATATGATGAATGTATATCAGGATGTGAAGTATAATCATGAAGTGAATATAATTTGCCATCTATGTAGATACATGAAGCTGTGGGATCCTCCCCATCACATTCATAGCCCTGTAACAAAGGAAGCACTTTATGTAATGTATAAAGAACGAGAGAGAGTGTTTTATCGGATATAAAGATCCGAGCCGTAGGCGAGGATCTTTATACCGATAAAACACGATCTCGAGTTCTTTATACGGCTTAAAAAACTCCAACACATATTAGAGTGGTTCTCTAAAAGAAATTCAAAAATATCTTCATTTATCTTGGAGAAAATCGAGGTTAAAGTTTATGTAAATTAGGCCGAATCTTTATCAGATTTAAAGACACTCGTCACGGTGGCGATTTTCATTGTGTTTGCCTTATGAATTATTAATGAGTTTTTTAAGATTAAATAAACATTGTGTTATAACCTTGTAATAGCAGTTGAGGGGGGGAGGGGGAGGAAGGGGGAGGGGAGAGGAGAAAGGGGAAGAGAAACCACCTGACTGAAGAATGTTCTCAAGCACATTGCTCTTCTTATTAGCATTACTCTGCACAATTTTAACAATTATGTTTATGCCTATTTATATAATTTATAGCTCCAAGTCAGGGTCAAATTTAAAATATTATTCTTGTTGCTGAAACATCTACCAAAGAAACAATCAACCATTTATTATTTGATTAGCAATTTTAGCTACAGAAAATGAACTGATGACAAAAAGATCTTGCACTCAGTTGATCTCTGCTATCTGATCCCATGACAATATATAGCTAATGGATATATTTACTATTTTGTATATGTTTTCAGAATCCCCATGAAGAAAGGGATAAATCATTGAAGCCTAAATAGCATGCTACAAAGCAAAGTTATTCTGACAGTTCATTTTGGCATTTTGAAGAGGACCATGAGATTTCTTTGGTAATTTTTAAAAACACTTTCCATTATTTGTCATTTCTTGTTGCTATCAGCATATAGTCTGTTTATCTGACATGTCTCAAAAACACAATCTTCAGTCTTCAGGCAGACAGCTTTTCTTCGGGATCCTATTTCCCCCTTCCCTCTCCTCTTTCCCCTTTCCCTTTCAGTAACTACCAGCTATGCAGGCCTGCTAGCTTGTTTATAGCAGCTCTGTGGGAGCTGAGATGGGGGAGGGGAGGGAGAAGGGGAGGGAGAAGGGGAGGGGGAAGCTGAAAAGTAGAGGATGGAGGAGAGCGGGGGATCACCACACTGGATTCCCAACACCAGAGGGCAAGTCCCTGAAGACTGTATGACTACCATATATCATAATTGGTAGGCCGTACAACGACACTTTCAATCAACACTATTAAAAATATCTTACAGTATAACTCAAAACTCAAGATGAACATTGCTACACCCCAAGCCACACTCACCCAGAGTTGGCTTTTCTAGTGCTCTACAACTCCCATTGTTTCTATATCATAATGCACAACTCAAAGCTGTTTGGCTGCTAATAACGTACTTCTTTCACTTTCCAACCATTGTCTTTGGCAATCTGGTGGAGAATATTGCTTGAACCATGAATAAAATCTCCCCCAAGATCAACAGGTGGAAATCCTGGAAATGCTTCTACTTGCTTGAGTCTTCCACCTAGTTTGTAAGTTAGAATACTGTTGTGTGAATTAGAAACCAAATTATAAACAAAGTAGAAGGATGGAGACAAAAAAGGATGGATGGACAAATGAATGAATGAACAAATGAATAAATGGATAAATGATTTAAAAATATAGGAATGAATGAATGAATGAATGAATGAATGAATAACTGAGTAAGTGAAAAAGTGAGTGAGTGGAAGAATGAATGCACGAATGGATGATCAAATCTCCTTTCTTGAGCTTTTTTTACTTTTGACCTAATTATCAATTAGACAACAGAAAGCCACGCACCCATGGTGTTATAGACGCAAGAGAGAAAATAAATAGAATGATTAACAAACGAGGCATAGCCAGGTGCAACTCTAGTTTGTTAAGAGTTCTTTATATTTTCTCAAGTGCGTCTATAACACAATTGGCAAGTGGCTTTCTGTTGTCTAATTGGTTTATAACAGAGCCTAGAACGTTAAAACGGAGCCGTGCAGCCCATGGGGAAATAGTTCATAGATTTTTCAGCCAATCAGACCATGCATTATATGTGTCGTCATCTTAAAAATGAACAATTTGAAAAAGACGATGATGAAGATAGTACGTGTGCAGTGCAGTCCATGGGCAAATAGTTCATAGCTTTCTGGCCAATCAGAGCACACGTAAGATTGTAGCTATGTTCTAATCAATATTCTGCATCCAGATATTAATCCCCCAGTAAACATAAACTGCATATACCTATATAGTCTGATGCCTCCAGCAGATAAACATAAAAGCCTTTCTCTACCAACGATGCTGCTGCAGCCAACCCCGATATTCCTGCTCCAATAACAGCAACCTTTGGTTGGGAGTCTGTTAAAATGTTACACAAGTTATATCGATTAACCTGAGTGAATCAACTATAAACACCTCTTTGATTTGTCTAACGTTTTATTATTTCCATTTCACTGCTCTATGAATATTCATTAAAAATTATGCTTTGATGAAATGCTTTAATATTGAATAAATATGGGGCATCTACGTATACATGAGCTAAACATTTTTCAACTAGATAACCCGGCCACTTTTTTGAATGGCAAAAGTTTTTGCATTCTTGCGTCGTTTTCAAAGAGTTGATCCGCTCTAGCTTAAGGCAAAATGACTTCGATGCACGGTGAAAAATAAATGAGAATGTCCTTGAAATACAATTACTCACCGTCATTTCTCCCTGTTTCATTCATCCTTTTTCCTTTGTACACTATTTCTGACCACTATTTCTGACAACGTGCTAGGCCTTTACTTGGTTGGCGATCTGGATGGTTTGGCACGGGAGAACCTACGTAGCACGCAGTTGATGTAAGCTTAATATATTACAAGAGGCAGCATGGTCGAGTGGTCAGAGCGTCGGTCTCAGAATCCGGTGACCCCGAGTTCGAGTCCCGCTCTGGCCACTCGCCATGTTTAAATTCAATTTCTCGACCATGCTTGTATATAGCCAACTGGTTTGCCAGCTTCCACTTAAACAAAGCACTTTTACATTTACATATTGATAAAAATATAATACAAAACACATAATACAATAGAACACAATAGATTTTTTGAATACATTACGTGAACTGATGAACTGAGTGCTAGTAGGTTTTCCCGGTTTGGCACGCGTATAGACACAAGCCATGATTCAGCTGATCTGATTCAGCGATGATTTGTGACGTCACATGTAACAGCCACATGATATCGCCAACATTTCTGCTGGTGAATCGAACTTTTGCTTTATTTACAGACTATTCTCAGTAGTTCAGTATATTTATGCACATGAAACAAAACAACAATTTTACATCATCTTTTCGTTTCTGCTTTTTGCGCCCGTCGCTTGGCGCAGCTGTAGCCCGCGCACTCGTCCAAACATTTCAGTCACGTGACTAGGCAATGCTAAAATCCATTGAATGTCTAGGCTCTGAGCCTAGTGAATGTCTATCTCGAATTTTTTTACAGTCAGAAACTCCAATAAGAGTTGTTCTGTCGGATTCAATTTTGATTTTTACTACAAAATCCGTAAGAATACGTGAAACATTTGGGTTTCCTGTGTTACCGTTTGTCAGAGAGAGAATCGGGATGGCTAAACATTCAAGATGGCGGACCAGGGATGGCGGACGAACTGCAAAGTCTGCGAATTTTGTACCTTATCTGCAGTATTCTCTCTTGTAGTGAAAATTTAGGAATGTGTTGATAATGTCTTGATGGATGCGTTATTAGCCTACGATAGCTCGGATTCCGAAGATGAAGAGATTGGTCCAAAATTGCCGCATAAAACAAAGAACCAGAAAAAACATCCAACTGATGATGGCAATGCATCCTTTTAAATAAGAAGCTCAAGCACTGCTTACCGTCCATATTTTGTTTCCAGCCTGAGAAGACCTGACAACCAGTTGTACCAGACAGTCGGATTATCAAATGTCAACAGAAAAAAAAAAAAATTAATTAAATTACATTGTAAAAATAAATAAAAAAATAAATCGCTTACGAATTAAATTATTATACGAGAAACAAAGCAAATTAAAGCAAAATTTGTGGTTTCATTTAACACCGTATGCAAAACTACGCGTGTCCCACCAGACTAAAGTTGCCATTTGCAATCGAGACGTTTATGTCTGGCTGGACACGGTGGTAATGTATGCAATAATCTGTACTGTTCTTTCGATTTGTGGTTCCGGTCTTTGTCATCGGGTCAGTCTGTACAAAAGGACGCGTACGAGACGTACGTAAAGTGTAACTCAAAAAAGTATTTTTCAACTTTTAGAATCGAGTTACGGAATTACCGCGTAACATAAAGTTTCATTCTGTCGAGTTCGAGTTACGTAACTCGACTTTGATTTCAACGATGTTTGTCATCGAGTTACGCACAGGAGTCAAAGTGGGCGTTGCCTCACCAAAATGGGCGTGGCCGGGCGCGTAACTCGAAAATCGTAACTCGAAAAATACCTTAATTAATTACCTCTATGTTCATTGTATGTTTTTCATCATTTGCTGGCAGACGTTACAGTCTTCAGGATTTAAAAGTGCTACTTGTAGGTTCCTACTCGGGAATAAAATTAACTCGGTAATACGGCCGGCCGGAAGAAGCAAAGCTCGATGGCTGCGAAAGAGTAGAGCAATAATTTGAAATTGGCTTACACCCAATTTCAAAATTACGCGACCTAATGGCGATGGCTTGTCTGGATTTTAAGCTTCTGTCAATCAAATTGTAACGCCGCGAACTAGAACTTGTAAAATTTTAGCTTTCTAAATTCAGAAACAAAACAAACTTGAATTTATTGACAGAACATTTAGTATTTTTCGACTTTTGATGTAAATTTAAGCTTGCTTCAGGGAGAACGAATAGTCGGAGATTTGATTGACGGTAGTCAAAACCGACTGAAAAACCATTCAAGTGTCGTCTGCAAAAGTCGCGTAATTTTGAAAATAGGTGTAAAAAATAACCACAACAATTCCAAAAAGTGTAACTCGAAAAATAATTTTTCAACTTTTAGAATAAAGTTTCATTCTGTCGAGTTCGAGTTAGGTAACTCGACTTTGATTTCAACGGTTACGCGCAGATTTCAAAGTGGGCGTTGCCTCACCAAAATGGGCGTGGCCGTTCGCGTAACTCAAAAATCGTAACTCGAATTTTTCCTGCCCTTGTACGAGACGGGGGGTATAAACTCATTGCAGAAAAGCGGAACAAGAAAATGAATTTTGATTACAGATAAAGGTACTGTTTCATGTTCTTTGTCACGCTTCTTTTTCGATTTGATCGTGACTATCAGTTACTGTTTCACGTAAAGTTTTCATAAACTTTTCTTCACGAACTCTCCATTTGTGGCGACAGCGGCTGGAAGGACGTCACAAAAGTGGAATCTGTACATGTCCGCAAACTAAGTCTGGGCTGAAATCCGTTATGTAATCACACAATTACTGAACACGGCGTTGTCGTTTTTAATATATTCTAACATTAAATTACGGAATTTAGACTGCGAGCAGTCCTTCCTTTTCCCTCCAGAAACAGTAAAACCGAGCGCCATGCACCTCTGTTCATTTGCGGGCATGGGTTTACACGCATTGTTACTTACAATATTTCAAAAATCTAAACCTTTCTTTTTAGTTTTCCCAATTGATTATTTCCCAAAAGCTTGGGGCCATTTGCCCGGGCCATTTGTTATCTCAAAAGGAACGTCAAAAAAACTATATAAAAACATTAAGAAATGAAAGACATGCAGTAAAAACTAAATATACATAGTCCTATCCCATTGTAAGAGTTTGAAACACTACCTGCCGAGATACAGGGGGGTGCTGAGAGAACTAAGTTCAAGTGAGCAGGGTTCCATAGATTTGGTTCGAAAGCTAGTACATATGTGATTGATCCTCCCTTTCCCTTCCCCTTAGCTTTCTTTTGATACCTGGGGAAGGGGGGCATATAAAAATTTCAAGTTCACACAATTCAAAGACCAAAGTAGATTAGCACGATTAGAACTGCTCCATAATGTACTTGCCATATTTTACTGCTCCACACCAACTGGATAATGAATGATTGATATTCCTGAGGCTAATTAGATCAACATTTTAGCATCTTTATCCAAAAATATCTGATGATCTACAACAAATGTCTATATATTGTGTTATACCAGAAACTTCTCCACAGTGATGTTTAAAGACCTTGTTTCAAGTTTTTTTTATTCACACTTTTTTTACAATGTTACATGTTTCATTATGACAATATAAACAATAAAAATGAACAGTTAAGAATGTGTTTAGTTGGTTTGGATATAAATTTTGGAAGTGACGGCTGAGGTTTGCGACCTCGGTTCGGCCGTACTTCAGTACAATTAAGTATACACTGAGACAATATCGTTCGTTCTTTTATTGGTTCTCGTAAAGCTATAATAAATCATTTAAAAACTATGTTAAAACTATGATACTAAAGGATCTTGCAACTAATTATTTACTAAGCGATCATATGATTATCTTGTTGTCTTGAACGATTATAGTAGGCAGCATGCGATGCCTATGAAACTTACAATATGTTGAAATAATAGATCTTGAACTTCTTCATCGCGGGTAATCATCATATATTAGATATTTAAATGCTTAAAATCATGAATTACAATCAGCATACCTCCTTGGCTCTTACTGTCATGGTGTCTTGATGAAAGAGGTCGAATTACAAACTTACTTATGAATATAAACCCAGGTAATCAGATTGACAGATAATCAAATAAACAATGTACGAAAGTTACACATTAACAGTGCAGTAGCTAGAGGAGTAAGGTTTTTGACTATGAGCTGACCATTTGAGTGTTGGTCTAGGCAGAGACCATTTGACCTGCCAACAGACCAAAACTCAGCCAACCTTCCTCTGCAACATACCATTAAACTCGGCCAACTTGGCTCAATGGGCAGCTCATAGTCAATATATAGTATAGTTCAGAACAAGAGGATCACAAGATGGTTTTCAAAGTATTTTAAACTGTGCATACTTCATCAGCTGCTCTTATCCCACTTTCCAAAGCTGACTGTACAGTAGAAGGTATTGGATGTGTTGCTTCACCAGCAAAAAACAGCTTCCCTTCCACAGGTTCAGCCAGGTGTTTTTGTAAACCATGAGTGTTTACTGTTGGACTGCTGTAGCCACCTCTAATGTATGGATGTTTGGACCAGTGATAGTATACAAAGTTCATGAGATTTCTTGATGCAGGTTTGGGATCTGCATCATTCCTGAAATTTAACAAAACAACATAGGAATGGGTAAAATAAATGGAAATAAATAAATATGAATGGATGGCAGAAAAATGAATGAAAATGAATTAATATGAATAAGTAATGAAGGAAGGAAAGAAGGAGGGAGGGAAGGGAGGAAGGAAGGGAAAAAGAAGGGAGAGAGGGAAGGGAAGAAGGAAGGAAGGAAAGAAGGAGGGGGAGAATGGAGGAAGGAAGGAAGAAGAAAAGAAGGATTCAGGAAGGAGGGGGAAGGAAGGAAGGATGGATGAATTATTGATCAATCAATGCATGAAGCTATCACCAGCCACAACTAATAATAAATCTCCTCTTATTCTATGCACAATACAAGTTTTCTACTCACCCAAACATCTCATCTAATTGTTGTACAAAACGTTGACAAACTTCTTCATCAGAAAGGTGCACTTTCTGGGCTGCAGCAACTGCTGTTTGAAATCCCACAACCATATGACATTCCTCTCCATCAGGTTTGGGATCACGTGAATACATCCATACTTGATGAAGAAAATTTCTTGGACAATAGACTAACAGTGTTTTGTTCCAAAAAACTCTTTTAAATCGACAGACAATTTTCAGTGCAGATCCCATGTAGATAGATTGGATTGCTTTCTGTTTAGTGGCAGGCAATGGAGGTAAAAAGATCAAGTCTCCATCTTTGAGTATTGATAAAGGGACAGTTATTACAGCATAGTTCACATGGAGTGATTCACCTTGTTTGTTTGTGATCTGTATTAATGAGGTTTTTTGGCCTGGGTCTTCAGTTGTATGATTGTCTATAAATTCATCAGATAATCATTTAATTAATATTAGTGCATAATAATCTGTGTTGTTATAGTCAGCAGTACTTAATTAGCTGTGTTTATAGAACAGAAAGGGAAGAATAGGATAAGATCTGGGGATAAGATAGGATAGGATAGGATAGGATAGGATAGGATAGGATAGGATAGGATAGGATAGGATAGGATAGGATATATGAATAGACAAACAAATGAAGAAATAATTTTTAAAAAGTGAACTTTATGGATCTTACTCTTCCACTTGATTTGTTTTACAGGCCAGTTCAATCTCTTGTCCACATTTTTACATTTATTTATATAGTGTGAGACCAGAAGGGAATATGATCCTTCCAATCTGAAAAAAGGACCAAAAAAATGAAAAAGGAAGGAAGGAAGGAAGGAAGGAAGGAAGGAAGGAAGGAAGGAAGGAAGGAAGGAAGGAAGGAAGGAAGGAAGGAAGGAAGGAAGGAAGGAAGGAAGGAAGGAAGGAAGGAAGGAAGGAAGGAAGGAAAAATATTGAGCATATCTTAAATCCAAAGTACATAGGGTATAGTACATGTACATTCATTCATGGTATTGGGCTGTCCATTGCCAGTGAATAAATGAGTCACATCTCTTTAATCTCCATGACTAGTGCTGGTGATTGATGATTTTGATGATAATGATGATGATAATGTTGATGTCATGATTATGACTGATAATGATGATGATGGTGGTGGTAGTGGTGGTAGCAGTAGTGAAAAAGATGTTGATGAAGATGACCACAAAACATTTATATAAAATAATGTTTTAAGATAATATTAGATACCTATAATTCCCACTGCCATACATTTCATCCCACATGTCCTGTAACACAGCCAATTCTAAGACTCCAGCACTATTTAGTGTGGCACCAGTTGTTTGACAATATTGAGATTCTATGATATCAATAACATTTTCATTAAAGCCTTTATTAGACAGCCAAGTTGCCATGGAAATTCCAAATATCTGGTCTTGATTTCTGCAACAAAATATTTTTTGTCAAAAATACTACCATGACAAAATGCAAAATGTATTTTTAAAATGAAAAGGTTTTGTTACTGCAAAAATGCTTGTATCACCAGGGCCGTAGCCACTGGTACGGTTGGTCAGGTTTCAACCACACCAACTTTTACCATTAGAACCATTGTCATTGCAGTTTTGAAGCATGAATTCATGTAGGAAAACAAAAAAAAAACAGACCAACTTTTAAAAACCGTACCAATGTTTAAATGGTGGCTACTGCCCTGATCACAACTGACAACTTTAACTTTCATTTGAATTTTGGATTTTTCTGATCTGCCAATCATTTGAAAGGGATTGAGCTTATGCAAATTCCCTTGATCTGACCTTAATCCATGCTTACTCCACCTTTATGGCCTTTGAGGGCACTAACATAAACCTCTGCCCCCTTCACATGATTGGCAATGAGATCAAAAAAATCCAACTGAAAGTTTGAATTCATTGGTGATCGCAGTGCAGGCATTTTTGCAATAATGTAAGCACCAGGCAAATTGAAATCAACAGATTACCGTACTTGGCAAAGGTTGGGAAATTTTGTTGATCATGATCATCTGTCTCCATGCTGGCTTTGTTGGTTTTATAGTTATCCAAGGCTTTATATGATGAATATACATCAGGATGTGAAGTATAATCATGAAGTGAATATAATTTGCCATCTATGTAGATACATGAAGCTGTGGGATCCTCCCCATCACATTCATAGCCCTGTAAAAAAGGAAGCAATTTATAATTAAATAAACATTGTGTTATAACCTTGTAATAGCAGTTGAGCGGGGGGGGGGGGGGGGGGGAGTAAGGGGAAAGGGGGAGGGGAGAGGAGAAAGGGGAAGAGAAACCACCTGACTGAAGAATGTTCTCAAGCACATTGCTCTTCTTATTAGCATTACTCTGTACAATTTTAACATAAATATGTTTATGCCTATTTATATAATTTATAGCTCCAAGCTAGTCAGGGTCAAATTTAAAATATTATTCTTGTTGCTGAAACATCTACCAAAGAAACAATCAACCATTTATCATTTGATTAGCAATTTTAGCTACAGAAAATGAACTGATGACAAAAAGATCTTTCATCCAGTTGATCTCTGCTATCTGATCCCATGACAATATATAGCTAATGGCTATTACTATTTTGTATATAGTTTTCAGAATCCCCATGGAAAAAGGGATAAATCATTGAAGCCTAATAAAATAGCATGCCACAAAGCAAAGTTATTCTGACAGTTCATTTTTGGCATTTTGAAGAGGACCATGAGATTTCTTTGGTAATTTTTAAAAACACTTTCCATTATTCACCATTTCTTGTTGTTGTCAGCACATATAGTCTGTTTATCCGACATGTCTCAAAAACACAATCTTCAGTCTTCAGGCAGACAGCTTTTCTTTGGAATCCTATTTCCCCCTTCCCTCTCCTCTTTCCCCTTTCCCTTTCAGTAACTGCCAGCTATGCAGGCTAGCTTGTTTTTAGCATCTCTGTGGGAGAGAAGGGGGAGGGGAGGGAGAAGGGGAGGGGGAAGCTAAAAAGAAGAGGAAGGAGGAGGAGAGATCACCACACTGGATTCCCCACACCAAAGGGCAAGTCCCTGAAGACTGTATGACTACCATATATCATAATTGGTACAACGACACTTTCAATCAACACTATTAAAAATATCTTACAGTATAACTCAAACTCAAGATGAACATTGCTACACCCCAAGCCACACTCACCCAGAGTTGGCTTCTCTAGTACTCTACAACTCCCATTGTTTCTATATCATAATGCATAACTCAAAGCTGTTTGGCTGCTAATAACGTACTTCTTTCACTTTCCAACCATTGTCTTTGGCAATCTGGTGGAGAATATTGCTTGAACCATGAATAAAAGCTCCCCCAAGATCAACAGGTGGAAATCCTGGAAATGCTTCTACTTGCTTGAGTCTTCCACCTAGTTTGTAAGTTAGAATAGTTGTGTGAATTAGAAACCAAATTATAAATAAAGTGGAAGGATGGAGACAAAAAAGGATGGATGGACAAATGAATGAATGAACAAATGAATAAATGGATGAATGATTTAAAAATATAGGAATGAATGAATAAATGAATAACTGAGTAAGTGAAAAAGTGAGTGAGTGGATGAATGAATGAATGGATGGATGATCAAATCTCCTTTCTTGAGTATTTTTTACTTTTGACCTAATTATCAATTAGACAACAGAAAACCATGCACCCATGGTGTTATAGACGCACGAGAGAAAATATAAAGAATGATTAACAAACGAAGCGTAGCCAAGTGCAACTCTAGTTTGTTAAGAGTTCTTTATATTTTCTCAAGTGCATCTATAACGCAATGGGCAAGTGGCTTCCTGTTGTCTAATTGATTTATAACAGAGCCTAGAATGTTAAATTAAAACGGAGCCGTGCAGCCCATGGGGAAATAGTTAATAGATTTTTCAGCCGATCAGACCATGCATTATATGTTGTCATCTTAAAAATGAACGATTTGAAAAAGACGATGACAAAGATAGTGTGTGTGCAGTGCAGTCCATGGGCAAGAGTTCATAGCTTTCTGGCCAATCAGAGCAAACGTAAGATTGTAGCTATGTTGCACCCATGGGGAAATAGTTAATAGATTTTTCAGCCGATCAGACCATGCATTATATGTTGTCATCTTAAAAATGAACGATTTGAAAAAGACGATGACAAAGATAGTGTGTGTGCAGTGCAGTCCATGGGCAAGAGTTCATAGCTTTCTGGCCAATCTGAGCAAACGTAAGATTGTAGCTATGTTCTAATCAATATTCTGCATGCAGATATTACCACCGTGTGCATAATTACGCGTCCCGCCAGACTAAAGTCTCGATTGGGAATTTGGTCAATAGGCTACCGAAAACCAGACAGAGGCGGAGTTTTCTATACAATGTCTGTACACTTTGCTGGCTTCCCGGTAGCCTATTGACCAAATCCCAGTTGAGACTTTAATCTGGCTGGACGCGTAATTTTGCACACGGTGGTAATTAATCCCCCAGTAAACATAAACTGCATATACCTATATAGTCTGATGCCTCCAGCAGATAAACATAAAAGCCTTTCTCTACCAACGATGCTGCTGCAGCCAACCCCGATATTCCTGCTCCAATAACAGCAACCTTTGGTCGGGAGTCTGTTAAAATGTTACACAAGTTATAACGATTAACCTGAATCAACTTATATAAGACCTCTTTGATTTGTCTAACGTTTTATTATTTCCATTTCACTGCTCTATGAATATTCATTAAAAATTATTTATTTGAAATTACACTTGTGAAAGAAACTTTAATCACTGTCGGCGAACCGATTCTTCAAGTATAAACAAAGAATCAAGCGTCCTTTTGTCAGTTTTGTATCACCTTCGGCAAGAAATTCAGTACGGTTTACGGATTTTGGCATCAAAAGAACAGGTTTAAAAGTCTTTAGAAGTAAAAGAACTTTAAAATGAGCCTTTGTGCGTTCCATTTGGTTCAGTAGAAGCGAAGTTCTATCCACTAGTATAAACACATCGGCGAATTGTTCACAGGCCGACTCTGACAAGTTCAGTTTTCTTCACTTATCCTCTTTTTAATAACAACGTAATAACAGCTTACAGTCATGATATTCCTTATCATTAGATAATGTCATGATGAGTCCCCCAAATTCAAAGTTTTTGTAATTTAAAAACTTGTGAAAGAGGTTTTAATCACTGTCCGCGAACCGACTCGTCAAGCCAAAAAGAATCAATTAGCGTCCTTTCGTATCACTTGTGGTAAGAAATTCAGTACGTTTTTCTGTTGCAATTAGGATTTTGGCACAGGATTTAAAAGTCTTAATAAGAAGTAAAAATAATTCAAAATGAGACTTTACGCGTTCTACTTGATGCATTAGAAGGCGATGCGTTCGAATTCATGTAAATTGGTAAGACTCGATCAATCATCTACATTTATACCCTTTTTAAATTATCTACCCATAGAAAGTTTAGGATTTAGGTTTAAACTTCAGAATTGATTCATTTAGTCTTGTAAATCAACATATTAACTTGTAATTTTAATTTTGTGTTGTATGTTTGTTGATTTCAAAACTAGATATAAAGAAGACTTAGAAGAGGAGTTTTCCAATCTATATGTCACTTTACTGCGATGAATAAACTTCGGGGTTTATGGATTGAGATGTTTCATCGAAAAATCGTATTCATCGAAAATCTTTTATAAAAAAGTCGCCAAGTCATCTCCAATTCTATTATTTTCAATCTTAGTTGATTTGTTAGAAGGTTTTTACTGAGTAAAAACGATGTCGGCGAACTGGTCATACCACGTCGGCGAAACGACCTGAGTTGTCGGCGAACTGGACGTCGGCGAACTGGCACGTCGGCGAAACGATGCACGGTGAAAAATAAATGAGAATGTCCTTGAAATACAATTACTCACCGTCATTTCTCCCTGTTTCATTCATCCTTTTTCCTTTGTACACTATTTCTGACCACTATTTCTGACAACGTGCTAGGCCTTTACTTGGTTGGCGATCTGGATGGTTTGGCACGGGAGAACCTACCGTAGCACGCAGTTGATGTAAGCTTACCACCGTGTGCATAATTACGCGTCCCGCCGGACTAAAGTCTCGATTGGATGTTACTAAAACCAGGAATGAGGAATGGGGAATGGAGGAATGAGGAATGGGGAATGAAACTGGGACGAGCTAGCGGTCAACAAAGGCACAGCATTCCCAAAATTCCACGATGATCAGAACAACCACGATCAACCAAGAGAGCATAAACGCGCCATGATAATTCATAATTCCCGGTTGGGCTGTTTTTAGTAACGGATGCAGTTTAATTTTCGTCTTAAATCCCATGATCGAGTTTCATCAAAATCAAATTTCTTCCAAATTCCATGAGAAAACCATATATATAATTTCCTAATAATAATAAACATATTAAAAAAATTGTAATCATTGAAAACTTTACGAGTTCTAATTTATTCTAAATTGCATGAAAAGAGAACGTTTTCTGAAATCAAAACAAACAAACTTACAGTTTTGTGGAGTCGATCCAAACTCTTGGAGTCTCCATTGTAGTCTCGATCGAGAGCTCCTCCCGGGCATTTTCTTTTACCTTTCTACTCACATATGATAATGAAAGCTGCAATAATTTCCAGGTTTTCAGATGCCAACTTAGAACCATCTGGAGAAAAACTGAATTTGTCCATTTTATACTCAGGTGAATGTTCGGCGAATCTACAGATCACGATTAGTTCAACAATGATTTCCTACTACTGAAAACAAAAGTACTGTCCGACTCGTTTTCCTTGAAAAATTTGTCTTATCTCCTCCACTTGCTCAACTGTTGACATCTAAGTACTGAAAAAAGACTTCCTTGAGAGTCCATAGAGGTAATAAGTACAGAAACATCACACAACTTGCCAAAGATTCACTTGCAAAGTTCAATCGGCTGAATCATTAATGTTTTAGCGGGAAATTGACGACTCGCGCGTACGCGTTTGTAGAAAAAATTCCCGCCAAAACACCAAAAGTATTACAAAATTATTTCTCAACATGTCTGTAGCTTTCAAATTTATCTACCTTTTTTCGTTTATTTATTTGCAGAAGTGTGCAAATTTTCACATTTTTTTGAATGCACTAATTTTGAAATTTTTGGATCAGAAGTGGAAGTGTCAAATTATGACGCATGGGAGTAGGGTATGGGAATGCTGTGCCTTTGTTGACCACTAGCTCGTCCCAGTCTCATTCCCCATTCCTCATTCCTCCATTCCCCATTCCTCATTCCTGGTTTTAGTAACATCCCTCTCGATTGGGAATTTGGTCAATAGGCTACCGAAAGCCAGACAGAGGCGGAGTTTTCTATACAATGTCTGTACACTTTGCTGGCTTCCCGGTAGCCTATTGACCAAATCCCAGTTGAGACTTTAATCTGGCTGGACGCGTAATTTTGCACACGGTGGTAATATACCTATTTCAAAAAAGGTTGTCGTATGAGAGGTCACAAGCCTACGCGACTAGACCGAAAAGGAGCATGGGTAGTTGCAAAATTTCCCTCTCTTTTTCACATTGGTCTTGGTTTTAAAATCAGCAAATGAAGCTCTTTGATGTATTAGGTCATGGCAAACTGAAGTTGAAATATGGTGTGGATATTTGTGTGGTTTTGTAGCTTTAGTAATGTTTACCTATGCTTCCTTTTCGGTCTAGCCGCGTAGGCTTTTGCCGACAATGTTTGTTGAAATAGGTGTAATTATTAAGCTTTATAGGAGACAGCATGGTCGAGTGGTCAGAGCGTCGGTCTCAAAATCCGGTGACCCCGAGTTCGAGTCCCGCTCTGGCCACTCGCCATGTTTAAATTCAGTTTCTCGACCATGCTTGTATATAGCCAACTGGTTTGCCAGCTTCCACTTAAACAAAGCACTTTTTACATTTACATATTGACAAAAATATAATACAAAACACATAATACAATAGAACACAATAGATTTTTTGAATACATTACGTGAACTGATGAACTGAGTGTTAGTAGGTTTTCCCGGTTTGGCACGTATAGACACCTACACAAGCCATGATTCAGCGATGATTAGTGACGTCACATGTCGCTAACATTTCTGGTGAATCGCACTTTTGCTTTATTTACAGACTACTCTAGTGTATTCATGCACATGAACCAAAACAACAATTTTACATAATCTTTTCGTTTCTGCTTTTTGCGCCCGTCGCTTGGCGCAGCTGTAGCCCGCGCACTCGTCCAAACATTTCAGTCACGTGACTAGGCAATGCTAAAATCCATTGAATGTCTAGGCTCTGAGCCTAGTGAATGTCTATCTCGAATCTTTTTTACAGTGAGAAACTCCAATAAGAGTCAGTTCTGTCGGATCCAATTTTGATTTTTACTACAATGCAAAATCCGTAAGAATACGTGAAACATTTGGGTTTCCTGTGTTACCGTTTGTCAGAGAGAGAATCGGGATGGCTAAACATTCAAGATGGCGGACGAACTGCAAAGTCTGCAAAGTTTGTATCTGCAGTATTCTCTCTTGTAGTGAAAATTTAGGAATGTGTTGATAATGTCTTGATGGATGCGTTGTTAGCCTACGATAGCTCGGATTCCGGAGATGAAGAGATCGGTCCAAAATTGCCGCATAAAACAAAGAACCAGATAAAACCATCCAAACATGATGGCAATGCATCCTTTACTAAAGCTCGTGTGCAAAGCAGTGAAGAAAGCTCAAACAAACTAAAGGATTATTCGAAATTAAGTTACGGCACCCCCTTGGCTATTCAAACTCCGAGTACTTTGTCAACGAAAACAAATTTTCCTGAAAGCTCTTTCAACCCAAAACATGAACTCTCACAAAAAGAAATGGGACCCTTTCTTCCTTCACACTATGCAAATAGTTGTTACAGTAGTGGATATATTGAGCTCGACAAGCCAAGATGTGGCCCAATAAGACCAGAACCTGCTAAGACTTCTACTGCTAATTCCTTTAAAATTAAACCTTATGTCTCTAAGAGAGAAAGAGAGAGACTTCTACAAGCTTCAAGTTCAGAAACTATTACTGGAAAAGACAACTTTTTTAGTGAAGTTAGTACAGAGGGAAGGAAAACAGACTCTGAAGAAGTTGTAAATAGACCACCTAAAAGAGTTTATACTCAGTTTCAAGGCCATTCTAAGTGTATAAATCATATAAAATGGAATCCTACTAAACAGAACTTACTTGCTTCAGCATCTATGGACCATACAGTGGGAATATGGGACACTAATAGAAATGGACTTTGTGTAAGGAGGTTCACTTTTCATGAGGCTGCAGTAAAAGATGTGAAATGGAGGCCCTGTGGGACTCAGATCCTTAGCTGTGGTTATGATAAATGTGCCAAACTTGTTGATATTGATTCTGGTAATTTCAGCTTCTTGAAGCTTCTTCTTATATAACATAGCATGCTTTCCCCTCTTCCTCATTGTCCTCGGCCATTTTTGGTTATGTTCATGCCACTTGGTTCAGGGAATGTAGTGACTGCAGGAACAAGGGTAGTCCAGTCCCAGACTCTCTTTCTTGCCGCTCCAGGACTCGCGGAGAAAGAGAGTCCAGTATAACTTATATGCGCATGTCAGTTTAGTGACCACGCGATCACCACATTCATGTGGTGATCGCGTGGTTACAAATCCTAAAGTCATCTAATGATTCAAGATGGCTGAAGAAGGAAGTGTTTTGTATACACGATATCAGTCTCATTTCGGAAAGCCATTGGTTGATTCAGTGAGCTATGCATTTGGAAAAACCAACTACAATCTTTTACCAAAGTTGGCCGGATTAGTTACAGGCCATTTACGGATGGACAGTTGTGAAAGACGTATTTGTGAATTTTTCGATACGCATCACTACCACTGCTACCAAACACTGACATTTGCATATTGCAAGCTTGCAAAATACTAATTAATCAATTGATTGGCTTATGTTGCACATGCGCATGCAAGTTATACTGGACTCTCTTTCTCCACAAGTCCTGGAGCGGCAAGAAAGAGAGTCTGGGACTGGACTAGAACAAGGGATGAAAAGTACTCTTCCCTGTTACACCCATGGATGGATGAGAAATTGAAGATAGCATTTTTATTTTACAGGGAAAATCATCCAAAATTTCCCTCACAAGGAGTTTGTTACATGTGTTCAGTTCCATCCCATTGATTCTAATCTATTTCTTGCTGGTACATCTAGAAATGGGATCTACTGTTGGGATATCAGAGACCAAAAGGTATACTAGACTAAGACCATTATAAGAAAAGTTGATTTATTTGTTAAGGATAACATCAAAAAACAAAGTAAAGTTAATGTGAATTCATGGTCATGAAAGGAACTAGAAAAGAAGACCACATCTCAGCAGTGCTGTGATAAAGTCTCCAAGAGCAAGAGTTTCTCAAGAGTTTCCTAGGGACAGATTTAAGGGAGGGGTGCATGGGGTGCAAACACCTTCATGAGATGATTTTGGGTGCTTTTCTTCTTGGTAATAGTGAACGGTCCATAATGAACAATCTGCACCGTACAGTAAGTGGTTGGTAACTCCATTTGTTGACCACTTACCGTCGTTACCTTACCATTAATACCTTACCATCATCTTGCTGTTACCTTGCCCTTACCTTACCAACCATATTTTACTGTTATCTGACCATTACCTTACCAACCACTTATTGACCACTAACTGACCACTTCATTACTGTTACCATCATCTTGATGTTACCTTGCCCTTACCTTACCAACCATATTTTACTGTTATCTGACCATTACCTTACCAACCACTTATTGACCACTAACTGACCACTTCATTACTGTTACCATCATCTTGATGTTACCTTGCTCTTACCTTACCAACCATATTATACCATTATCTTACCATTACCTTACTGACCACTTATTGATCACTTACCATTACCTTACCAACCACTTATTGACCACTTAATTACTGTTACCTTACCAACCGCTTATCAGCCACTTACCATTACCTTACCATACAGGTGCAGATTGTTCCCTATTGTCTTTTTTTTGATGGTTTTCCAAAGTAGGCTGCACTCCATCCTGAAGGAATTATCCTGGATTTTCCCCTCTGGCTGTTTCTAGCAGAGGTGGGTAACTCTTCAACATGTTGGTATTTGAGAAGATGTTTGTTATTGTTTCTCTTATCCAGATAATGTCAACCTATCAAGCCCCCTTTGGTCAAGTTCAAGACATTGCTTTTCTCCCAGGCAGTGAGGAGTTTATTTCTGCTGCTGAGGTTTTAAGAAGAAACTCTACTGACAAGGGAATTATGGTATGGGATTTTAGATCAACTGCTGTGATGTCTAATCAAATTTACCAGGTAAAGTTGTAGTCATTTTTATAATGCTGCTTCTATGTGTATTTTGTGTAAATGATACTATATGATACAAGGATATGCAGTACTGTGAAGGGTGATGAACAAGGGATCAGACCAGATTGAGTTTTGTTTCTTCTTTTGATTGGGTTTGCTGTTGTATGTCCACCATTTTGAATTCTTTAAGCAGTTTTTCCCTGTAGCATTTTGCAGACACAGCCAATAAGAGTTGAAGGCCCAAGCTCTCATTATCTCTACCTGTGGTATACTATAGGAGATAACCACTTAAAGAATTCAAAATGGAAGACATACAACAGAAAACACTTTGCAAGAGTGCACCTCAAAATTTTGAAGCCTAAATCATCTTTTGTTGTCATAATTAGGCAACAAACTTCTTGCAGCAGTGAGTAATATTGATACAGTATTTTGTAGTCCTTGTTGCCATAGCATATTTGGTTCTAATGCTCTTTAAATTATTTTTTTAAAAGGAAGCTTTTACATGTACTTGTTTAAAAGTCCATCCAAGTGGTTCATTCTTTGCTGCTCAGTCAAATGCAGATTACATAGCACTATTCTCTACTAAACGGCCTTACAAACTCAACAAGTATAAAAGATATGAAGGACATCAGGTTAGGAATCCCATATAGTGTATTGCTAGTTACTTAATCAATGCCATTGTCACTGGTACCAAAGAGAATGGGATGATGAAATAAAAAGGGAGTTGTATGGTAACTTTAAAGCAGGCGATAATTCAATGGAACTGAAAATTTGGCATGTCACTGAAAACTGCCATCCAGTATACTTTGATGGCTTATTTGGTTGGTTAAGCTGCGCTTACTAAGCATCTCTCTACATGTATGTAACAGAAGAAGTTGCTTCCTATATTGCCATAAATTTTATAGAGTAGTTGTTGCATGAGTATGAAATGAGCTGTGTTGCGCAGTGCCTGTTAGTGCTTTGATGTCAATAAAAACATTTCAAATTCCTGTAGTAAACATGCTGTGAATGTAACTATGTAGTTTTCACAGTCCTGCAAAAACTAGGGATTTAAGGACAGACAGTGGTAACAGTGTTGTTGGACATGCCAGCAATTGGGTCTGCCTGTAGTGGGATTAATGTTGAAAATACTCAACATAGATGTCTTTCAAAAATGGCGGGCTCATTGTTCACGATAACAAGACCAGAAAGGCCTCCAAAATCAACATCGCATCAAATGATTATATAAAAATTATCCTGTAAAACGCACATAAAATAGGTATTTTAAAAGGAAAAGGAACACATCGTCTTTGATAGCAATAGAAGTGTCACTACACTTAATTTCTGGTAATAAGGCCTTTGTGGCCTCGTTCTCATGTACTAGGCCACCATTTTTGAAAGTCGTCTATGAGAGAATTTCACCACAAGAACCTTCAACTAAAACTAAAGAAGAGATTTATTTTAGCTAGAGGAATCTCCTAGAGGCATGCACTCTCCTACTTTATATTCTCATCATAAACCAGTACTTCACCTACTACCAATGAGCTGAATATATATCCCTTTCCCTTAGGTTTCAGCCTACGTCATTGGGTTTGACTTTAGTCCTGATGGATCATTAGCTGTCTCTGGCTCATCTGATGGCAAAACGTACATTTACAATAGCCAGACATCTCGTAATATCTCCTCCCTGCCTGTTCATTCTTCAGTTTGCATGGATGCAAGTTATCATCCCTCGCTACCCTCAACTGTAGCAACATGCAGTTTTGATGGGCAAATTGCAATTCTTGTCTGATTAAAGAGGTTCTGGAAGCTGGAAACTGTACCAGCTTGCATGAACAGAAGACAGCCTAAAGTTAAACATGGTACCCTCAGTGCATCTGCAATCCAAGTGAGTGGAATGCAAACATTGCAGAGTGGAGATGAATACTAGATGAATCACAAATTAGATCGTTTTTCGTGTAACCTACTTTTAACATGCAAATGAACATGGGAGTAAAATAACATACTAATGAGGTGCTTCCATGGCTGTATGCTTCAATGAGCCTCTTCTATTGCTATCAGGCTAATGTTTTGACATGAGAAGATTCCAAAATTCATTTGTAATATATATTGTACCTTAGGATCTTTATTTAATTTTTCCATTAGTTGTAAATTGGCCTGAAAAGCCCTATAGGGAGGACCAATAAAGTTGTATGTATGTATGTAATGTCCTGTTTGTTATAGGCTTGTTCAGGTTTACTGTTTCAAATTGATGTTAATTTAATTTTAATATTTCATGATCCTAGCTATTTGAAAATTTACCACCTTTTTGTTTGTTTTTGTTTTTTTAATTTCCAAGCTATGTACATCTCATCTACAAAATAATGAATATTTGATATCTAGAAAAACATCTAAAATTTAATATTTAAATTGTGTATAATTATTTACATTAACATCTAAAAATTAGTTCATCATCAAAACTTGACAAATAATCTCCAGTATGATTGATTGGGACGAAAAATTCTACAAAGAATGAAGACACTGATTGATCAATACTTCTAGACTGATCAATACTTCTAGACTGAAACACATTTCATGAAATGTGAAATCTCTACAAGACTACTAGAGAACATAATAAAAAATTCCAAAACTGCAAAGATTATCAAAAGTTTGGAGTGCAGACAGTAAACCCACCAAATATTACATTGTGTAAAATTTTCTGCAACTCTTTTCACAATGTCATTGCAACACAAGTAGTACAAACCATTGCAGTGTTGAACATACCTTGTATCATTCAAAATCATTGTGAGAGTTTTCTCACAAGTGTAGCAACATTTTTCAGTGTTGCGCTGTGTAACACCCCCCTGTAATGGTTCGCCCAACTTGTTTTGCAATGCCATTTTGTGAGACAAGTTTAAAGAATTGAATTAAGACTTAATGGGACAATTAAAAAAATGAAAAAGAAAAAGAAAATAAGTTGCAAGAAAGCATTGCACTGTGGAACAGCGCCTTTACTGATTTATGCTAAATACCACTAATTAGACAATGGAAAAGAAAGGGTTTGAAACTATTTAGTTTTATCAATTTTTCGTTGGTCTATCAACTGCACTCTGAAATTGGAAACGTTAACATTACCACACACGAAAAAAAGTTCTATTTAGAAATGTAAGTTATGCTTTTTCATTTAGAATTATTTAAATACTCTCAAAATGACGTCATTTGTAGACAATATGTAGAAACTCTGGCATGCATTCACACTAGCAAAACTACAAAGTATGTCAAAATTGAAACT
Organism: Telmatactis stephensoni; assembly: GCA_029948255.1. Lineage (NCBI taxonomy): Eukaryota > Metazoa > Cnidaria > Anthozoa > Actiniaria > Isophelliidae > Telmatactis > Telmatactis stephensoni. The sequence continues at coordinate 151,368 of JALIZF010001481.1, read as the reverse complement.
TAAAAATTTGTGCAACTAAAACTGTATATACTCCGGCGGCGGAGTATATATAGACTGCGCCTAAAGGCCCAAACACTGCGTACTTTGTCCACCATTTTCGTTGTGGCACAACGCTGCAGCCAAAACGTTGCTGAAGGGGAACTCGAACCTGTTGCCCATAGCTGTTGCAGGGGTGGACACACGGTGCAACTCTGGATTTGGATTGTGCGCAATCAGCGCAATGTTGTAGGAAAAGTTAACAAAAAGTTTTGCTTCGTAAGCTTGGGCCTTGAGTCATGCTAGCTTTTATATCTATGAATGTTTTTACGTTGTTTTTATGGCCGGGCAGGGTCTTACACCAAATGGGTTACCTTTGGAGGCGTGCAAGAGGGAGACGCGGTTCGACTGAGTAAAATGAAAACGACGAACAACGGGAATACACACTACAATTCTGCTACTAATTTTTCACGCTTTTGCGATTTCAAAGTCGATATTCAAATTGAATAATGATCGCAAAATAAAATACGTTTACTAAAATTGTAATGATGGAAAAACCTTGTGCAAGATATCTCTTGTTGCTTCATTTAAAATCCTCTATGTATGTTCTTCCAGGACCAAAGCAACACACAAGATATTTACATTTTAAGACGTCAAATGTTCAAACTTCCACTCAATCGAAGCTCTCTTCTTTAGATACTCGCCCTGCTCAACCACGAAGAACTTCTTTGGTGTAAAGACCCTTTCCGCGCATAAAATGGTTTTATAATCAAACGTGGACGCGAGATTATTTATGAACGCCATTTCAGACAATTTTGTTCAGAACTAGCGGAGTGCTGAATGTTACAGATTTGCTTCGTCTTATCATTGCGCGTTTGAGGCAAGGTTTTATTGCAGAAGAGAGGGTGTTGGTTTCTTGGATGTCTGAGGTGGTCTTTGATCTCGGTTTGGTGAGTCCGTTGTTGTTGTCCTTCCAGTTTAATTCTCCCTGGATCTTTTGTTTCAAATCGAAAGGAAACTGGAGGAAATGATACATCAGATTAAGTTGTGTGCGCAAAGCGTTGTCCCCATGCCACACGTTGCAATTTGCTCTGCAATTGGTCTCGCTATGGCGTTGCGAATTGACAAGCTTACTTCAGTCGTTGCATCAACGTTTTTCGGCGTTAAACTGTTTAACACCGCCTGCAATGGTCCGTGCAACTTTCGCAACGCCATCACAGGACGAATTGCAGAAACAATACACCGTGAAAGAGCGCGTTAATTGTGAAGACAACTTGTAGCTTATAGAACAACAGGATATTTAGATGATGAAAAGACAGAAAGAATATTGAAAGAATAAAGAAACTTCATCTCATTTTTTCTGGTCTTTTCACTGTTCACTGTACCAGATATAAGTAAAAAACTGAAAAAATAAAAACACTTACTGCTTCGACTTTTCGTGTCACGAAGTTTTTGTCCACAGACTGGTTGCATTGCAGCAGCTGAACCACCAAAGCACAGTCTTTTCTACTTTTAACCTAATGAAAAATCAAGAAAATCATGGTGTCACTTTGAGTTTGGATCAGGGGTATTAACGTCGTTGGACTTTCAGTATCTGTTCATCCGCGCTCATTGCCATCATTACAATCACCATCATAATATGTATAGTGATCATCACCGCTGTTAGCTTTATTTACCGTTTCTTTTTCCATTTTGTTCATCTGCTCAGTTGCATCAACGAGTCTTTTGGTCATCGCCATGACTGCCTCGTCAAACCTCGCTCTTTCAACTTGTAACTCATCCGCCTGAAAGCCAAACATTAGCATAAGTATTACAGCGAAAATCGTTGCATCGCGACCTCAAATGTCGGTAAAATTTTGGTCTTTTCTGATCCGTCCATCATTCTTGGGGGCGGAGCTTTCACGAACTCGTTCAGTGATTGGTTGATTTGAAAGAAGCTCCGCCTTCAAACTGATTGACGGCTCAGAAAAACCCAAAATCAAAACAAAATTTGTAATTTGCTGGTCGCGATGCAACGATTTTGGCTGTAATGGTAAAGGTAAACGATCTTAAGTCGGTTACTCGTGGCAGTTAACTTCAAGAGTAACTGATAAACTTGAGGCCAATTGCAACGGTACGTCCTCGCACTCCCTCCCTCCCCCTCCCCCGATCTCTCCATCAGTGTTCCGTTTTACGAGTATTTGACGTTTATCGTAGTAACACGGAGGAAAGAAAAGTCCGCGAAACAAGTGTGTGAGGCCACTGGCCATGGAATCGCACTTGGACCTCTCTCTCTTACAAGACCGCCCATTAACCATCTAAGCCTCGCTTGCTCCTTATAAAACAATATAAATATAAATAAAAATTGAAAAAAAAACGGAGAAATGATATAGGTACATACCAATTTTAAGACTTTGCTTTCAAGTTCCTGGTTCTGTTGTAATGCCTCATCGTAACACTCTCTCAGCCTGAAGCACGGAAAACAAATAGAATCATGTAGAATCTCACATTATTTCTAAAAGCGTCGCTACAACTCGTATCCTCTTGCAGTAGTTTTCGTCTGACTGGGAAAACGGTATGGTTACGACAGGAATTCCGAAAGGTGTTACAGACATCATGGCAGGGCGTGGTTCGTTTCCCACTCAAAACGAAAACTGCTCTAGTCTGCGTCAGTTTTGTGTCGTAAGTGTGCACTAATTTTTGTCTGTTTGTCTGTCTGTCCGTCCGTCCGTCCGTCCGTCCGTCCGTCCGTCCGTCCGTCCGTCCGTCCGTCCGTCCGTCCGTCCGTCCGTCTGTCTGTCTGTCTGTCTGTCCGTCCGTCCGTTCGTCCGTCCGTCCGTCTGCATGTCCGTCCGATCTGTCGATCTGTCTGTCTGTCTGTCTGTCTGTCTGTCTGTCTGTCTGTCTGTCTGTCTGTCTGTCCTCTGGTCCGTCCGTCTATTTGCCTACTGTCTGTCCTATGTCTACTTGCCTCACTACCTGTGTCCTTCAGTACTAAACATGTTATCAGGTTAACTGAAGTCAATAGTCGTGTTATCGCTAAGGTATGCACCCACATTTTACAACTTGCGAGTCGTGTAAATGTTCGGTCAAAACAATTAAAACCATTTTGTTACAGGATACAGGATACAGGATACAGGATAATTTTTCGAATTGCATGTAACAAGTATTATTATAACTAGATTTCATTTTTAAATTTGTAATATTATTCTGAAAAACCCTAAGGGAGAAATAATAAAGTTGTATTGTATAGTGAACTACGGTTAAGAGGAGTTAAGAGGGGAATAACAGATTTGCGGTAGGTAGGTAGGGACGTATAGAGAAAGAATCGATTGAAAGTTCACAGTATTTTCCCAGGGTTAGTAAAAGTCATTTCCAACAATTATTAGATCGTGTATTTCTTATTTTAACTGATTTTTTTGGAAAAAGACTTCACCCCGTCTCAGCCATCAAAAATACAATAGTCCATTGATAGTAAAGTGCTCTACGTAACTGGCTGCGGTCCTTAATTCCCTCCCACTAGCTCAAGTATGATCAGTACGAAAGCCAATGCTGTTTCAAAATATACCACCTATATTTGGTTTTGAAAATGGAATGCAATCTGTCCCAACATGCGTTTTACCTTTTATTAAGCTCCACGTAAGACTCGACACGTTCATCTCGTTTCTTTTCATCATCCTTTTCTGCGCGTCGGATATTTGACAGTTCGATTTCCAAATCTTGCGTGCGCTTGTCACTGTCATTTAGCTTCTTGCAAAGTTTGGCAATTTCATTTCTAAGGATCGTGCATTCCGCGCTGTAAAAAGAAATAATTCGAGGTATAAGTCTATTGTTACAAGGGCTTCAGTTCTGATGTAGACTGGTAAGTGGATAGCTATAAATCTGCCGGTGGATATGATAAAATCATATGCAACTTAAAATACTCTTTAGCATTATCAACTCTTAACGCAGCCGGAGCAACAAGGAGCGCTTGTGTCGATCGGTGCAGAAACGACCAACCCCTCCCACTACAGACTCTTTTTTTGTCGCACGTTACTGAGGAACCATATATAAAAGACATACAATGAAGATCCAGGGAATTTTACAAAATGACCAACAATTGTAGCAGTGGTCGATTTGCAGAGGTTTTTACTACAGTGAAACTTCTTTTAAGCGGCCAGCCATTAAGCGGCCATCCCTTATTTAGTGGCCAGTTATTAAACACTTTAATCACTGTTAATATATATATATAATATAGTAGTTTTAAAATAATGAAATCAGTGAAAACCCTCACCTTCCTTGACACTTGGAGCAACTACAACCGCATTCCTGAAACAATCATAGACAATAAATCAGTTTTAGAAAAACATCATCTTGTTCAATGGAAAAAGAAAGACATATAACAGCCCCACCCCACTTCCCAAGAGTCTTTCAGCCATCCTAAACACTAGCAAAATGCCATCTGATTAGTTTTTGAAGTGTTTTTAACTACCCCTACTGATGTTAAGTTGTAACCTTGGGTCAAACCAGGTTCAATTAAGTGGATTAGGAAGCATGTAAAAAAAAATCCTAATTACATAATCACTACCCTGGAGATTTGGACCAAATAGTTTCCTTGTTAGCTGGCGCGCGCGGTAGGTAGATCAGGAAAGAAAAGCATTTCCTAAACAACTGGCTTATACACGCGTGAGGTTTGAAAGATCTAGAAAAAAGACGAGAGATGTGCGAAGATATCTTCATACAAATTTTACTCGGGCTACTCTAGAAAAAATAACGAGAGGTGCGAAGATAGATGTCTTCTTACAAATTTTACACGGCCGGCAAGCTGTGGTATGTGGCATCGATAAACGCAAAGGGGCAAAAATACATCTAAGACCAGGGCTAAGGAAATTTTGTAGGGAATTGAATTTTCCTACATTATCCAAAGGTAGAAAATGGACAAAAATTTCCTGTGATCACGAACAGATTTGTTCTGCAAACAGACGCAATTTCCCTCCCTCTTTTATGAAACAAGGAACATTTTTCTTGTTTCGTAGAAGAAATTTCATTGAATTATCCTCCCTCTTGTACGAAACAAGGTAAATTTTCCTTGAAGAACGAGGAAAATTGCCTCTGCTCGCAGGGCGTAAAATTTGTTTGGTATTGCCTTTGCTGGCATCTAACATAATCCTCATGGTATTTGTGTGTATTACCGACTTTAAATCGATAGTTGGCAGAAAATAGTTAGCATAGGATTGTAGAGCGTTTCCGGAAATCATCATTCTAGAACATACGAAAGCCCATGATATGCATCCGTTCCACTTGAAGGACAAGAGAAGAACCAGCATGTGGTAAGCATTCGTGGTACGTTCACGCATATACTATCAAATATCTATCCGTTGTCACCTGCTGTGGTTTCAAGAACTTTCGCGAACAAATCACTTTTAAACTGACCAAAAATGAAGAGTGCCGAAGAAAGAAAAATCAACGACCGTGAGACAGAGGAATTTGTTGAACTTGAAATTACTTAAATTTTCTTCCATTGATCGCGTGTTTTTTGTTGTTGTTTTTGTTTATTTTTGTTTATTTTTGTTTTTGCTTTCAAACTTTTGTTCCCAAGAACCTTATCCATTAGCGCTCGTTAGCCTATTCGATCTGAGTAGATGAACATGCGTTTCCTAATTTGGTCAAAATTCCCTCCCCTCCTCTCTCCCCCGACCTAATTTTCCCTACCCCACCTCCCCCGGGTGTCTTTCATATGCTGTTTTAGTTATTGCTTAGCGTTTTGTTCAAATAAAGCAAATGACGTTAGTCAGAAAATGTCAAGACAACACTGTGTAACAACTTCTTTATTCAGGTTACGGATAACTCTACAGATAACTAGATGAACTCTTAGTTATCCCAGTTCGAGGTGTCTTTCCCTCTTCATTTAACGAAGAGCAATAGAGTGAGTGCTTCTTGAGTTTTTAGTCTAGCCTTTTGCGCCGCTCTCTTACTTTGCACCACGAGCCCCAATTCTCTCATCCGGTGAATGGCTGCGCTGTTAAATACGCCCAACCCACGTGACACACAAACAATACAATACATAACATGTAACAAACAATACAATACACACACTAATTACGCTCTCTTACACCTTTCCCTGTTTTTTTTTCCTCCTCTTCTCTTTACTAAATGGGAAAATATGGTTACTCACCTTTCATTCTCAGGAAGACCCGAAGACCCGATGCTGAAAGAGAAATAACAAAATGAACTTGCCTTGACTACTATGAGAAGATCCAACTTGAATTTCTCATCCAAGTGGGTTTCCTTCGATTACGTTGTGGTCTATCTGTACGTTTTTCGTCATCCGTTTCTTCAGAGTCACTATTACTTTCGGTATTTGATGGCTCATAGCTGTGTCTATTTCTCATCTCGGAATCGTGTGTCCGTTCCTGTCTCTCATACGAACTGTGTGAAGAATGCAAACCTGAAGTTGGGCACGGCAAAAGGAGATTTCTATGAAGTCTCTTAGTACGTCCTTTTCCGTCTTCACGTTTAACGTTATAAACTGGAATATCTTCATTTGGTTTGTCTACCACAATATATATGTCATCTTCCCAGTAATTATCCAGTTTCCCTTGAGGGGTCACGTTTTTCACCAGTACCTTATCACCAGGGCCAAGCGTGCCTGATGTTGGTCTGCGACGATCATATATCTCTTTCTGGTGTCTCGATGAAGTTGTGGCGTTGCCCTTTGCTAGCTTATAGGCGTAATCCAAACGTTTCCGTAGATCTTCAATAAAGACTGATTCATCCTTACCTTGAAAAGCATTAGGATCATGGCTGAAGTACAGGTCTATCGCTAATCTGGGGTGGCGACCAAACATCAAATAAAACGGTGAGACTCCAGTACTGTCGTGCTTGGTTGCATTATAAGCGTGAACGACTGGTGCCACAAATTCTTTCCAATTTGCTTTCTGTTCTTTTCCCAACGTTCCCAGCATGTGCAGCAATGTACGATTAAAACGTTCACACATACCGTTTCCCATTGGATGATAGGGCGTGGTCCTCGTTTTAGTGGTGTTCGCCATTTTACACAACTGACTAATGATCTTCGATTCGAAGTTCCTTCCCTGGTCGCTATGAATTCTAGCTGGAAAACCATAATGAACTATAAAGTTATTGAATAGTGCTTTAGCTGTTGTCTTGGCTGTTTGGTTCAGGGTGGGAATAGCCTGTGCGTACCTGGTGAAGTGGTCAGTTATTATAAGAATATTCTCATATCCTCCTTTGCATTTTTCAAGCTTTAAGAAGTCCATGCAGACAAGTTCAAGAGGCTCTGATGTCGTCACGCTCACTAGAGGGGCTACCCTACGTGGATTCTTTCGTAGGACACAAGCCTTGCAGTTCTTCACCCAGTTTTCAACATCTTTAGCCATCCCAGGCCAATAGAATCTCGATCTAGCTAGGTCTAATGTGCGCTCAACTGAAAAATGGCCCGAATCATCGTGAACTCCAGATAAAGCCTTCCTCTTCAATTTCTCCGGTACAAGTAGTTGCAGAACATGTTCACCTTGAGGGCCTGTTTTGCCACGCCTGTAAATAACACCTTTATCAAGAATAAGTTGGTCCCAGGATTTGAGTATTCTTAATACCTTGTTTTCCTCGTTCCTGGCTTCCCTTCTAGATGGCTTACTTCCTTTCTCCAAGTACATTTTTACCTTTGCAAGAACTTTATCATCCCGTACCAGCGAACGGAGATCTTCATGACTCAAAGCAGGTATTGAAGTCTGAGACTGGCAACAAATTCCAGATCCTTCTGTAATACTATCTATGTCAACAAGAAAATTCTCAATACATGGGACACCATCCAGAGACAAAGACTGTGAAATGGCTTTGATAGTATCCTCTTTAATGGTACACATGTCTTCGTGCGGTCTTCTGGACAAAGCATCTGCGTCAACGTTCTTCCTACCTGAACGATACACAATGTCAAAATTGTAAGTGGCTAGGGCAGCTAACCAACGGTGTCCCGTTGCGTCTAATTTTGCAGAGGTGGTTACGTACGTCAAGGGATTATTATCAGTGTGGACTGTAAATGTATTACCATACAGATAATCATGGAACTTTTCTGTTACAGCCCATTTCAAGCAAAGAAACTCTAGCTTATGCGCGGGGTAGTTCTGCTCGCTTTTACGTAAAGCTCTACTGGCAAAGGCAATCACTTTTTCCTTTCCATCTTCTATCTGGCTCAATGTCGCACCTAATCCATCCTTACTTGCATCGGTGTTTAATACAAATGGTTTCTTAAAATCAGGATATCCCAGAACAAGAGGCGACGACAAAATCTCTACAACACGTTCGAAAGCTCTCTGGCACTCCTCCGTCCATTCCCATTCCTTTTCACTTTTCTTACCCGACTTGAGCATGCGTGTTACCAGATCGTTTAATGGTTTAACCAGTCGAGTAAAGTTCGGTACGAATTTCCTATAGTAGCCTGCGAAGCCAAGAAATGTTCTCAAATCTGCTAGATTCTTTGGGATTGGCCAGTTTTTAACGGCTTCTATCTTATCCGGATCCGTCTCTATTCCTTCTGAGGAAATAACATGACCCAAATACTTTACCTTATTCTGGAAGAAAGAACATTTCGAGGACTTGAGTTTCAAACCATATCTTTCAAGTCTTTCAAATACAGCTTCTAATCTCTCTAAGTGTTCTTGAAATGTCTTAGCGTAGACTACGATGTCGTCTATATAAACTATGCATTTCCTGAAATTCAAGTCAGACATACAGTGTTCCATTAAACGTTGGAATGTTGCAGGGGCGTTGGTTAACCCAAAAGCCATTCTGTTACACTCATAAAAGCCAAGCGGCCCTACCGTAAAGGCTGTTTTGGGCTTGTCCTCCTCCTCTACTTCAATCTGCCAATACCCACTTTTTAGATCCAATACCGTGAACCATGAAGACCCTCCCATTGCCTCCAAAGCCTCGTCTATTCTAGGGATGGAATAGGCGTCCTTGATGGTTCGCAAATTCAGTTTTCGGAAGTCTATGCAAAATCTTAAACTGCCGTCTCGTTTGCGTACCAAAACAACGGGTGAGGACCAGGGGCTATGCGATTCACGTATTACACCACAGTCTAGCATTTCTTTTAAGTGTTGACGCACTTCTTCATATTGTGATGGCGGAATACGACGATGTCGCTGTTTAAATGGCACATTATCGGTCAAGTGAATTTTGTGTTTTACAGATGATGTACAACCTAGGTCGTTAGAACTTCTCGCAAAAACCCTGCTCTCCCACTTACCTAACATATCCAACGCCGTTTTCTTCTGCTCTTCATTCATTGGTGAGTCACTAAATTCAAATTGGCAAACTGCAGGGTCAATCTGCTCTGGCTCAACTGATTCCTCGGACCCACTCACTATACGTACCTGTTGCAGGGAAGCAAAAACCGCTCTAGGTGGTATTGTGACATCTTTCGGTGAAGGATTATGAACTTTGATTGGAATAAAGTTCCGCTTTCCATCCATATTCACTCTAACTAATGTTGGGATCACTTCTAAGGGAGATAGTAATTCTTCGCTATCAGGCTCTACTAAGGCACACAGAGATACACAGCTAATTTTCTGTGTCTTAACTTTTGACCAAACAACTGTGGTTTCGTTGGCATGGATTACTATTGGATTATCTGATTCTACTCTCACCTTGTTGGTTTTTAACGCTTTTCTGGACTTTTTATCTCGGTGCGCCAAGTTCTGGTAAGCCAATCTCCAAGCCAAATCGGGTTTTGCTCGACGAAGATAAGATTGTCCATGATGTTCGATACATCTGTCTTTACATTGCTTAATTAAATTAGTCCCTAGAACCACTGGCACTTGCTTGTTAAACGCTGTGTTGGGAACAACTAGTAGTAATGCCTGGACTCTTTCATCAACACCGCTACTTTGCTCTGGAAACGAGACTTCAACCTCGATAAAACCTTTAAAAGGTACCTCTTGACCACCTGCACCTTCAATCTTCACTAAAAGATCCAACTGTTGTAGGGGACAATCTGAAAGATACTCGTTATAGAAATTTTCACTAACAGTGGAAATTTGAGAACCTGTATCAACTAATACAAGGCAAGGAACATTTTCTACATACAGTAAACTCACATTAACATCTCCCAATAGGTCAGACATGTCGGGACGTTTCTTCTCTCCAAGACCTACTGCCTGTCCCTCGCCAGAGGTCTCCCAGAGTTTGACGGTTTGGCCGACTCTTTTTCTTTAGGTGTGTCCTTTCCGTGACTAGGATTTTTCTCTAATTTCTCGATTTTTTCCAAAATCCTACTTAGCATCTTTGTATTGTCTGGAAGTTCCTTCACCTTAGCTTCTAGCGCGTTGACTTTTTTTGCTAATTCTTCTAAAGTGCTTTTGTCCGAAATTTCGCTCACACCAGTTGTCTTTGGGTATTCACGAGCAGTTTTCGTTTGCGGCATGTACGTTGCTTTCTGTACTTTCGGCACTTTCCCGCGCACACCATCGAGCTCATGTATTTCTTGTTCCATAGCTCTGAGTTCAGCTCTCAGCTTATCGAAGTCACGTATGCTATCATACTTATGGCGCGTGGCGTTTCTTACCCGTTCGTCTCTTAGGCCGGTCCATAATTTACTCCTTAGCATCTCGTCAGCTTGCTCTTTGGCGACAGCTCCTCGACTAATGGCTTTGTTTAGAATATCTTCCAACTTACACCCATAAGCAGCTACTGTTTCATCTACTTCCTGCTTGGAATTGTAGAACTGCTGAAGTAAAGTTGTACCACTTTGTACAATGCCGTAAACCGTCTCGAGCTTTTGTAGGATGACATCCAAGGTGGCATCCTCCCCGAGGTGCATGGCAACACGACTTGCTTCTCCTTTCAAAGAACGGCGGACGCTTTGAAGAAGCAAATCTTTATGGCACACTTTATCTTTCATTAGGCATCTAACTTCAAACTTCCAAGCTTCGAAGCTTACCTCCCCTTTGGAGATACTTCCTGAAAAATTAGAAATTCTAGGCGCTCGACCATATACAACAGGATCTATTTCTAGACTTGTGGACTTAGCAATTTCTTTAGCCTTGTCTGAGTCAATTCGGAAGCTTTTGGACGGACCGCGTTCAAAAGGTTCAGTCTGCGTCATTCTAGTTTCCTGCAACGTAGGGGTGCTGGACTTAACGGGCACAATAAAACTCGAGGGTGGGAGCAACATAGTTTTGAATCGTGTGGGCGTAGAAGTCATTTCATATTGGGTGGTCTCTTTTATGTTCGTGGTATTCAAATTGAAGCCAAATAGATTTTCCTCCGATAACTGTTCTGAGTGCTCAGGTAGCTGTTCTATGGGCTCCACAGAAAACAGCCCTGATCGCCTGAGTGTCATTACGGCCTCAGCCAGACGATCGGTTTCGTCTTCTTCAAATTCTACACGTGTCGATGCTTCGGCCATTGTGTAAAATATAACACTTACTATAATTATCAATAAGAAAATCTGAATACTTATCGTTAAGCGTTGTTGCTTCTTGATCAAAGCGCCAAAAAGTTCCACAAACACACACATACGAAGATACCCAAACCCCCACTCTTCCACGTGTATTTATCAACAAAGCCAAGCACTAGACAATCAAACAAGAGTCGTAGTCGCGGCGAAGCCAATTCGATGCCAATCCAAACGAAAAAGAAAAACACACTGAAGCTGGAATATTCCTACAAAAATATAAATCTTGATTAAACAATATTCTGCAATTACGTAACTTACAAAAATAAACAAATCTAATAACATAAATGTCCAATGCGGTAAACGTTTCTTTAAAACACCGCAACCTATTGTATCCTAATTAATCAACTTATATTATACTAATTGAATTGGTACTAAATAAGCAATCTATTGTTCCTCTAACTTAAATAAACTTATATTATACTAATTGAATAGATATTAATTAATGATATATTAGCAATTCAAATTCAACTCAAAAACTTAAGCGACAACTTTATAACTTTCAAATATGAACTTTGATTAAATAAGCTTAAATACTAAGTTACTTAAGATATAAATTCTTACAACAAAAATCAAATATATTACAGTTGCAAATAAATTCCAATGCACTTAGCTTAAGAAAAAAAGGTCCAAGATAGTTTCCAATCCTTGCTTGCTGAAAGGTCCAAGATAGTTTCCAATCCTTGCTTGCTGAAAGGTCCAAGATAGTTTCCAATCCTTGCTTGCTGAAGGGTCCAAGACTTTCGCTTTCGCTCCTCCACTTAACTTCTAACCATTCCTCCACTAATTGGTCAAGTTCAATCACTAATATATGACTTTAGTACATACAATTGACCACTCTTTCCAAGCAATTCAAAGATGATAATGCCTTGTAGCTAACAGTTCTCTCATCAAACTCAGTCCCTCGAAGGTTTTCAACGTAGAACTTGAACTATTAGAAATTCTTCAAGAATCTTCAACCACGTATAGATTCTCAGTCTACTGAGACGATGGCTCAAAAGAGGGCGACGGTCGGCCAACTTTTCTCGATCTTGTCCCACATCGGGCGCCAAATGTAACAACTTCTTTATTCAGGTTACGGATAACTCTACAGATAACTAGATGAACTCTTAGTTATCCCAGTTCGAGGTGTATTTCCCTCTTCATTTAACGAAGAGCAATAGAGTGAGTGCTTCTTGAGTTTTTAGTCTAGCCTTTTGCGCCGCTCTCTTACTTTGCACCACGAGCCCCAATTCTCTCATCCGGTGAATGGCTGCGCTGTTAAATACGCCCAACCCACGTGACACACAAACAATACAATACATAACATGTAACAAACAATACAATACACACACTAATTACGCTCTCTTACACTGCCTTAAAACCAACAGAACTGGGTTGGGAAATCAGTGATCTTTTTTACGAACAGACGATCACTCTACAGCATATACTCTCGTTACCGATGAGATGATAACGATCACTTACCATACATGTTTCAGCCATCTTTACAGACTAAGAAACCACAAAAATCTGGGATGTTAAAGATGCACTGCAACATAAATAGAAATAACAAATATACCAAATATCTCTTCTCTCCCCAGTTATGCCGATAATAAACGCGAGATTTTAGTACAGATTTATACAATCGTGTTAAGAGAGGTAGGTTCAGTCGTTTAAAAAGGTGTAAATCCCATGGTATTTATGGTGAAAAAAGACCGTATTCAGGTATACTTTAGTGACCTTTAGTAGACCACGATACAATCGAACAGCGGTTTCACTACTATCTCCACACTTGGATCCCATGGTATTCATGTGGAAAAAATGGCAGTATCCCATGAGCAAAGGAATACTCAAACAAAGTGGTGGCATTCCATGGAGAAACGACTGTAGTAAACAAAGCGGACTTACCCACGTCTGATATCGTAAAGATAGAATCGTTTTCTTATGAGTGGGAAACTTACCGTACCGTACCGTAACTGTTCCAGTATCATAGTTTCCCGATAAAAACATTCGAAATTCCTGCTGTAACCGTATCGTATCGTAACCGTAAAGTGTTGCCACTCATACCAAAACCACTCTAATATCATACATACTCATTAAATTTGTTATCATTATATTTATTGCTATTTACCGCAGCGGAGCGAGCGTGAAGCGAGCGAAGCAAGGCAGCGAATCTAATACAGTCAATATGCATATGTAGGCAGAAAAAATCGAGATTTGAATACCCACAATGCAACCAAACTTGACCCACCATGCAGTTTGACGACAGTCAGAACAATAGATTTCTTTGTTCTAGCTGTCCCAGAATACACCGAGCCACTTGACCCACCATGCTTTTCGGGTGTTTACTATAAATTTCGCAACTTCAACACCGTTCTCTCAGCTCAGCGTCTTACTGGCATTCAGTAAGTTATGTGATTGTGGTTTTCTTGCAAGTATTAAATTCGTTCTTCTGTTGCGTTTTTAGAGATGTTGTATTCTTCCAGTCAAAGGGACATCTATCTTTATAGTAGGATTAGTTGGATCACCTTTTCCATCGGGAAATAATGTTGGAAAAGCCATAGTTGCCAGAAATGGTGTTGTTGCTGCCGCAGCGGAGCGAGCCTGAGCGAGCGCAGCAAGGCAGCGATCCTATTTCAGTAGCTAGCTAAAATCGAGATTTGGATACGACCACAATGCTTAGCGAGTGTCGCAAAAAACAATAGATTTCTTTGTTCTTGCTATCCCACAATGCAAAATTACTTCTTACCACCATGCTTTGCAAGCCTACACTATAAAACCTTATGCGTCTTCTCATCGTTGAGTGTCAACTGATTACTTCATGTAATGCTTTGAAAACACTGCCATTTGTTATTATATTCAATTGATTATATTACAATTTCTTATACTATCTTTCGAAGTAATAATTACGGTAAATAGTAGCTTAAATAGTTCATCTGGTGCCTTTAAATTGCCTTGCATCGCCTCGTGCTTTTCGCATCTTCACGACAGATCTAATGTTTATCAAGATTTAGTTTCAAATAGAGCGGGGCAAAGGGCATACAACGGCGTGAAAGACAAGATGACAGCAATCCGGCGTCATGTAATAGTTTGTAAAAGCTAATGGTAGTCGCATGTAAAATGAGGTATTTGAAAACAAAATACATTCCAGTTCTTTGGAAATATTTTTTGCATATTCTGTAGTAATCATGCATTTTATTTCGCGCTTCGATTTCTGAAGCGAACAACCTTGAGCAATCGGTTTATTGTATAAGGAAAAACAATATTAGGCAGCACTCACTAAATGTCAATTAGGCTAGTATATTCATTAATAGGTTCTTTTCCTATTGTCGGCAATTTAAGTTTATCTTCAAATTTCAAATCACTTCTAATTGCATCATGTGCGTCTTCTCGTCGTTGAGTGTCAACTGATTACTTCATGTAATGCTTTGAAAACGCTGCCATATGTTATTATATTCAATTCATTGTATTACAATTTCTTATACTATCTTTCGAAGTAATAATTATGGTAAATAATAGCTTAAATAGTCCATCTGGTGCCTTTAAATTGCCTTGCATCACCTCGTGCTTTTCGCATCTTCACGACAGATCTAATGTTTATCAAGATTTAGTTTCAAATAGAGGGCAAAGGGCATACAACGGCGTGAAAGACAAGATGACAGCAATCCGGCGTCACGTAATAGTTTGTAAAAGCTAATGGTAGTCCCATGTAAAATGAGGTATTTGTAAAGAAAATACATTCCGGTTCTTTGGAAATATTTTTTGCGTATTCTGTAGTAATCATGCATTTCATTTCGCGCTTCGATTTCTGAAGCGAACAACCTTACAATCGGTTTATTGTATAACGAAAAACAATATTAGGCAGCACTCACTAAATGTCAATTAGGCTAGTTATTCATTATATTCATCATATCAGCTGTTTTATGCATTAAAGAAAACATTTAGAGAATCCCTGCTTTGTATTTTGCCTGTACTCTCCAGTCTAATATGATACAAATAACCTTTCTAAAATCGCATAAGTATCCAGTAGCAATTTATAAGCTTGAGTATCAGAAAAATAATTCTGTTTCTATTCCCGAATTCCCACGGTCATTCCGCAAACTTCAACTGATTTTGTTTCGATCTGTATCCTTGTGGTCAGATGCTTATTCTGCTACAGTTAATTGTGTTGTGCTCATTACTGTCCGAAAAGAAAACCTAATGCTATCCCATGGTATCCATACTCTATTGAATTAGTTGTCCCATGGTATACGTACCCTACTCGTGCAGTATCCATTGATCAGTCTAAAACTCAACGTTGTGGCTCGAATTATATCCTTGTTGTCAGGTATAAAAGTTTATCAGTTTTGTGTTCATTACCATCTGATAAAAACCCAAATGATACTATCCCATGGTATCCATACACTAATGAAGTAGTTATCCCATGGTATCGGCATACACTAATGAAGTAGTTATCCCATGGTATCCATACACTAATGAAGTAGTTATCCCATGGTATCCATACACTAATGAAGTAGTTATCCCATGGTATACATACCCCATTCCAGTCTCCCCATTCGTGAGTATCGTAGTGTTCAGATGTTCTACATTTACATCTACATTTATAAGTAAGCAGAAACTATTTATAGTTATCACGCCAACATCAACTAAAATATGCCAATAAATTAAAATTAATATAGATACAATATAAATAATAATAAATAATAATATTGGAATAAAGATAATATTAAGAAAAAATGAACATATTCCTAAAAATAATTATAAGATAATAAAAATGGTTGTCATAGTCAATCTCCTCTTGATAGACTATAGTCTTAAAAATATATCTTTAGAAAAATATCAGACGGAAGGCCAATTCCATTTTTTAACTGTTCTATATAGCTATAGGAAAAATGGAAGTTTGAATGAACGCGATGCAGTGATTAGAAGAGAAATCCCACCGAAGAAACTTCCCGATTGCTGATCCTACAGTCTAGTGCCCTAACAAAGCAGGTGAGAAAAAACTCTTTGACCTCGGTGGGATTCGAGCCCACGACCCCTGGATTTGTATACCAATGCTTTACTAACAATTAACAGATGTTCGAGGTGAATTTTCTTTACCCGGCATAAGATGTTAGGACGCGGCGTTAGAATGAAGTAACAAAATTTAATGTACTAAAAGGTCGGGTAGCACTCCGGCGTTAGCTCCCGGCGTATAGAATGAAATGGAAGTTTGAGTGACGGAAAGATGCAACGCTTTGAAGAGAAATCCCATTGAGAAAACTTTCTGAACAGTTACCCAGTCTATGGTCTAGTGGAAGAGAAATCCAGTTAACCTGTCTACGGTCTAGTGCCCGAACAATGCAGAGATTTTTTTCCTCCAACACTTTAGGTGTGCTTATAACCCCTTTTATGCTTATTCTTTTAACATTTCATTTGAGTTCACTACAATTAGCATACGAAAAAAAAGATAATAATGTTAATACAGTAAAACCGCACGTATAAGAACCTGTCAGGCTGAAATTTAAGCACCCTTCAGATAAGAACCATTTGAGCCTGAAATTTCAAACTACATTCTTAATTTCCAAAGTAATATAAAGTACTTCAAACTTTGTTACGAAATGTTCTGGTTTGATATTCATTCTTCACTGCGGCCAGATGTTCATATTACTTTAAAAAAATAATAAAATAAAAATAATAATACATGATTGAGACTCCCTCAACAGGGCCGTTTCAGCTCAATTTACAAATCCTAAATAAAAACATATAAATCAAACATAAATGGATTAAGAATCCCAACTGGCAAGGAGGCAAACCAGTTGACTATATATTACAAGCTACAATGCCGGACAAAAAGGTTAAGACAAAACGAAAAAAATTTTGCTTTTTGAGTAAACCCATCACTTTCAGTTAATTGTTCTCCCCTCTCCCCCTCTCACCCAATGTTGAGGTAGGTGCACAATGTCGTCCATAGAATGGGCTATTGTCTGGTACAACATTGACCCGGGGGGAGGGGGATTCAACAAATAACTTGTAAGGAAGAGGCGACCTAATCAAGTAACAGCTGAAATGTATGGATTTCATAACTGTCTCAAGGATTTTTGTCCGTGATTGTAGCATGGCCGAGAAACTGAATCTGAACTAATCGAAATCGGAACAAATTCAGCCGTCTCAGCTAGTGACCAGAGCGGGACTCGAACCTGGGACCACCAGATTGCGAGACCAATTTCTATTTTTTCCATTCAATAATAGCTGCTAGAGATTTATATTCGGACATCCGTTCAGCCAACCATATGACAGATCATGAATTAGGGAACTGTTTGATATGAAACTTATTGATCCAAAGGTTGTATGGTAACATCACGTCAGCTTTAACGAAGGAAATTTTTCTGATAAAATACTAGCGCACGTTTCACGCGTTGATTTTTTAAAACTGATTTAATAAAAAATATGTGACCCTCCTTTGAAATATCCTGGATACGCCCCTGTTGTACACAAGCAAATAAAATAAATCAAGTAAAGTAGATGTTTTCCAGCTAGCTCGATCGGCTATAGTTTCCTTGAGCTTAGTCAGCTGTGTAAAAATCCTGACACCTTAGTTTGACCATCAATAATTTTTTTGGTCTGCATGATAAATGAATGATTTTTTTTGTCTTTGCTATTCTGCATATAAATAAGTATTTCAACCATACATACCTTCACTTTTAGTCACGGTTCTGGGTATTGAATTGCGGAATGCGCACGGTGGTAATATCGGGGGTTGAAGCGGAATCCGGAATCCGGAATACCAGGGAAAAATATTGTGGAATACGGAATATTTGAAGAAAGAAGCTATGGAATACGGAATATTTGAAGAAAAAATAAGGAATTGGGAATATTCGGTTTTCCAGAATAAATAATTTATTATTACTGATTATGATGTGTAATTTACACTGCCCGGCTATACTTTCTTCTGTTGCTGGTCTGCGTGACGGAAAAAACAGCCTTTTCCAGAATCGTTCAGGTCTCTGCATTTTCAAAAACCTACTCTTTGTTTGCGACACTGGCAATGGTTCCATTAGAGCTGTCGACATCTCAAGATTTCTGTCAAAATAGAAAGACGCAGCGGTTTTAGAGGTGATCGAGCCTGCGAACGAAAACCAAGACGACTGAATTCCAATCACAGCAAATCACACTATCACTAGCACCATCAGTGTTGTCTCAACATCTTCAATGCAGTTGCGCAAACCTTTCTGTGTTTGCACGGGACGCAAACTTGAGCAAGAATATCCAGATATTTATGTCGGAGAACACGGGACTGTATTCAAACTTACTGACTTGACTATAAGCAGTACTTGCAAACTTGCAAGGGACGACTACGTAAGCTTTGCACCATAAATGAGCCATTTCTGCCAACTAGTCTCTGTTACTTTCAAGAAGAGCTGTTCATTTCCAATGCTCACACTGAATGCTCAAGTATTTTGGTTGTTCATGGTAGTAGCAGAGAAACCTTAATACGCTGTATTGTGTCTGGCCTTTTCCATTCTCCGTCTGGAATTTGTCTCGTTGGCAAGCAACTTTTTGTTTCCTGCAGTAACCAACTATCGTAATCAGCATGAAGATATCTTTTATTACTAGTAAAAGAGACGAAGTGAGCCTGTACTGTAGACAAGCCAATAAAGCTGGCAACCAGGGTGGCGTAATTTCGTCTGCTCATTTGCATTCTCCGCACGGCTTGGCAAATATGGGATCAGCTTTGTTCGTTTGTGACTCTGGAAACAAGTCCATACGACTTATTTCCAATGGAAAGCCCCTTAAAGATTTTTCATCTGTTTTATATCCTTATACTGAGCTGTTTAACATCCCGGGGGAGGGGGGGGGGGGACTCCTATATATAAGAGGACGGGGATGCTCGTCGGAAATTTTGAAAATGACCCCTAAAAGGTACCCGAGTGGGAGTGGCAACAATTCATTTATACCCCTAAAAGGTATCAATTCAAAAACAATAATAAAGAATTAAAGTAATGAAACACTTTATTATCGATGTGCTGTGAAGATTCAATTCAGATCATCAAAATCGTCCCTTTCATGCATATTTTAGGTAGTTATTTACCCCAAACCAGTCCCTAAAAGGTACCAGCTATGTCTCTGGTAGTCCACTTAAGTCTGAGACGGCCTAAAAGGTACCAGATTGCAGATTTTGACCCCAAATAGGTACGACGAGCATCCCCGTCCATTTTCGATCGGAGTTCCCCCCCCCCCCCCCGGGTTTAACATGGATCACTATATCGAGAAATTCCAAGACATATCTTCAACCAAGCCTTATCAACCGTTGAGCTAGGCGTTCCAGATCTGCTGCAACAGGTCCGCTTGCCTTCAATGGTGATATTGATGGTCGAGAACTTTTTCTCTGATGAGAAAAGATAACACGATGCCAATTCAGCTAGAGTATGGCACCAGACGTGCAGCTTGTGTAAGAGAAATTCAGAAGCGTATATACAGTGGCCACTTTCACTACTTTACTGGGCCTAAAAGCTACTATCTCGAAAAGGTGATTCCCAGTGCACCTCCACCCACTAAAGAAATGTGTGCCTTAACGAATGAAATTGAGGAATTGTCACTCGAAGACAAGCAGCAACTTCGCGAGTTATCGGCCATCTTTGGAAAGAGTGTAAGACAACATACAGTAAGGAATAAAAGTAAGGAGGAAACAGGCCATCTGCCTTACGCTTTATCATTTAATCTTCAACTAAGTATAGTAGACAGCCAGGAGAAACAGTGTCGACCATCTCTCAGCAGGCCAAGAAACTACCACGCACGCTCATTATGAAGTGTTATTTTCTGCGCATGAAGTAGTAGCTGTAAAGTATGCAAGGCGTAGGGAGCAGCTAAGCTTTTTTCTTGCTCTGTTGAAAAAAGAGCTACTTTTAAAGAGTGTAAGATCGAAGGAGCTGGAGTTTGCAGACTCAACAATGGATATTCTTTGGCTGGACAACAGTGAATCAGATACTCATGTCTACCATGAATCATATGGAGACGATAGAAACTCTCCATACGCAGTTGTCGATCGGGTTAACGTGGAAATCCCTACAAATGAGTCTGGCGTAAAGATCTACACAATTCCAGAGAGTGAAGTCGACCGTATTGAACGGAACTGCACTGCAAGGAGGCACAGATACGGACATTGACAGTGACGACGATGGTACTTCTTCGTCTGATTCGGATATGACGATGAAGAACGCCCTCAGCTATTAGCTAGGCTAGAGTACCAAAAGTGGACGAGCGGCCACTCCGTTAACTGTGGTACGGGAGAATATTGTTAATGTTTGATAATACATGGAAACATATTTAATAGATAATTCAGTGCAGATTTTTTATAAATTGATAATTGATCAGCGAATTGAACTCTGTCCTCGATTTCTGTATAGCCTTCTATGTACAAAAAGTGTACCATTACATTGTTTTCAATTAAGGAAGAATAAAGAATACTTGTAAAAAAATTAAGTGGGAATGGGAATACTTTGTCATTGACAACACCGGAATACGGAATACTCACTGTACAAAATATTCCGCTTCAACCCCCGACACTGTACAAAATATTCCGCTTCAACCCCCGAGGTAATAATGTATGCAATAGTCTAAGGGACCATTCATTTTTTATCAGGGAGAGGGGGGCGGTGGAAATCTGGGGGGGGGGGCATTCAAAAAAATCAGGCCTATAGAGGGGGGGCCACATGTAGAAGAATCAATGTCAAAAGGGGGGGCCATTCAAAAACATCATACCAATGAGCTTTTCAGCATCAGTTATTTTAAGTAAAGGAAACAGAATATAACATTTCTGAGTTACTACTTTACTGCCTATCGCTGAGCGGCTCGCGCTTCGCGCTCGCAAATTAAAATGTACTGATATTACAAAATCCGAAACTAGTTATATACATATGCTAACTACTCATTTACTAAATCAGAAATGTAGTATTTTCGAGTTACTTTCATGCCTTACTTTGACAAGCGGCTCGCGCTTCGCACTCGCATAATGTCGTTATTGTATATGGTTTCTGAAAATGTTCTGCTTGCTCTCAGAAGAGCAAGAGCTTTATTCTTTACAGAAAATTGATCCACCCTGATTCCGAAACAAATCCCCATTCAGAATGCAGCCTACGAGCCTGTAAATGACCATGAAAAACGAAATAATCTGACATTAAAGTACATGGATTGCTAACATTTATACAACTGCAACAAACTTTTGATATCCTTTTAGGGATCATTCATTTTTTATCAGGGAGGGAGGGGAGCGGTGGACACTTTGACATCTGTGCGTAACTCGATGACAAACATCGTTGAAATCAAAGTCGAGTTACCTAACTCGAACTCGACAGAATGAAACTTTTTTTTCGAGTTACGCGGTAATCCCGTAACTCGATTCTAAAAGTTGAAAAATACTTTTTTGAGTTACACTTTTTGGAATTGTTGTTGTTCTTGCCATGTCTGGTAGTTTCACAAATTCCTATGCATTTTAGATTTGGATTCCTCTAGCGAATTCTGCAGAAAATCGTCAAAACGAGCAAAGTCAGAAAAGCAAACACCGATCGGTTCACTCGCTGTTTCAATACATGTGAATGTGTTCTCTGTCGCGCCAATGTTTATGCTAAATCGACCCCAATCAGAAACGTAAAGCCAACAAGATGCTGCTCCCAATGCTGATCATCTTATATGTTTTTCATCGTTTGCCGGCAGACGTTAACTACAGTCTTCAGGATTTAAAAGTGCTACTTGTAGTTCCCTATACTCGGGAATAAAATTAACTCGGTAATACGGCCGGCCGGAAGAAGCAAAGCTCGATGGCTTCGAAAGAGTAGAGCAATAATTTGAAATTGGCTTAAAAAATAACCACAACAATTCCAAAAAGTGTAACTCGAAAAAGTATTTTTCAACTTTTAGAATCGAGTTACGGAATTACCGCGTAACGGCTCGAAAATAAAGTTTCATTCTGTCGAGTTCGAGTTAGGTAACTCGACTTTGATTTCAACGGTTACGCAACTCGAATTTTTCCGGGTGTGGAGAAACCCTGGGCCTGGGCCATGGCCCCACCTGTGGCCCACCCTAAATTTTCATCAAATATAGGTCCAAAATGAGTGACTCTTGTTGCCCAAAACCACGAGAAGCATTGCAATATCAAGGTAGCCATGTTGTTTCTACAGGTAACCCAGACTTGCATACGAAACAGTTGGGCCGTTTAGCTAGATTTACACACCCAAAAAACCTGTTTTACTACATTTGGATCAGGTCTAATTAACAGGAGCCTTAGATGTATTATTTGAATATTTGGACGCATTGTTACTTAAAATATTTCCAAAATCTAAAACTTTCTTTTCAGTTTTCCCCATTGGCATTGATTATTTCCCAAAAGCTTGGGGCCATTTGTTGATATCTCAAAAGGAACGTCAAAGAAACTAAAAACATTAAGAAATGAAAGACATGCAGTAAAAACTAAATATACATAGTCCTATCCCATTGTAAGAGTTTGAAACACTACCTGCCGAGATACAGTAGGGTTCTGAGAGAACTAAGTTCAAGTGAGCAGGGTTCCATAGATTTGGTTCGAAAGCTAGTACATACTATGTGATTGTTCCCCCTCTTCCCCTTCCCCTTAGCTTTCTTTTGATACCTGGGGGAAAGGGGCATATAAAAATTCCAAGTTCACACAATTCAAAGACCAAAGTAGATTAGAACTGCTCCATAATGTGCTTCCCATTTACTGCTCCATACCAACTGGATGATTGATTTATTCCTGAGGCTAATTAGATCAATGTTTTAGCATCTTTATCCAAAAATATCTGATGGTCTACAACAAAATTAATGTCTAGTATATAATTGTGTTATACCAGAAACTCCTCCACAGTAGTGATGTTTAAAGACCTTGTTTCAAGTTTTTTTTATTCACACTTCTTTTACAATGTTACATGTTTCTTATTTATGACAATATAAACAATAAAAAATGAACGGTTATTAAGATGTGTTTAGTTGGTTTGAATATAAATTTTGGAAGTGTGCAGTAGCTAGAGGAGCAACCCTTTCAGGCTGGCTACCGCTGGATGAACTATATACTATTGACTATGGACTGCCCATTTGAGTGTTGGTCTAGTCCATGCAGAGACAATCTGACCTCCCAACGGACCAAAACTCAGCCAACAGATCTCTGCAACAGATCAAAACTCAGTCAACTTGGCTTTAAATGGGCAGCTCATAGTCAATATACAGTATAGTTCAGAACAAGAGGATCACAAGATGCTGGTTTTCAAAGTATTATAAACTGTGCATACTTCATCAGCTGCTCTTATCCCACTTTCCAAAGCTGACTGTACAGTAGAAGGTATTTGATGTGTTGCTTCACCAGCAAAAAACAGCTCCCCTTCCACAGGTTCAGCCAAGTGTTTTAGTAAACCATGAGTATTTACTGTTGGACTGCTGTAACCACCTCTAATGTATGGATGTTTGGACCAGTGATAGTATACAAAGTTCATGAGATTTCTTAATGCAGGTTTGGGATCTGCATCATTCCTGAAATTTAACAAAACAACATAGGAAAGGTTAAAATAAATAGAAATAAATAAATATGAATGAACGACAGAAAAATAAATGAAAAAGAAGGAAGGAAAGAAGGAGGGAGGGAGAAGGGAGGGAGGGAAGAGTAAAGGAAGGAAGAAGAAAAGAAGGATTCAGGAAGGAGAGAGGAAGGGAAGGAAGGAAGGAAAAGATGGGTGGATGGATGAATTGATCAATCAATGCATGAAGCTATTACCAGCCATAACTAATAATTAATCTCCTCTTATTCTATGCACAATACAAGTTTTCTACTCACCCAAACATCTCATCTAATTGTTGAACAAAACGTTGACAAACTTCTTCATCAGAAAGATGCACTTTCTGGGCTGCAGCAACTGCTGTTTGAAATCCCACAACAATATGACATTCCTCTCCATCAGGTTTGGGATCACGCGAATACATCCATACTTGATGAAGAAAATTTCTTGGACAATGGACTACCCGTGTTTTGTTCCAAAAAGCTCTTTTAAATCGACAGACAATTTTCAATGCAGATCCCATGTAGACAGAATGGATTGCTTTCTGTTTAGTGGCAGGCAATGGAGGTAAAAAGATGAAGTCTCCATCTTTGAGTATTGATAAAGGGACAGTTATTACAGCATAGTTCACATGGAGTGATTCACCTTGTTTGTTTGTGATCTGTATTAATGAGGTTTTTTGGCCTGGGCCTTTAGTTGTATGATTGTCTATAAATTCATCAGATAATCATTTAATTAATATTAGTGCATAATAACATGGGTTGATGTAGTCAGCTAGCAGTACTTAATTAGCTGTTTATAGAGCAGGGATGGATGGATAGGATAGGATAGGATGGGATAGGATAGGATGGGATAGGATAGGATGGGATGGGATGGGATAGGATAGGATAGGATAGGATAGGATAGGATAGGATAGGATAGGATAGGATAGGATAGGATAGGATAGGATAGGATATATGAATAGACAAATGAATGAAGAAATAATTTTTTAAAAGTTAACTTTATGGATCTTACTCTTCCACTTGATTTGTTTTACAGGCCAGTTCAATCTCTTGTCCACATTTTTACATTTATTTATATAGTGTGAGACCAGAAGGGAATATGATCCTTCCAATCTGAAAAAAGGACCAAAAAAATGAAAAAGGAAGGAAGGAAGGAAGGAAGGAAGGAAGGAAGGAAGGAAGGAAGGAAGGAAGGAAGGAAGGAAGGAAGGAAGGAAGGAAGGAAGGAAGGAAGGAAGGAAGGAAGGAAAAATATTGAGCATACAAAGTTAAATTCAAAGTACATAGGGTAACTGGTATAGTACATTCATTCATGGTATTGGGCTGTCCATTGCCAATGAATAAATGAGTCACATCTCTTTAATCTCCATGACTAGTGCTGGTGATTGATGATTTTGATGATAATGATAATGATGACAATGATGATGATAATGTTGATGTCATGATGATGACTGATAATGATGATGATGATGGTGGTAGTGGTGGTAGCAGTAGTGAAAAAGATGTTGATGAAGATGACCACAAAACATTTATATAAAATAATTTATTAAGATAATATTAAATACCTATAATTCCCATTGCCATATATTTCATCCCACACAACCTCTAACACAGCCAATTCTAAGACTCCAGCACTATTTAGTGTGGCACCACTTGATTGACAATAATGAGATTCTATGATATCAGTGACATTCTCATTAAAGCCTTTATTAGACAGCCAAGTTGCCATGGAAACTCCAAATATCTGGTCTTGATTTCTGCAACAAACATTTTTGTCAAAAATACTACCATAACAAGAAATGTATTTTTAAAATGAAAAGGTTTTGTTACTGCAAAAATGCTTGTATCACCAGGGCTGTAGCCACCAGTAAGGTTGGTCAGGTTTCAACCGGACCAACTTTTACTGTTAGAACCATTGTCATTGCAGTTTTGAAGCATGATTTCATGTAGGAAAACGAAAAAAATGGACCAACTTTTAAAAACCGTACCAATGGTTAAATGGTGGCTTACGGCCCTGATTACAAGTACTGACAACTTAAACTTTCAGTTGAATTTTGGGTTTTTCTGATCTGCCAATCATTTGAAAGGGATGGAGCTTATACAAATGCCCTTGATCTGACCTCAATCCATGTTTACCATCCACCTTTAGGGCCTTTAAGGGCATTAACATAAGCTCTGCCCCCTTCACATGATTGGCAGATCAAAAAAAATCCAACCGAAAGTTTGAATTCATTGGTGATCACAGTGCAGGCATTTTTGCAATAATGTAAAGCCAAATTTAAATCAACTGTACTTGTTAAAGGTTGGGAAATTTTGTTGATCATGATCATCTGCCTCCATGCTGGCTGTATTAGTTTTATAGTTATCTCTATACCCATACATCAAGATCTCATCCCAGGCTTTATATGATGAATGTACATCAGGATGTGAAGTATAATCATGAAGTGAATATAATTTGCCATCTATGTAGATACATGAAGCTGTGGGATCCTCCCCATCACATTCATAGCCCTGTAAAAAAGGAATCAATTTATAATTAAATAAACATTGTGTTATAACCTGTGTAACGGCAGTTGAGGGGGGAGGGGGGAGGCACACTACCCTTCTTATTAGCATTACTCTGTACAATGTGACCTTTTAACATAATTATGTTTATACCTATTTAACAAATTGAAGATGGTTTTGAGTTGTCTGTCCTCTTATTGACACACTCTTGACGTCATAAAATGTTCAAAACTTTGCAGTGAAACCACTCGCTGCGCTTGTGATTCCACTTGAGTTTTGAACATTTTATGGCATCAAGAGTGTGTCAATAAGAGGACAGACAACTCAAAACCATCTTCAATTCGTTTTTTACAACAATTATTTGAGATAAAAGTAAAAAAATCCTTTTCAAACAGGGCAACAGAACAAGCGCGCATGCTGTAACACATCAGCAGTGTGTCTGTCCTCTTATTGACACAGTCACTCTAATCAACCAATCAAATCGCGAGATTTAGTATCAAGTGTTGTAAAAATATAATTTATAGCTTCAAGTCAAAGTCAAATATAAAATTTTATATTCTTGTTGCTGAAACATCTACCAAGGAAACAATCAACCAACTATTTATCATTTGATTAGCAATTTTAGCTACAGAAAATGAACTGATGACAAAAACATCTTGCATCCAGTTGATCTCTGCTATCTGATCCCATGACAATATATAGCTAATGGCTATATAACTATTTTTTATAGTCTGTTTATCCAACATATCTCAAAAACACAATCTTCAGTCTTCAGGCAGACAGCTTTTCTTCGGAATCCTATTTCCCCCTTCCCTCTCCTCTTTCCCCTTTTCCTTTCAGTAACTGCCAGCTATGCAGGCTAGCTTGTTTATAGCAGCTCTGTGGGAGAGAAGGGGGAGGGGAGGGAGAAGGGGAGGGGGAAGCTAAAAAGTAGAGGAAGGAGGAGGAGGGATCACCACACTGGATTCCCCACACCAGAGGGCAAGTCCCTGAAGACTGCATGACTACCATATATCATAATGGTACAACAACACTTTCAATCAACACTATTAAAAATATCTTACAATATAACTCAAAACTCAAGATGAACATTGCTACACCCCAAGCCACACTCATCCAGAGTTGGCTTCTCTAGTGCCTGGGGGGGGACTCCCATATATCGTTGGGCGGGGATGATCGTCGTATCTTTTAGGGGTCAAAATCAGGGATCTGGTATCTTTTAGGGTGTTACGAAGGTTTTTGTCCCACCTACCGTAATCTGGTATCTTTTAGGGTATCTTTTTAAGAGAATAACATATTACATAATAATAACAGCAACGACAGCTTTTAAATTGGTATCTTTTAGGGGTAAAAATCTTATGCTGCCACGCCCATCTTCGTAAGACTCCATTTTGACATTTGACATTTTGACATTTTTATTCAAAAATTAAATATTATTTAGATAATTACACATTTACCTGCTAATAGCATAGCGCTAATCGAGGCAGGTTGAGAATGTAAGATAGTTCATTAAAATTTTATACACTAGTATTAAATGGATATTAAATAGATGGCAAGAATCAGGTTCATCAGATTATCGAGGTATGTAATTTTATATACTAGAATTAGGTTCACGCCAAAAGAATACACTAATTTATAAATATACTGAAATGCATATCTAGGAAAATAATCTAGAAATAGATAGTCTTATGGATCTTTGAATAGAGAATTTAGAATTACTGTGTAGCTTTCAGAATGTAAGTTATTAAGTAAACACAGTCTAATTTCAGCTTTAAATTGCTTTTTTGAGATATTTTTTAGGTGAGCTGGTATCTGATTCCATAACCTTACACCCATTCTAGAAAAAGACTGATGTTGAGTTTGTAGTTGAGAAAATTTACAATAAAAATTATTGCATGCCGAAAATCTTGTATTGTGAGTATGGACCTCGTTAGTAGATACGAAATTAGGCTGTTAATATTAGAAGGTGCAGTTTTGTTGGACACATCGTACATAAGAAGTGCCAGTGATTCAACATATAACAGAGTAACAGGTAAGACATTCGCATTAATGAAAAGTGGAACAGCAGTACTTTCTAATGGCTTCTTAAAAAATATAAATCTTAGAGCACGTTTTTGTAAAAGTAATAATTTGTTTAATGCTGTCTTGTTGGCCTGACCCCAGGCATTTATTCCATATGTTAAATGAGGTTGAATAAGAGATTTGTAAATTGTTAATAAGGTCGGGGATGGCAAGAAATGACGGAGTTTGGATAATAGGCCAACACTTTTACTTATTTTGTTACTTATATAATCAATATGAGTCTTCCAAGAGAGATTTTGATCAATTAACAGACCAAGATATTTCACGTATTCCTTACATTCCAGATTGATAGACTTATTAGTACTATTATCATGAATTTTCAGACATACTTCAGGTTTATGTTTAAGGCGCGAGGGATGGAATATTACAAAGTTAGATTTTTTCCCATTAAGAGTCAACTTATTTGCTGCCTGAAGCGTTGACTTTCTTTCGTAGTTCATCTAATTCTTGTGAAATGCCTTTAACCTGACTTTTTAGTTTATCGTTTTCTTTCTTTAACTTTGTACTGCTATTATTTACCATAATTGTAGAAAATAAAGATGATTTTTATGTCAAAAAAATGAAATAAGTGAAGAGCAAATCTAGCACATCCGTACATCTCGCATGGATGAGCAATACTACCACTATATAATACTCCGGTATCTTTTAGGGGTATTTTAAAAAATTTCCGACGATAATCCCCGCCCATTTTCGATGGGAGTCCCTTCCCCCCCCCCCAGGCTCTAGTGCTCTACAACTCCCATTGTTTCTATATCATAGTGCACAACTCAAAGCTGTTTGGCTGCTAATAACATACTTCTTTCACTTTCCAACCATTTTCTTTGGCAATCTGGTGGAGAATATGGCCTGAACCATGAATAAATCCTCCCCCAAGATCAACAGGCGGAAATCCTGGAAATGCTTCTACTTGCTTGAGTCTTCCACCTAGTTTGTAAGTTAGAATAGTTGTGTGAATTAGAAACCAAATTATGAATATAAAGAGGAAGGATGGAGACAAAAAAGGATGGATGGACAAATGAATGAATGAATGAATGAACAAATGAATAAATGGATGAATGAATGATTTAAAAATATAGGAATGAATGAATAAATGAATAACTGAGTAAGTGAAAAATTGAGTGAGTGGATGAATGAATGAATGAATATTCAAATCTCCTTTCTTGAGTTTTTTTTACTTTTGACCTAATTAATATTCTGCATCTAGATATTAATCCCCCAGTAAACATATACTGCATATACCTATATAGTCTGATGCCTCCAGCAGATAAACATAAAAGCCTTTCTCTACCAACGATGCTGCTGCAGCCAGCCCTGATATTCCTGCTCCAATAACAGCAACCTTTGGTCGGGAGTCTGTTAAAATGTTACACAAGTTATAACGATTAACGACCGGTCAACTTGAAACGGCTGTAGTTCTTACATGAAAGCACCCACAGTTATGACCTTTCGTCCACTTACTACATAAAGACTGAAATTTTTATTGGTGTGTGTTTTGTTTACATCAGGGTTACCATAGCGACGAAACGATGACGTCACCGTTTTAGATTCCAAGCAATTTTACGCATTTTTCGACCTAAACTTTTAAAATGACACACAAGACGTTAATATTTAGGACTTTGCCTAGCAGCATACGAATTTTGGAGAAATTCGTATAGACAGATTTTGAATTATTCGAGGCGCAATTTTTTAACCCCAAAAATCACAATTTCTAGTCTTCGATTCCATAATTTTAAAAGCAAAGCAGCATGACAACTCTTCAACTGTCCAAATGTTGTTCAAATATCAGACTACTTCTCTACGAAGTTGCACATGAGAAAGTGCTTTGGATCTCCGTCAGCATACGTCCATTTAGACATGAAATTGGGCAAAATTTTATCAAAATTTATACACAAAGCGTTTAGTGCTCCTAAAGAAAAATGTCTCGGTCAACTGTTTTCTCCCTTTGGTGAGTAGAACTTTAGTATATTTGCAATAAACTGTTGAAGCTTTCTAAGGTACTGAAATAAAATTTCAAAGTTGAGTATATTCGGTGTAACTTAGCGCAGCAAGATTCTAGGTTCAAGTTGTTGTTTTCATTCTCACATTCCTGCATGCAGGCATGCTTCAGTATGCAAATTCGAGGCAATGGTCACCATGGCGTGACGCGCTACTTCACTACTGCGTTTCCATATGCATGCTCTGCGTATAGAATATTTCTTCAAAAATCACAATTTTTAGTCTTCGATTCCATAATTTTAAAAGCAAAGCAGCATGACAACTTTAGGGAAGTAGCGCGTCAAGCCATGGTGACCATTGCCTCGAATTAGCATACTGAAGCATGCCTGCATGCAGGAATGTGAGAATGAAAACAACAACTTGAACCTAGAATCTTGCTGCGCTAAGTTACACCGAATATACTCAACTTTGAAATTTTATTTCAGTACCTTAGAAAGCTTCAATTGAATCGGCACTTGGACTAGTTTATTGCAAATATACTAAAGTTCTACTCACCAAAGGGAGAAAACAGTTGACCGAGACATTTTTCTTTAGGAGCACTAAACGCTTTGTGTATAAATTTTGATAAAATTTTGCCCAATTTCATGTCTAAATGGACGTATGCTGACGGAGATCCAAAGCACTTTCTCACATGCAACTTCGTAGAGAAGTAGTCTGATATTTGAACAACATTTGGACAGTCGAAGAGTTGTCATGCTGCTTTGCTTTTAAAATTATGGAATCGAAGACTAGAAATTGTGATTTTTGGGGTTAAAAAATTGCGCCTCGAATAATTCAAAATCTGTCTATACGAATTTCTCCAAAATTCGTATGCTGCTAGGCAAAGTCCTAAATATTAACGTCTTGTGTGTCATTTTAAAAGTTTAGGTCGAAAAACGCGTAAAATTGCTTGGAATCTAAAACGGTGACGTCATCGTTTCGTCGCTATGGTAACCCTGATGTAAACAAAACACACACCAATAAAAATTTCAGTCTTTATGTAGTAAGTGGACGAAAGGTCATAACTGTGGGTGCTTTCATGTAAGAACTACAGCCGTTTCAAGTTGACCGGTCGAGCACTAGAAAAATTGTAGTAAGACTTCTTTGATTTGTCTAACCACAGGAAGCCCATACAAGCTTTGAGAGCTGAGAGTTAAAAATGAATAAAAAAATTAATCACTTACATGAAGTCTTGTTTACGTCGTCTTTAGTCTTTATTAGCGATTTCAAGCCATTATAGCGAGTTTTAAAAAATCTCCCCTTCCCAACTAGTTGGGAAGGGGAGATTTTTTAAAACTCGCTATAATGGCTTGAAATCGCTAATAACGTTTTACTGCTCTATGAATATTCATTAAAAATTATGCTTTGATGAAATGCTTTAATATTGAATAAATATGGGGCATCTACATGAGCTATAAAGCTTAATACATTTTTCAACTAGATACTTCTGAATATATATACCCCGCCACTTTTTTGAATGACAAAAGCTTTTGCATTCTTGCGTCGTTTTCAAAGAGTTGATCCGCTCTAGCATAAGGTGGACGGGTCTCCCAAAATGACTTCGATGCACGGTGAAAAATAAATGAGAATGTCCTTGAAATACAATTACTCACCCTCATTTCTCCCTGTTTCATTCATCCTTTTTCCTTTGTACACTATTTCTGACCACTATTTCTCGCAACTAGTCCATTAACTTAAGTTAAGCTTACTTGGTTGGCGATCTGGATGGTTTGGCACGGGAGAACCTACGTAGCACGCAGTTGATGTAAGCTAGCTTAATCCATTAAGCTTTATAGGAGGCAACATGGTCGAGTGGTCAGAGCATCGGTCTCAGAATCCGGTGACCCCGAGTTCGAGTTCCGCTCTGGCCTTCTGCATGGTGGCCACTAGCCGAGACTGTATTTATTGGGTTCGCCATGTTCAAATTCAGTCTCTCGACCATGCTTGTAAGTCTTATATAGCCAACTGGTTTGCCTTCCACTTAAACAAAGCATTTTTTAACATTTACATATTCATAAAATATAATACAAAACACATAATACAATAGAACACAATATATTTTTTGAATACATTACGTGAACTGATGAACTGAGTGCTAATGTAGGTTTTCCCGGTTTGGTACGTAAACTTATAGTACGTGGCCATGATTCAGCGATGATTTGTGACGTCACATGTAACAGCCACATTTCTGATGAATCGAAGTTTTGCTTTATTTACAGACTACTCTCAGTAGTTCAGTATATTTATGCACATTAACCAAAACAACAATTTTACATCATCCTTTCGCTTCTGCTTTTTGCGCGCGTCGCTTGGTGCAGCTGGAGCCCGCGCACCGCGCACTCGTCCAAACATTTCAGTCACGTGACTAGGGCAATGCTAAAATAAATCCATTGAATGTCTAGACTCTGAACCTAGTGAATGTCTATCTCGAATCTTTTTACAGTGAGAAACTCCAATAAGAGTTGTTCTGTCGGATCCAATTTTGATTTCATATTCCCTTTTTCACTACAAAATCCGTAAGAATACGTGAAACATTTGGGTTTCCTGTGCTACCATTTGTCTGAGAGAGAATCGGAAGGCTAAACATTCAAGATGGCGGACGAACTGCAAAGTTTGTATCTGTAGTATTCTCTCTCTTGTAGTGAAAATTTAGAAATGTGTTGATAATGTCTTGATGGATGCGTTATTAGCCTACGATAGCTCGGATTCCGGAGATGAAGAGATCGGTCCAAAATTGCCGCATAAAACAAAGAACCAGAAACATGATGGCAAGGCATCCTTTACTAAAGCTCGTGTGCAAAGCAGTGAAGAAAGTCCAAACAAACTAAAGGATTATTCGAAATTAAGTTACGGCACCCCCTTGGCTATTCAACTCCGAGTACTTTGTCAACGAAAACAAATTTTCCTGAAAGCTCTTTCAACCCAAAACATGAACTCTCACAAAAAGAAATGGGACCCTTTCTTCCTTCACACTATGGAAATAGTTGTTACAGTAGTGAGTATATTGAGCTCGACAAGCCGAGATGTGGCCCAATAAGACCAGAACCTGCTAAGACTTCTACTACTAATTCCTTTAAAATCAAACCTTATGTTTCTAAGAGAGAAAGAGAGAGACTTCTACAAGCTTCAAAAGCTTCAAGTTCAGAAAGTATTACTGGAAAAGACAACTTTTTTAGTGAAGTTAGTACAAAGGGAAGGAAATCAGACTCTGAAGAAGTTGTAAATAGACCACCTAAAAGAGTTTATACTCAATTTGAGGGCCATTCTAAGTGTATAAATCATATAAGATGGAATCCTACTAAACAGAACTTACTTGCTTCAGCATCTATGGACCATACAGTGGGAATATGGGACACTAATAGAAATGGACTTTGTGTAAGGAGGTTCACTTTTCATGAGGCTGCAGTAAAAGATGTGAAATGGAGGCACTGTGGGACTCAGGTGCTCAGCTGTGGTTATGATAAATGTGCCAAGCTTGTTGATATTGGTTCTGGTAATTTCAGCTTCTTGAAGCTTCTTCTTATATAACATCAAAGCATGCTTTCGATCCCCTCTTCCTCATTGTCCTTGGCCATTTTTGGTTATGTTCGTGCCACTTGGTTCAGGGAATGTAGTGATTGCATGAACAAGGGATGAAAAGTACTCTTCCCTGTTACACCCATGGATGGATAAGAAATTGAAGATATCATTATTTTTTATTTTACAGAGAAAATCATCCAAAATTTCCCTCACAAGGAGTTTGTCACATGTGTTCAGTTCCATCCCATTGATTCTAATCTATTTCTTGCTGGTACATCTAGAAATGGGATCTACTGTTGGGATATCAGAGACCAAAAGGTATACTAGACTAAGACCATTATAAGAAAAGTTGATTTATTTGTTAAGGGTAACATCAAAAAACAAAGTAAAGTTAATGTTCATGATCAAGGAACTAGAAGAGAAGACCACATCTCAGCAGTGCTGTGATAAAGTCTCCATGAGCAAGAGTTTCTCAACAGTTTAATTCCTAGGGACAGATTTACTAAGGGGTGCAGGGGGTGCAAACACCCTCGTGAGATGACTTTGGGTGCTTTTCTTCTTGGTAATAGTGAACAATCTGCACCATATGGTAATTAAGTGGTTGGTAACTTCATTTGTTGGCCACTTACTGTTACCTTACCATTAATACCTTACCAATATATCATCTTACTGTTATCTTACTGTTACCTTACCAACCATATTTTACTGTTATCTTTCCATTACCTTACTGACCACTTATGGATCACTTACCATTACTTTACCAACCACTTACTGACCACTTACTGGCCACTTAATTACTGTTACCTTACCAACCACTTACGGACCACTTACCATTACCTTAACATACGTTGCAGATTGTTCACTATTACCTTTCTTCTTGATGTTTTTCTAAAATAGGCTGCACTCCATCCTGAAGGAATATCCCGGATCTTCCCCTGTTGCTAGCAGAGATGGGTAACTCTTCAGCATGTTGGTATTTGAGAAGATGTTTGTTATTGTTTCTCTTATCCAGATAATGTCAACCTATCAAGCCCCTTTTGGTCAAGTTCAAGACATTGCTTTTCTCCCAGGAAGTGAGGAGTTTATTTCTGCTGCTGAGGTACTAAGAAGAAACTCAACTGACAAGGGTATCATGGTATGGGATTTTAGATCAACTGCTGTGATGTCTAATCAAATTTACCAGGTAAAGTTATAGTCATTTTTATTGTTGCTTCTATGTGTATTTTGTGTAAATGTCAGTTCTGACATTAATTGAATACTGTATGATACAAGGATATGCAGTACTGTGAAGGGTGATGAACAAGGGATCAGACCAGAATGAGTTTGTTTCTTCTTTTGATTGGGTTTCCTGTTGTACGTCCACCATTTTGAATTCTTTAAGCAGTTTTCCCCTGTAGCATTTTGCAGACACAGCTGATAAGAGTTGAAGGCCCAAGCTCTCATGATCTCTGCCTGTGGTATACTATAGGAGATAACCACTTAAAGAATTCAAAATGGAAGACATACAACAGAAAACAGTTTGAAAGAGTGCACCTCAAAATTTTGAAGCCTAAATCATCTTTTGTTGTCATAATATTATTAGGCAACAAACGTCTTGCAGCAATGAGTATGATACAGCATTTTGTAGTCCTTGATGCCATAGTATATTTGGTTCTAATGCTTTTCAAATTATTTTTTTAAAAGGAAGCTTTTACATGTACTTGTTTAAAAGTCCATCCAAGTGGTTCATTCTTTGCTGCTCAGTCAAATGCAGATTACATAGCACTATTTTCTACTAAACGGCCTTACAAACTCAACAAGTATAAAAGATATGAAGGACATCAGGTTAGGAATCCCATATAGTGTATTGCTAGTTACTTAATCAATGCCATTGTCACTGGTACCAAAGAGAATGGGATGATGAAATAAAAAGGGAGTTGTATGGTAACTTTAAAGCAGGCGATAATTCAATGGAATTGAAAATTTGGCATGTCACTGAAAACTGCCATCCAGTATACTTTGATGGCTTATTTGGTTGGTTAAGCTTACTATGGGTCTCTTATGTAACTGAAGAATTTGCGCCTTCCTATATTGCCATAATTTTTATAAAGTAGTTGTTGCATGAGTATGAAATGAGCTGTGTTGTGCAGTGGCTGTTTAGTGCTGTGATATCAATAAAAAAATTTCAAATTCCTGCAGTAAACATGCTATGATGTAATTGTGCAGTTTTCACAGTCCTGCAAAAACTAGGGATTAGGACAGACAGTGGTAACAGTGTTGTTGGACATGCCAGCAATTGGGTCTGCCTGTAGTGGGATTAATGTTAAAAATACTCAACATGAGAGAATTTCACCACAAGAACCTTCAACTAAAACTAAAGAAGAGATTTATTTTAGCAAATCTCCTAGAGGCACTCTCCTACTTTATATTCTC
Source organism: Telmatactis stephensoni (assembly GCA_029948255.1). NCBI lineage: Eukaryota > Metazoa > Cnidaria > Anthozoa > Actiniaria > Isophelliidae > Telmatactis > Telmatactis stephensoni. The sequence continues at coordinate 114,946 of JALIZF010001481.1, read as the reverse complement.
ATCATAAACCAGTACTTCATCTACCACCAATGAGCTGAATATACATCCCTTTCCCTCAGGTTTCAGCCTACGTCATTGGGTTTGACTTTAGTCCCGATGGATCATTAGCTGTCTCTGGCTCATCTGATGGCAAAATGTACATTTACAATAGGCCAGACATCTCGTAATATCTCCTCCCTGCCTGTTCATTCTTCAGTTTGCATGGATGCAAGTTATCATCCCTCACTACCGTCAACTGTAGCAACATGCAGTTTTGATGGGCAAATTGCAATTCTTGTCTAATTGAATAGGGTTCTGAAAACTGGAAACTGTATCAGCTTCCATGCACAGAAGACAACCTGAAGTTAAACATGGTATCCTCACAGGATCTACAATCCAAGTGGGTGGAATGCAAACATTGTAGAGTGGAGATGAATACTAGATGGATCACAAATTAGAACGTTTTCGTGTAACCTACTTTTAACATGCAAATGAACATGGGAGTAAAATAACATACTAATGAGGTGCTCGCATAGCTGTATGCTTCAATGAGCCTCTTCTATTGCTGTCAGGCTAATGTTTTGACATGAGAAAATGTCCTGTTTGCAATAGGCTTGTTCAGGTTTACTGTTTCAAATTGATGTTAATTTAATTTTAGTATTTCATGATCCTAGCTATTTGAAAATTTACAACCTTTTTGTTTGCTTTTGTTTTTTAATTTCCAAGCTATGTACATTTCAGCTACAAAATAATGAATATTTGATATCTAGAAAAACATCTAAAATTTAATATTTAAATTGTGTATAATTATTTACATTAACATCTAAAAATTAGTTCATCATCAAAACTTGACAAATAATCTCCAGTATGATTCATTGGGACGAAAAATTCTAGACTTCAATACTTCTAGACTGAAACACATTTCCTGAAATGTGAAATCTCTACAAGACTACTAGAGAACATAATAAAAAATTCCAAAACTGTGAAGATGATCAAAAGTTTGGAGTGCAGACAGTAAACTCACCAAATGTTACATTGTGCAAAATTTTCTGCAACTCTTTTCACAATGTCATTGCAACACAATAGCACAAACCATTGCAGTGTTGAACATACCCTGTATTATTCAAAATCATTGTGAGAAAACAAGTGTAGCAACATTTTTCAGTGTTGCACTGTGTAACACCCCCTGTAATCGTTCGCCCAACTTGTTTTGCAATGCCATTTTGTGAGACAAGTTTAAAGAATTGAATTAAGACTTAATGGGACAATTAAAAAAATGAAAAAGAAAAAGAAAATAAGTTGCAAGAAAGCATTGCATTGTGGAACAGCACCTTTACTGATTTATGCTAAATACCACAAATTAGACAATGGAAAAGAAAGGTTTTGAAACTATTTAGTTTTATCAATTTTTCGTTGGTCTATCAACTACACTCTGAAATTGGAAACGTTAACATTACCACACACGAAAAAAAGTTCTATTTAGAAATGTAAGTTATGCTTTTTTCATTTCGAATTATTTAAATACTCTCAAATTGACATGTCATTTGTAGACAATATGTAGAAACTCTGGCATGCATTCACACTAGCAAAACTACAATTAGTATGTCAAAATTGAAACTTAAAAATTTGTGCAACTAAAACTAATATACTCCGGCGCTTGGCGGAGTATATATAGACTGCGCCTAAAGGCCCAAATACTGCGTACTGTGTCCACTATTTTCGTTGTGGCACAACGCTGCAGCCAAAACGTTGCTGAAGGGGAACTCGAATCTGTTGCCCATAGCTATTGCAGGGGTGGACACTGTGCAACTCTGGATCTAGATTGTGCGCAATCAGCACAATGTTGTAGGGAAAGTTAACAAAAAGTTTTGCTTCGTAAGCTTGGGCCTTGAGTCATGCTAGCTTTTATATCTATGAATGTTTTATGTTGTTTTAATGGCCGGGCAGGGTCTTACACCAAATGGGTTACCTTTGGAGGCGTGTAAGAGGGAGACGCGGTTCGATCGAGTAAAGTGAAAACGACGAACAACGGGAATACTACAATTTCTGCTACTAATTTTTCACGCTTTTGCGATTTCAAAGTCGATATTCAAATTGAAAAATGGTCGCCAAATAAAATACGTTTACTAAAATTGTAATGATGGAAAAACCTTGTGCAAGATATCTCTTGTTGCTTCATTCAAAATCTATCCTCTGTGGACGTCCTTCCAGGACCAAAGCAACACACAAGATATTTACGTTTTAAGACGTCAAATGTTCAAACTTTCACTCAATCGAAGCTCTCTTCTTTAGATACTCGCGCCGCTCAACCATGAAGAACTTCTTTGGTGTAAACACCCTTTCCGCACATAAATTGGTTTTATAATCAAACGTGGACGCGAGATCATTTATGAACGCCATTTCAGACAATTTTGTTCAGAACTAGCGGAGTGCTGAATGTTACAGATTTGCTTCGTCTGATCATTGCGCGCTTGAGGCAAGGTTTTATTGCAGAAGAGATGGTGTTGGTTTCTGGGATGTCTGAGGTTGTCTTTGATCTCGGTTTGGTGAGTCCATTGTTGTTGTCCTTCCAGTTTAATTCTCCCTGGATCTTTTGTTTCAAATCGAAAGGAAACTGGAGGAAATGATACATCAGATTAAGTTGTGTGCGCAAAACGTTGTCCCCATACGACGCCTCCACACGTTGCAATTTGCTCTGCAATTGGTCTCGCTTGGCGTTGCGAATTGGCAAGCTTACTTCAGTCGTTGCATCAACTTTTTTTCGGCGTTAAACTGTTTAACACCGCCTGCAATGGTACGTGCAACTTTCGCAACGCCATCACAGGACGAATTGCAGAAAAAATAATACACCGTGAAAGAGCGCCTTAATTGTGAAGACAACTTGTAGCTTATAGAACAACAGGATATTTAGATGATGAAAAATAAAACTGCATGAAAACAAAAGTGTAAGACAGAAAGAATATTGAAAGAATAAAGAAACTTCATCTCATTTTTCTGGTATGTTCACTCTACCAGATATAAGTAAAAAACTGAAAAAATGAAAACACTTACTGCTTCGACTTTTCGTGACACGAAGTTTTTGTCCACAGACTGGTTGCATTGCAGCAGCTGAACCACCAAAGCACAGTCTTTTCTACTTTTAACCTAATGAAAAACCAAGAAAATCATGCTGTCACTTTGAGTTTGGATCAGGGGTATTAACGTCGTTGGACTTTCAGCATCTCTTCATCATGTAACGCTCATCGCCATCATTACAATCACCATCATAATGTATATATTGATCATCACAGCTGTTAGTTTTATTACCGTTTCTTTTTCCATTTTGTTCATCTGCTCAGTTGCATCAACGAGTCTTTCGGTCATCGCCATGACTGCCTCGTCAAACCTCGCTCTTTCAGCTTGTAACTCATCCGCCTAAAAGCCAAACATTATCATAAGTATTAATGGTAAAGGTAAACGACCTTATGTCGGTTACTCGTGGCAGTCAACTTCAAGAGCAACTGATAAACTTGAGGCCAATTGCAACGGTACGCACTCCCCCCCCCCCTCTCTCTCTCTCCCTCCCTCCCCCCCCCTCCCCCGATCTTTCCATCAGCGTTCCGTTTTACGGGTATTTGAAGCTTATCATAGTAACACGGAGAAAAGAAAAGTTCGCGAAACAAGTGTGCGAGGTCACTGGGAATCGCACTTGGACCTCTTTCTCTTACAAGGCCGCTCATTTACCACCTAAGCCTCGCTTGCTCCTTATTAAACAATAAAAATATAAATCAGAAAAAAAAAAAACGAGAAATGATAGGTACATACCAATTTTAAAACTTTGCTTTCAAGTTCCTGGTTCTGTTGTAATGCCTCATCGTAACACTCTCTCAGCCTGAAGCACGGAAAACAAATAGAATAATGTAGAATCTCACATTATTTCTAAAAGCGTCGCTACAACTCGTATCCTCTTGCAGTAGTTTTCGTCTGACTGGGAAAACGGTATGGTTACGGCAGGAATTCCGAAAGGTGTTACAGACATCATGGCAGGGCGTGGTTCGTTTCCCACTCAAAACGAAAACTGCTCTAGTCTGCGTCTGTTTGTCTGTTTGTCAATTTTTGTCTTTCTGTCTATCTGTCCATCCGTCCGTCCGTCCGTCTGTCTGTCCGTCCGTCCGTCCGTCCGTCCGTCCGTCCGTCCGTCCGTCCGTCCGTCCGTCCGTCCGTCCGTCCGTCCGTCCGTCCGTCCGTCCGTCCGTCTGTCCGTCCGTCTGTCTGTCTGTCCGTCCGTCCGTCCATCTGTTTGTCCGTCCGGTCTGTCGATCTAGCTGTCGATCTGTCTGTCTGTCTGTCTACTGGTCCGTCGGTCTATTTGCCTGCTGTCTGTCCTATGTCTACTTGCCTCGCTACCTGTCTTCTTCAGTCTGACGTCTGTTTGCATAGGCGCCTGTCCTAAACATATATGTTATCAGGAACTGAAGTCAATAGTCGTGTTATCGCTAAGGTTATACACCCACATTTTACAACTTGCGAGTCGTGTTCGCTCAAAACAATTAAGACCATTTTGTTACAGGATACAGTGAACTACGGTCAAGAGGAGTTAAGAGGGGAATAACAGATTTGCGGTAGGGAGGTAGGAACGTATAGAGAAAGAATCGATTGAAAGTTCACAGTATTTTCCCCAGGGTTAGTAAAAGTTATTTCCAGCAATTATTAGATCGTGTATTTCTTATTTTAACTGATTTCTTTGCGAAAAAGACTTCACCCCGTCTCAGCCATCAAAAATACAATAGTCCATTGATAGTAAAGTGCTCTACGTAACTGGCTGCGGTCCTTAATTCCCTCCCACTAGCTTAAGTATGATCAGTACGAAAGCCAATAATGCTGTTTCAATATATACCACCTATATTTGGTTTTGAAAATGGAACGCAATCTGCCCCTACATGCGTTTTACCTTTTATTAAGCTCCACGTAAGACTCGACACGTTCATCTCGTTTCTTTTCGTCATCCTTTTCTGCGCGTCGGATATTTGACAGTTCGATTTCCAAATCTTGCGTGCGCTTGTCACTGTCATTTAGCTTCTTGCAAAGTTTGGCAATTTCATTTCTAAGGATCGTGCATTCCGCGCTGTAAAAAGAAATAATTCGAGGTATAAGTCTATTGTTACAAGGGCTTCAGTTCTGATGTAGACTGGTAAGTAGATAGCTATAAATCTGCCGGTGGATGTGATAAAACCATATGCAACTTAAAATACTCTTTAGCATTATCAACTCTTAACGCAGCCGGAGCAACAAGGAGCGCTTGTGTCGATCGGTGCAGAAACGACCAACCCCTCCCACTACAGACTCTTTTTTTGTCGTACTGAGGAACCATATATAAAAGACATACAATGAAGATCCAGGGAATTTTACAAAATGACCAACAATTGTAGCAGTGGTCGATTTGCAGAGGTTTTTACTACAGTGAAACTTCTTTTAAGCGGCCAGCCATTAAGCGGCCATCCCTTATATTTAGTGGCCAGTTATCAAACACTTGAATCACTGTTAATAATATAGTAGTTTTAAAATAATGAAATCAGTGAAAACCCTCACCTTCCTTGACACTTGGAGCAACTACAACCGCATTCCTGAAACAATCATAGACAACAAATCAGTTTTAGAAAAACATCATCTTGTTCAATGGAAAAAGAAAGACATATAACAGCCCCACCCCACTCCCCAAGAGTCTTTCAGCCATCCTAAACACTAGCAAAATGCCATCTGATTAGTTTTTGAAGTGTTTTTAACTACCCCCACGTATTGATGTTAAGCTGTAACCTTGGGTCAAATCAGGTTCAAGTGGATTAGGTAGTATGTAAGCGGAAAAAACCTAATTTAATACATAATCACTACCGTGGAGATTTGGATCAAATAGTTTCCTTGTTAATAGCTGGCGCGCGCGGTAGGTAGTTAAGCTTCATCAAATCAGGAAAGAAAAGCATTTCCTAAACAACAAGCTTATACACGCGTGAGATTTGAAGGATCTAGAAAAAAGACGAGAGATGTGCGAAGATATCTTCATACAAATTTTACTCGGGCTACCCTAGAAAAATGACGAAAGAGGTGCGAAGATATCTTCTTACAAATTTTACTGGGGCTACCTGTGGAGTGTGGCATCGAAAAACGCAAAGGGGCAAAAATACATCTAAGACCAGGGCTAAGGAAATTTTGTAGGGAATTGAATTTAATTTCCTACACTATCCAAAGGTAGAAAATGGACAAAAATTTCCTGTGATCACGAACAGATTTGTTTACCCTGCGAGCAGACGCAATTTTCCTCCCTCTTTTACGAAACAAGGGAAATTTTCTTTGTTTCGTAGAATTCGAAGCTAGAGCTAGGGAGGAAAATTGTCTTTACTCGCGCAGGGTAAGATTTGTTTGGCATTGCTTTGACTGGTATCTAACATAATCCTCATGGTATTTGCGTGTATTACAGACTTTAAATCGATAGTTGGCAGAAAATAGTTAGCATAGGATTGTAGAGCGTTTCCGGAGATCATCATTCTAGAACATACGAAAGCCCATGGTATGCATCCTTGAAGGACAAGAGATCTAGAAGAACCAGCATGTGGTAAGCATTCGTGGTACGTTCACGCATATACTATCAAATATCTATCCGTTGTCACCTGCTGTGGTTTCAAGAACTTTCGCGAACAAATCACTTTTAAACTGACCAAAAATGAAGAGTGCCGAAGAAAGAAAAATCAACGACCGTGAGACAGAGGAATTTGTTTAACTTGAAATTACTTAAATTTTCTTCCATTGATCGCGTGTTTTTTGTTGTTGTTTTTGTTTATTTTTGTTTTTGCTTTCAAACTTTTGTTCCCAAGAACCTTATCCATTAGCGCTCGTTAGCCTATTCGATCTGAGTAGATGAACATGCGTTTCCTAATTTGGTCAAAATTCCCTCCCCTCCTCTCCGGCTCCCCCGACCTAATTTTCCCTACCCCACCTCCCCCGGGTGTCTTTCATATGCTGTTTTAGTTATTGCTTAGCGTTTTGTTCAAATAAAGCAAATGACGTTAGTCAGAAAATGTCAAGACAACACTGCCTTAAAACCAACAGAACTGGGTTGGGAAATCAGTGATCTTTTTTACGAACAGACGATCACTCTACAGCATATACTCTCGTTACCGGCGATGAGATGATAACGATCACTTACCATGCATTTTTCAGCCATCTTTACAGACTAAGAAACCACAAAAATCTGGGATGTTAAAGATGCACTGCAACATAAATAGAAATAAAAAATATACCAAATATCTCTTCCCAGGAAATAAGTAATAAAGCAATAAAGAGAAAATGACCAGTATGCTATAATAAAATATGCCGGGTTGTTTGAACGAACGTGTAATGCCAGTGAAGCGTAGCTATATCTGGTGGAAAAGTACTCTAATTAGATGAGAAGTCAAGTGCATTCAAGGGACATTAACGAAGAAAACGCTTCTAGTTTTCAAATGGAACTTTAAAATATTTGAACTCACCAGTCCCAAAGCTTCTTAGATTAGTTTTACCTTAGTTTTGATAAAGCTTATCACAGAAGACGCGCCATTTTGGATTGCAGTGACAGATCACTCTAAAGCGCTTACATTAGACGAAATTACATGTTCTCAGCAGAGTTATTGCATGATTGTAATACTACTGGGTCAAGGAATTTGACTTTAGTATATGTAGAGTCGAACGGACAAAAATATGTATGGCGCGCAGAACATTGACACTAGGATCGTGTTTAAAAAAATTTGTTTGATGTGTTTTTCTAGTCCCTGTCGTTCATAGAGCGTTTTTCGTGAGTGTGAAACGGATCCCGCCGTTGATGTCTATAACAACATTCGGAATTCTTGCCGTAGTCGTACGGTGACCGTGCGGTGCCGTTTTCACCGTTATAAGATATCTACTCTATATGCTCGACTGTATTTTAGGAGCGCATGCGCAGTCATGTCTACAACCAACAAAACATGATGAATCTAAACTACATTTTCATCATCTCCAGCCATTGATGACTATCAGTGTCATCATTATCATCACCCATACAGTTATCCAATCATCATTTTTCATCATTAATCATCCTGACTTCATCTCTCACTCAACACCCACCATCCAGGGAGACAGACGGATAGTGAGAAACCATTTATCAATCATGGTTATCATAAATCGACTTCCTCGTTAGTTACACTAGTCAGCCTAACTTCGTGGCATAACTGATTAGCTCGTTGTCTAATAACACCAATATCCTCAATAGATGAAATGTCCTCTAAATCATTTAACGAGCTTCCGCGTCTGTGAAGGCTGAGTTTCACGTCCAAGACAGCTACAGTTTGCCGTCTCTAATATGAATTCTTCTAATTATATATTGTTGAGATATTCTAACTAAAGCGAATTTTTAATCTCAACATATGATTACCATTATATCACATGATCACCATCATCATCGCCACTCATCCTCATCATCACACCTATGGTCCGACCACCTATCTACATCTCGACAAAGTTGCCAATGGACAGTTTCTTGACTGGATCCATTCCAATAATTTTGCAGCACTTCTTTCTCTCTCTCCATCAAAGATAAAATTTAACACAGTAAGCCACTCCAAGATCTAAGCCACGTTAGTCTATTTCTGAGCCACTTTCCATTTATAGGCCTTATTAAAAGGTCAAATACATTGTTACAAAAAAAGAACAAACTAAAAATCTATTCCAGTTTCTTTTCGCATGCAGTGGCTTAACGTATAATCCTTAAACATTTCTTAATATATTTCCGTCTCTGCTGATTGGAAATGATTGAGTCCAGACACGGTGCACGGACGACCACTGAGTGGATTAGAAGTCGTAATGTGGTCCGGTTTAAGCTCGGATAATTCTTCAGCAAGGCAATATTAGTAATTGATACAGCACATGGACTTTGTACAAATCATCATCATCATCATCATCATCATCATCATCACGGTCTTTATTATCTTCGCTATTGTTCTTTTTGTGGTAAAAAGAATGAAAAAGTAAGAGAGGAAGGAGGATAAATAGTCTCCCTCGTAGCGGTATTTAGCCTCGTCACGCAACGCTCCGAGGCTAAACACAGCTGCGAGGGAGACTGGAGGATAAAGAGAGGAAAGAGAAGGAACGTTTTTGAAAGGAAAAGTGTTTTGACTTCTAATTCCTGGCATCCTTTTGTTGTAAGTAAGGTTAAAGATCACACCATCACTGATGATAAAGAAGAGCGCGTCTGGTTGAATACCAGAGGCACAGCCTACATAACTGAATGTGCAAGATACCTGCATTGTTACACGTACTTTTTACAAACTTTCTCGCTACCGTACTTTAATTACATACCGAACCAGCCTCCCCTCCCGTGGTACGAAAACACGGACGGGAGGGGAGGGGACGGGAATGAGAAGAGAGAAAAGGAGAATATAACATCCCCTTCTAGCCTCCCTGCTTGCCGCCACCTACGTTGGCTAACGCTGAAGGTCTGACGTAAAAGTACGTATCTGTTCTATCTTACGTAACCTCATAAACTTGAGGATGTTCGAGCTAGCGTGTTCGGTCAAAACAATTAGAAATCTTGATGAACCGAATACCAGATACTTGGCGCTTTGCCTGCTTCGAAAAAGACTTCTTGGCTTCATTGCATTTTCAGTGAAAAAAGAATCCCAGAGATTTTAAAACTCCGATGTACATGAAAACACATAAAAAGACGTTATTCTTGATATCAACGTGAAAGCATTATGAAGATTGTGATGACGGATTTTCATAATGTTTGTATCCGATTAAAATTACATTTTTGAAGCTTTGCCATAAACGTGCTTGCTGATCATCACACTTGATCCTTGGGACTTGATCGCTGGTTTTTGCGTTCCTTTGATGGCTTTCAAATAGTTTTCTTGTGTACCCATTGTTGCATACCCGCGCGAGTGGTATTTTCTTAACCATGTGTCAAAACTCAAGACGTTTTCACTCCAAATTCCTTTTTATTTTGCATTCAATTTGCACAGTACGATGCGACAAAGCCGGTTTCCAGCTTAAAAAGTGCCCTTAAATTTCGCAGTAGTTAGCAGAAAAGCCTTGGTATTAGCTCACAAAAGAGGGAAGTTTTAGATTACAAGGATTTGCCCCCCGAAATTTAAAAACTTCTGAATGATCTATTGAAATCTTGCTGATTATTCGAAAAGAGAAACCATTTGTATTTGCGCGTAAATCGATTGTTGGTAAAATTACTATCATTACTAATTTGTTTAACATGAAATCTTTAACTTTGCTTAAACTAAAACTGCGTGGAGTACTTTTGACTTACCTTTTTACTTCGCCAGTAAGTTACGACCTTGCCTATCGGTGGTCAACCCGGAATATATACTACGTGCGGTCAGTAGAGCTGGATCAATTTAGAGATCTCTATTGATATTCGATATTTTAAATCCTGCTTACCAGGCACTTGAGCGAGGCGCGCGGTCAAGTATTTCAGTTAAAAACTAATTCCTCGTGAAAATTCAACTCAAAGAGGCTAATTTACCTTGGCAATTACTGCGTTAAGAATTTGGTACATTAGTACAGAGGTTTTAATGAAGATAATAATGCTACATTTCAGGAATGATTGAAATTCCAGGCTGAAGGTCTAAGTGGTACGTGCTTGGCTGTGCATTCCAATGACGTCATAGTAGCAAAGCTAATTAAGAATTACACTGGCAGAAAAGCCAAATATCGCAACATAAGGTTGGAGAAGAGGCCAGGGGAAAGGCTGAAAAAAATGGTTGGAAACTCAGTGGGGAGGAAATTCCGAAACGTTTTCCACTGCTCAAAGACAGTCAAAGGTGTCTTGGCAAAACAGCATCCCCTGTACTAACAAGGAAATACGATTGTTGCTGAAAACTCTTTGTTGAATTGATAGTGTAACCTTTATATCAACTTGCGGTCGTTCTGTTCCCGCCCCTCATTCTTTAGATGCAAAATTAAAAAAATATCGTTCGATCAGAAAGTGAAACAAATTAGGCCTTTTGCCGGAATACTGACCAGGACTGAGTAGTTTTACTTTAATCTCTGATAATTTGTTCGTGAATGCAGTTGACCATAAAGTTAGCTACATGATAATAATTTTCTAGAAGGGAAGGAGTCGACAATGTAGGTCACCGGAACTCAGTCAAAGACAAAACAACAGAAACAATTTTGTAGATTTTTATCTCAGTGAAAACTACCCTGGTAAGTCCTGTAGTTAGTTTGGAAAGTATCTTCCATTCTCTTCTGCTCTCGAAATCTGCCTTGGGAGCCTACGTACCCAACGCATTTCGGCGGTATTTGAAAACCCCTTTAACTCTCTCGTTAGCCCTTAGTCACATGCATTTCCTATTTGCCCTGGGAGGCAACTCCCAATGCATTCTCCGAGTTGTTTGAAAACCCCTTTGACTCTCTCTCTCTCTCTCTCTCTCTCTCTCTCTCTCTCTCTCTCTCTCTCTCTCTCTCTCTCTCTCTCTCTCTCTCTCGTTAGTCCCTTAGTCACGTTTCCTATTTGCTTCTGAACGCGTGCCACTTCGGCAGCTTTGAGCTCGTCTTTGCCTCTTTACTGGATTGCATGTTTTGAGGTGTCAATTCAAGAGTGGATTACACAGCAAATATGACTACACAAGATGGACACACTAGGGCTAGGTACACGCAAAATTGACAATAACCATGAGTTGATTCCGTCATGAATCCCTTCTGAACCAGATCGTGGGTCGTATCGGTACAGCCCTAGCTTTAGAGAACGACAGAAAGACAACTAGACGTATATAACCACTAACAGAAGAGTTGCGGACCGAGTATACTGACTGGGCTACGTAATACGTCCCTCGATTACGTAAAACGTACATAAACATCATCGCATCACCTGAGGTACGGATCGCCACATGGTCCCACATGGTGCACGCGATCGAACAGGGTCCCCTATACCTTTTGCGTGGAACGTGAATGGCTGGTTTATTTTGACGTGAAACGTGACTTAAGGTCTAAAATCTTTTTGCGTCCACGTGAAAGCAACTTTCGATTTTTTTGTGAACGTGAAAGAGATTTTGTTATTATCTGGGACGCGTGAAAAGACTAAATATTTTTGCGTGATTTCATTTTGAAAAGGGTTATATAGGGGATGGGATTTTGGAAGTTAGCTTAGTTTTCGCGCGTCCGAAATTTGCATACGGGAACAAGCAGCCAACTCTTCGCTCCTATCGGACCTACTACTCAGAAGACCTGCAACTGAGTCCGGATTCCTGGTCTGGGCGGCTTCTCTGAGTAGAGTTCAGCTCAGTACTCGTTAGGGGTGACGTCTTGAGGTTGCTTAAGGTATATGAAATTTTTCATTTTTAATCTTATGTCATTTGTTCGCACATGCAGGGTCCCCTATACCCCTTTGCAAAATGAAATCACGTAAAAATATTTGGTCTTTTCACGCGTCACAGATAATTAAAATCTCTTTCACGTTCACAAAAAGATAAAACGTGCAAGCGCACGTGGATGCAAAAAGATTTTAGACCTTAAATCACGTGTCACGTGAAAATAAATCATCCATTCACGTGGCGCGCAAAATTAAGGTATAGGGGATCCTGTTCGTATCTGTCAGCCGTCAAAGTTTGTGAAAGGGATTAACCGCTTGCTGCAGTCACTGCGACACGACACGGTTACGGCAGAAATTTCGAGTGTTTTTATAGACATTACGGCACTGACACGGTCACGGTACGGCGCGGTACGTTTCTCACTCATACGAAAACCGCTCTATTAAGGAAAGTCACGTTTGTATGCTTTAGGAAGTTGTGCATCGCATGCGTGAATGTCAGGGTAAACGTATTGCGTGCAAATCATGCGTTTTTTTAACCGGAAAACCAATCAATCTAATTAATCAGCAAATCATTCATCATGATCATCGAATACTGCAATATCCATGTTATTATCATCACGAGAGCCGCTTCGCAGGCTAGCCATACGCAAATCCATGAGTTGATTCTAATAAATCCCTGTTGAAACTAGGCTCAGTTTTCAGCCGTCGGGGTTTCGTGCGCCCGCGATACTCTCGCGGGCGCACGAAACCCCGACGGCTGAAAACTGAGCCTATGTTGAAACCCCATCATGGTTTGTACCGGTACAGTCCCTTAGAGAATGTTATAACAACAACAATTCGACGTTTAAAACTCGTATATAACAGCTAACAGCCCGGGACTAACAAGCAGAAGGGTTTCGGACCGAGTACCAACTGGGTGATGTTTACGTCAATTGATTACGTAAAACATACGTAAACATCACTTGAAAGAGCGCAGAATCAAAACAGGCGCTCTTGTGGTGTTTAAACTAAGGGTGGGATTCTGGAAGTTAGCTTGGGTTTCCGCGCGTCCGAAATTTGGTGACAGGAACTAATCAGTCAACTCACGACTCACGGCTCGCTTAGTAGGGTGCGAGAATATTATTGAATTTGCAGCGTTTTGTCGCTTCCCCCAAGTGTAATACCCCTAACGAGTACTGAACAAACTGTCTTCTCAGAGAAACCACCCAGTCCTTAGTCTCCTTCGCAGCCGTTTTTTGTATAGGGATCCCTGCACACAAAACGGCTGCGAAGGAGACTACCCAGTCCTAGGAATCAGACCAACGACTACAGAGGTGAGAGCGAGAGCATGTGAGAGGCAGAGAACTGACCACTTGTTCTCTCTCTTTTGCAGGTCTTTTGAGCAGAACGTCCGCTACATGTTTTCTTATTCATGGCGTGTGTTCAGAAGACTGCATTCTCACCTTTAGTGGTTGATCTCAACTCTAGTAGGAGTTTGGGCGGTCTCCTTTCTGATATCAAGAAGAACACGCACAAGGAGAACTTTGAGAACTCGACAACGGTGGCTTAATAAAAGTGGAGGGCTGGGTAATATGCATGGTGCTCATCGAGTCTCCAGGAGAAAAAAGCTATTATATCACCTACTACATAAACTAAACCATACTAATTTTTTAAACAATATCTATTAGTGAAGGGAATTTTAAATATTGAAGTTTATGTAAAAATCGAGCAGATTTTGGAGAACGGACAAAGTCAGCATGTCAAAATACGTAAGTTCGGCTCGCTTTTCTCGATATACATCGATGCGATTTCTCCCACCTCTTCCAGTAGAGAAGTTTGATATTCTTATTTAATAACAATTTGAGAACAAAAATTGCTTAGGTGCGCGATATTCCTTTCAACTGTAGGAGATTCAAACAATTGTTTTGTTTACCCCGAATTGTTTTCAGTTACAATCTTTCATCGGTGATATCTCGAAAATCGTTCTTTCAGAATTTAATTAACTCTACAAGATTACGAGAGCGCTTTTTAAGAATAAGCCTAGAACGCATAAAATTAAAATCGAGTTTATGTAAAAAGGGGAATTCTTTCTCCATGTTGCCATAGTAACGTTGATCTCCATATAACATATATCATCATAAACTCTTTGTCCAGCAAGGGTGTAATACTTAATTGCATGACCACAGACTGTTCATGAACACAAAATTTGCATTGAAACACGGAAGGCCACTGAAAAACTGGATCGAGCCACCTTAATTATCATCTGAAATTTATTCATTCGATCGTGTAAATAGAATATCTGCATGTACGTATATAGCTGTAGACTCCATTTGTAAAGACTGCCCCGCCTATGTGGGATTAAGGAGTATCGTAATTGGATTATCATTTGAATTAAAATGCGCTTTTTTCAGTCCAATTATCCGAGGTGTACGGGGGTACGGATACTCTTAAAACAGGTAACTCTTACACACCAGGGGCGGGAGGGGTGCACTCAGGCATCATACTGACGGAAAGGTGCGAGGCTACGAGGCTACTACCAACAGTGGGACTACTACCCACAAAATGTGGTGAAATTTCTCGACCCCAAAGCGTCCACCCCAAAAGTCTTACCCAAAAAAGTCAGATTTTAATCTGAGAATTTTAAACCCCCAAAACGGTATTGCAACTCCCCCGATCACTGTTATGTCTGGGTACCCTTCCCCCTCTTCCCCGGACCTTTCACATCTTATAAAAGAATGGTGTCCTTTCGACAAACTGTGACTTATCACGTGAGTAACTTAGAAATTGATTTCGTATGAGTGTGAAACGGACCGCGCCGTACCGTGACTGTGTCGGTGCCGTGACCATGCGGTGCCGCTTCCACAGTCATACGAAATCCAATCTATTATTGAATCTGTGTATAAGGTTTGTTCCAAATGAAGGATTTTAAAAAACAGTATTGCTGAGCCTTGGTACAGTCCAGTACGATCGTATACGGATTAGTTTAGCGTTAAATTTAGAATTAACTTAGAGAGTGCTGGATATTTATGTGATAAAACACTTTATATTTACATGGAAAGTGAAAGATATACTATATCTTTCTTTATAGATTCACTTACCTGGATGGAATCAATATAAGCGATGCATGAGAAATAAAACTTTAAACTGACCGCCATCTTGCGTCTATTGTTACCCAGTACCTCTCCAAATCTTTACACAGTAACCCCGCAGTTCTTTGCTGACCAAACATGGAATTCCCGGTGGAGATAGTTTTGGAAGCAGTAATTCTAATTGGTCGGATCGCTTCCCAAAGGATTTAGATGCACTAATTAGCATATCAATGGAACTTAGCCGAATAGACTACCCCAATTAGACATTATAATCATTAAGTGTCTAGGTAGCGCAGCGGTCTAAGGTGATATCTAAAGGTATGGATTAGGGTCCGGATATCGTCTCCCTCCCTGGCCTTCGGGCTAAGTCAACTGTAATATGTAGCACCGGGATAGCGTGGATGGGGCCGAAATCTTCATCCGTAACGTAAGTCGATTCGATGTCTCAGCTTCTTAGAATGTCTCGGGAGAATCGTCCCAATTCTTTTCTTTCTTTCCAATTCATTTCATCTTTTTTTTCTTTTCTAGTATCCGGGGGGTGCCGACCAAGGGGTCAGGAGTTCGAATCCCGTTGTGCATGAAACTTTTTTCTTTTTTTTTTCGTCAAGTATTTTTAATCAGTTAATCTTTTTTGCCCCTTTTTCCCCATACACATTGGCAATTTTGATGGAAAACAATATTTTAGGGACATTTATGACAAAAAGGGCTGTTAATTTATTGCAGCACAAAATCCAGCTGTTGACCACGGCTGCTCCGCGCAAATTAAATGTCGCGGGCGTGGATACACAGTATGTCTTCGGGAGCCCAGGTGGTCTGTGACTTTACAAAAGCCCTGGGTTACAGGGAGCCCACCTATGTCTTTTGGAGGGGAAAAAACACGAAAAATAAAACAAATTGTTCGAGGGAGACTGGGGCGAGCATTGTTTTTCGTGCTTTTTTCGAGCCTTTTTTTTTCCAAAAGAAATTGGTGGGCTCCCTGTGTCATGGTCTCCGTGGATGCAGAATAAGTTGCATGGTTATCTTTATTTGGGTTGACAGGACCCAACCAGTTCTGGTACTGACAGTCGATTGATCTTATACCCGGACAATTCGTCTGCATTCAATTGTTTTCATGACAAATATATCCCATTTGATGAAAAACAGTCTTCCGATAAAGAATTTGAATATATAGGCAACTGTACAGTGTATATTAAGTTTTCAAAATAATCTATCAAGTTTGTAATTGTTTTATAATACATTTGCAGGCAAGTTACAAAATGTGTTAATCATTTTGCTATGCACATATGCGCACATTGACACCCTAAATTGAAATAAAATAAATGTTGATAATTAAATTCTCCAAAGTCCATATACATGTATAACACCTTTTGAAATGAAGAGTCTTTGTTTGTGTGTTACAGTTTATAAAATATTTGTATTAAATTGTATTTTTCAAAATCAGAAGGGACAACATGACTAGATAGTGTACTGTCAATACTGTGGAGGCTAGGGAGGCAAGAGAGTCTGCTATACTGCCATCATAATGACTATAAAGCATGGAATAATAACAAAGGCTTAATGGTTTTTATTTGTTTTGGTATAAATTGCAACATTTCAATGCTAAACATGTATCATTGTACATTAACATTACATGAAAACATTTTTAAAAGCATGCGGCAGTGAAATCTTTCTTATTGGACACCTTGCCAATGTGTAGCATGCTAGAGCACACACGAGAAACCCTAACTTCGACCAAGAAAATGACTATGTAATTACTTTTAATGACTGCAGTCAATGCAAGCCAAATGCTCTGCATGCTTCTACCTGAAGGGGAGGGGAGGGTGCCACTCCTATCCAAACTTTACCCCAGTAATGCTGGTACTCATTTGTACTGCTGAGTAGACTAAAGCAAAGTCAAGAAAGTGTCATTCTCAAGGACACAAACACAGTGATCTGTGGCCAAGACTTGAACTTGCAACCTCTTGCGATCTCTTGGCTACAAGTCCAAAATCCTAACCACTGTCCACTGTGATTCCTTATCAGATGGACATGCCTCCACAAAAGACAAACTTTCTGGCCCCAAGGATGTCCATCTAAGAAAGAGCTCACTATCAAATCCCAATAACATAATTCAGTAAACAAAATCTCTTAAAATAATACAAGCAAGAACAAAGTAAGTGACCTCTGATCAATTAAGCCCTCAAATCTCCTAATATTAAAGGATCTTTAAGAACTGAGAATTTAATCACAGATGACTTACAGTGAACACTGCAAGGACCCTTCCTATATAACCATTGCCTACTTCTAGGAGTTTACCCTCTGAATAACATAACTTTAAATAGCTTTTTAGAGCTTTATAAAATATTGTTACATATACAGTAAGATTATAAAACTAAACTTACAAACAGGCATTTTACATACTTGAATTTTACAACAGTAACTGAATATAAGCTTGAATTACTCTACAATTAATGCAATTATATAAACTTTTCATTTGTATATTTCTTTCTTGCCTGCAGTAAAAAATCTGAAAACAATTCATGAAATGCTTGAAAATAACTGAAAGATTTTCCCATGCCCCATTCACACCAACTTAACTAAACCAGTTTTAAGATTTTCCTGTTTGTGGGTAATTGTGCTCACAAGCATTCTTGGCTAGCTAAGTACCTTGCTAAAATATTTTAATTATTACAGGTAATTTCATGGAACTTTGGCCTCACCAATTCCAAAGTTCGTTCCTAAGTTCATCTGAAACTGCCAAACTTCGTTCAAGGAACCATAATGTGATTACATTCAGAATTCAAATATTTCCCAAAATTTCATCTAAAAAGGATTACAAACTGCTTTACTGGAATGATAATGATAAAAGTTATCCAGGAAAATAATTTTTTGCAGCTTTTAGATGAAATTTCAGGATATATTTGAATTCTGAATGTAATCACATTACGGAACTTGGGAACAAACTTTGGAATTGGCAATGCCAAAGTTCCATGAAATTACCTGTAAAACAGGTTTTTAACTTGTTTAGTTGTGAGGTACACATAGTGTAAATTAACAACTCTTTTTTAGCCTTGTTTAATTAAACCACTTTTAAACATGTTAAACTTGTTGGTGTGGACGGGACACTAGTGTTAAAAAATTGCTGTGAAAAGTTAGTTATGCTCATCAAAACCTTTTGTTAAAAAATTGATTTTACAGTGTGACCACTCCAACCAAGGCCACCCAAACAAATTTTCATGCAAATTATCCAATCACAATTGAGTATATGAACAATAGAATCTCTACAAATTTTTGAAAATTCGCTTAAAATGTAAAGAATTTGCTTTGTTTGTGTACGAATTACATTGACATTGAACAAGAAGCATCTTAGACTGTAGAAATCCGCAACAAATCTATTGTTAAGTGTCAAAATGTACACTGAAAATTTGTCTAAAAATTTGTTTGGGTGGCCTTGGTTGGAGTAGTCGCACTGTAAAGTTTCAAAACACGAGTAGATATGTAATACCATGGCTAGTATCACACAGCAAATCGACTGTGGGGCCTTACAGTACGACTTTTGATTTAGGGTTTCTTTTATACTCACATATATTAAATGATGTTAATGTGAAAAGTGACATTTTATATTGTTATCTCCAGAAACCCAGGTTTTTGATGTTGTTGTTGTTGCTCGTTTTTGCAGTCAGAAAATATCCCTTTTAATGTCATCTGTTGGAAATTTATTTTGTTTCCTGATTGGTTGGCCAGGTTAGGTCAACCAATGCAGAGCATACAGCTTCTGTAGTAGGCAAAGTACAATAACTATTGAAAAGCCCCAATAATGAACTGTGACTTCCTTACATGTTCTGACAAACAATATTATGCTCAAGGCTTCTCTTAGCCCCCTATGCAGCCACTCCTTTGTGTCGTCACACAAGGCCTCTTGCGCGCATGATGACACAAAGGAGCAGCTTAAGTTTTCTCTCTCTCTCTCTCTCTCTCTCTCTCTCTCTCTCTCTCTCTCTCTCTCTCTCTCTCTCTCTCTCTCTCTCTTTCTCTCGCTCTCTAAGCAAGCAACAAGTAACAGATAAAGCCCTGGATTTCTGAGGATGAGATAATTTTTTGCATTTCATAAAGTTTTTAAAAAATTTATCCTATTGAATTCAGAAGAATAATTGTGAAAGCTTGAACCTTATCAAGTTACTAACTATGTGTCTTTAAACAATCTATTCCAAGCATTCTTATTCTAAAATTGTAATAAGCAGCCTAACTTCATATTTTCAATACTTTTCAAGAACCAAACTGTGATTTCCTAGAGAGCAATTAATATTTTATTATGAGGGGGACGTAAGGGTTTGTGGTGATGTAGTTTTGCATTACTTTTGATGCTGTTTTTAGGGTATTTGTTATTTTAACCTGCAGTTTCATGGTTTCTGACTTCCAATTTTGTACGCAGTTTATGGTTTTGGAAATTTTGACAATTTTTGTTCCATCTTTTTCTCAATTTTGTTTGCCATTTTGCCATTTCCCTTACAATCCCCTTATTATTTCTCAGAAATTTAACTGTCCTTACTTATCAGCTATTTACATAAGCTGTGTTTCAAATTAATAAATTTTTAGAGTCCCATAAAAATAAGTATCCTATTTTGGGATATATGACGCAATGTCTACAAACAAGGACAGAGCACTACTGACAACAACTTTTGAAAAAGACTTGATGTTGGGAAGAGAAGCATGGTCAAATGTTGTTAAGTTGTATTTCTTATTGACACAGTAGCTACAAACGTAGTCTCACGATGACCAAATGCATCAAGTTCTTAAGTGTAACCTGGAGCCAAGTTTACTAAATCTCTCAAGTAAAATAACCATGAGCAGTCACCATCGGAGGGAGCATTGCGTGACGAGGCTAAACACGGCTGCGAGGGAGACTACCATATACATGTAAGTTGTAATAGATAAATTTGCATGTTGCAAAGACAGCATAAAATGGGAACAAGGACCAATTGTTCAAGGGCAATACTATTATAAGTGTTAAATCCTCCGTATAAGATGAAAGGTTTTCTTTAGATTCAATCCTGGGTTATCACTAATCGTCTACTGAACAACAATGGCTAGAGGACATTTAGTTCATCGGGTGACTACATGGTACTATGCCAGTTTCACGACACCATGTCATTTCTTGTTTTTACAATCCTCTTCAGAATATCAGTAACATCAACAGCCATTTTACAGCAGTTCTCAATCCCACACACCTTCCTATAATTTTTCTCATATTATGGACTTTAGTGTAGATATAGCTAAGGGTGCTTTCCATTTAGTGGAACCAACTGGCCAGAACGGCCAGTTCTTAAATGGTATACGTCAATCCCTGGCTCTGGCTGGAATCAGTCCTAAGAAATTGGGCCGATCTGGTCTGTTGGTTCCACTAAATGGAAAACACCCATACTGATAGTGTCCTTTTTTACATAACATCATGTTTGCTAATGTCTGGTTTTCATAAACAACAGAAACAGAAGCAAGATACACAGACTCAATAATGTGCTGTGCATTGTTTTCTCTCACACCAAAGTGAGAAATGCAACACTAAGTCTGTGTATGTTGTTTCCACTTCTGCTTCCATTGCTTGTAAAAACCAGGCCTTACTCTACTCAATGATGAAGTGTGGCTGCTGCATCAGCATTATCCCTGATATTTCAGTTACAAATTAACTTAACACAAATTAATTACTGGCTCTATGTAATATTAATAAGAGAGGTTTAGCATTGAAGAAGAGGACGATTTTCCATTGTAGCAACTTTCTAATTTTACTAAATAAAAGTGATTATTAACTGAGAAAATCAGTAATGAAAGCAATATATAGACTACGAACCCTTGAAAAACTGCAATTATAGTTCTTAATTGAGTAACATTAATGAATAAAATTGTGATTTGTGAAAGCTGAATGCATTCAGCCGTCACATATCCCATCCAGATGATGACAACTTTTCTCCAGATTCTCATCAGAGACATTACAAGCACAAGTTTCAAGGTTGGAACAATTTGTTTTCTTTACTTTTGAAGTCACCCCTATTCACCATTATTGACATACCAGCTACATTTCAAGGGTTAATTCGCAGATTATATATTGTTTTTGTTAATGATTTAATCACTGTCTTTTAGTTAAATTTAAAGTAGTCTTCGTCTTCAGTGCTTAAACCTTATCTCTAATAACTAATAAAACAATATACAAACTGGATGAATCTTAATTCTATACAATCAGTGGAGAGGTATCATTACTAGGGGGTGACTCACCAAGACTGATAATTTCAACACGATCACTTGCATCCATACCATTCATTTCTGTATCTGTATCTACCTGGCTATGGTTGTCTGTGGATGTTATTTCTTCAGCATTTCCAGATATCTCTGTTTCAGTGGGTAACGTGGAACTTTCAGTTACGTATTCACTACTTGCAGGAGGTGTAATAGACTCATCATACGTGGGTGGATTGCTTGTTGTATCACAGCAGCTTGACACAGAAACAGCAAAATCATAGGTAGGTGGTGGAGAGGTAGGTTCTCCAGAATCTGGATCTAAAGCACGTAGACGAGCTCGCCTGCGCCGCCTACGCCTACTTGCTTGAGACCGCCTTTTCTTTCTGAATCTATCCACAATAAAAATGACTAGGGCTATGACAACTGCAGAACCAGTGATAGAGACCAGGACGATAACATAGCTGGTAAGTTTGTCCTTTTTCTTGTTTGTGTTTCCATTAATGACACAATTCTTTTCATCAGAGTTATCACCACAATCATCTGTTCCATCACATTTCCATTGGCACTGAATACGGTTATTGTTATTGCACTTAAACAATAACCCACCAGATCCTTCTGAGCATCCTGTCGTAAGGATTTTTGGGGTCAATAGCAGTATACGTCACAAAAAAACCATTTCCTGATAGTGAAGTCCTGTGTATCTTGATGACCATGGTATTTCCTGACGAGCGCACAGTTGGGGGATTAATAACTTTATTTCCACAATAACGTCCTAGACTCCTAGATTTTTCATCTGGGCCATTGAAAATATCTACATAGTTAACAGAACATTTAGGAGATGATCTGACATCAAATGATGTAAAAACGGCAGAAATTATGTTCCCCTTTGGAACCTCTATAGTCCATTTACACTCTTGAATAGCTGTTAGATAGAGTGGATGTCCATAACCAGGTGTTGAAAAGCTTCCAGAATTCCCCCTCAAATAACCACCACAATGATTTTCTGCCTCATAAAACCCATGAAAACCTGTCGATGCTGTTGGCCGAAAGGAATGGAAGTCTAATCTCATTGCATTACTAGTTGAGCGTATTTCTTTGGGAGGCAATCTATCAGCACAAAAATGTCCAATCAACCTTGATGAAGCATTAAAACCATCAAATGCCCTGATGAAGTCTAAGTTGCACTTTGATGCTGGATCCAGTTCAAAATGTAAAAAATAAAATCTTATGACCCTATCCTTTGGTACTTCTATAGTCCAAGAACAATGTTTTGGTGCTGGATAAGGTCCTGGGTAATTAGGACTACTGATTTCTCCTTTCTCACCTGTGAGAAAATCCCCACAAGGTTGTCTTTCATATGTAGCATGGAACAAGGAGCTAGTCTTGCTAGAGAAGGCATTCGTTCTGTATATAACTGTTAAAGAGTTTGATTTTGAGGATATTGTTCCTCTGGGGTATTTTAGTTCGTCGTTACAGTATCTTCCTAAACTACGAGATCCGTCTAGTATTTCCACGTAATCTTTGTCACACAACAGCGCTGAAGTACCTGCCTCAACATCAAAGACCGTAAATGTCAACAGAATTTTATCATACTTCGGAGCTACGATCTCCCACTTACAATTCACTAAATTAGGGGATTTATTAGGGTAGTTTGGAGTCTTTATATCCCCCGATGCATCACTAAGACGGCCACCACAAGAGGCTGAAGTCACGTCTATAAAACTCCAGCTCACAACAACACATACCAAACAAAGATTATTCAAAAACTGTTTGTAGATCCTTAACGGGCCAAAGAACAGGCCAAAAACTGCCATAATTACTTGTAGAAACAGCTCCATGAACATCTTGATGCCAAACTGGCGTCCTGTCAGCAGGATTGCCGGTATTTTTGAGCAGTTTTGACGAAGTCTCTCAGCCAATATTACACAACATGGCGTCGTATTAATCCCTTGAAGTTTGTCTGTTATTTTCCTCTATAGTTACTATTTGGTAATATTTCTCAAGTCCTTCCTCAGTTTTTTATACATCTAGCGCATCTAACGACTCCTTGAAGGCTCGTAAAGGTCAACAAAGGCGTATAATAAGCGACGGAAATACGAAAAACAAAAACTCAACAGAAAGTGTTGTAATGTCAGCAAAAATTATGGTGTAAATTATGCTAATTTATTTGTCGTGACGTCATTTGAATGCTTTTGGCTCACTGGAGTGAAACGGGAGGGCTTTGATCTGATTGACATTGGTCGACCTTGGCAAATTTAGCAAAGGATGGAGGAGTCAGAGAATATATTCTTACTAAATTCCAGAGGCAGACATCGAGGAAAAAATCCCAGACTATTTAAACTGGTTTTCCTCAGAAATGGGCCAGTATTGAACATTCGTGTATCGTAATAAGTCAATAATTTATATTGGATTATATACTGAATGACATAGACACGCAATTTTATTCAAAGATGATGTATTTTATTCATGTCGATCTTCTAGTTTGGAGTTGGATGTGGACAATAAATTTGTACAATTTTCTGAAACTTCCGGCTATGGCTACTAAGACAACTGGATAGCCCACCTGAACAGGTGTCAAGTTAAAAATCAGTTCAGGACTTTAAAGCTTTCTTTATCCACACGAACTATAAATATATATATGCTTTACAATATTGATGGAAAATAGCGATAAAGAGTAAGTTCATATGATCAGGGATACGTGTGTGCCTTGCCGACCTTGCCAAGTTATAAGGCCCGCGGATCGGCCCGCGGGTGATTACGTACTACCAGTTGGCGCCATAACAAGGTCTTGTTCGTGCGCGCGTGTTCATTGATTGATTCAAGCTTCGATTTTACCATTTTTAGGTATAAAAATGTCATTTCCTGGAGTGCCGTCGTTTCTTTTGGACTGTAGAATCGCGTTTTTATCTAGAATACGAAATGTAATTATAAATATTTGAGATATAACGGATAATTTGCGCACTCACTGGCTGGCTACTACAGAGACATGACTCGCACTAGGACATCGAAAATATTTTATAAAACAACATAAAACGATCGCTTATGTCTCTGTACTGTGATATAAGCACTCTGGAAGATGTGAAGTTTCAAAATCGAAAGTTTAGCAATTGAACCCAAACATGAACGGTTGAAGGTCTTGAAGCCCTGATAACCCAAGCTGTACATTTGTATATTCTAGCTGTAAAGACATTACTTTTCTATCTAGACTATCCAGACTGCCCAGACTACCGGGACTACCCAGACTACCCAGACTACCTAGACTACCCAGACTACCCCGACTACCCAGACTACCGGGACTACCGGGACTACCCAGACTACCCAGACTACCCAGACTACCGGGACTACCCGAACTACCGAGACTACCCAGACTACCGGGACTAACCAGACTACCCAGACTACCGGGACTACCAAGACTACCCAGACTACCCAGACTACCCAGACTACCCAGACTACCCAGACTACCCAGACTACCCAGACTACCCAGACTACCCAGACTACCCAGACTACCCAGACCACCCAGACTACCGGGACTACCCAGACTACCCAGACTACCCAGACTACCAGGACTACCCAGACTACAGGGACTACCCAGACTACCGGGACTACCGGGACTACCCAGACTATCCAGACTGCCCAGACTATCCAGACTACCCAGACTGCCCAGACTACCCAGACTACCCAGACTACCCAGACTACCCAGACTACCCAGACTACCGGGACTACCCAGACTACCAGGACTACCCAGACTACCGGGACTACCCAGACTACCGGGACTACCGGGACTACCCAGACTATCCAGACTGCCCAGACTATCCAGACTACCCAGACTGCCCAGACTACCCAGACTACCCAGACTACCCAGACTACCCAGACTATCCAGACTGGGTAGTCTGGGTAGTCCCGGTAGTCTGGGTAGTCTGGGTAGTCCCGGTAGTCTGGGTAGTCCCGGTAGTCTGGGTAGTCTGGGTAGTCCCGGTAGTCTGGGTAGTCCCGGTAGTCTGGGTAGTCTGGGTAGTCTGGGTAGTCTGGGTAGTCCCGGTAGTCTGGGTAGTCCCGGTAGTCTGGGTAGTCCCGGTAGTCCCGGTAGTCTGGGTAGTCCCGGTAGTCTGGGTAGTCTGGGTAGTCTGGGTAGTCCCGGTAGTCCCGGTAGTCCCGGTAGTCCGGGTAGTCTGGGTAGTCTGGGTAGTCTGGGTAGTCTGGGTAGTCTGGGTAGTCTGGGTAGTCCCGGTAGTCTGGGTAGTCCCGGTAGTCTGGGTAGTCTGGGTAGTCTGGGTAGTCCCGGTAGTCTGGGTAGTCTCGGCGTTATCATCCGGTGATAAAAGTAAAAAGTATGCGATCGTATAGTTTTGAAAGTACGCGATCGCATGCCTGTTTTATAGACACAATTACAATTGCCCGCTTTTTAAATAAGTGATTCTAAAAGGAGGATGTCCCTTATAAGCCACAGTAATTTTTCGTGAAAAAATTATCGAACATCGTAAAAAATGTACCAGAATGCTTTTCTGACCATTCGTCTGTTTTAAAAACGTTATTTAGATGCCTTATCACTGAAAAAAGCTAAGTCATAGTTTTAGTCAAAAACAACTTTCGGTCTCCGCGAACAAAATTGTCGTATTCTGTCGTTTTCGTGGGTCAAAAAATTGTGAAGAAAATTTTCTTCGAGAATGAATGTATTAAGGACGGAGCCCTCTATTTTGAGCGCGCATTGCGTTCTGCGCATGGCCCTTCGTAGTAAAAACATCGTAAAAGCAAAGCAGTTTTGCGATATTTGGATAAATAAAACTTACTTGCTTGTAGAAAAAACATTTGACTGTTCCTGTAGTAGAATTAAATTCAGTATTGATGAATAAAACTCGCTTAAAAACCACTGTTTTGATCACATGGATTATATTGGACTATATACTGAATGACATAGACACGCAATTTTATTCAAAGATGATGTATTTTATTCATGTCGATCTTCTAGTTTGGAGTTGGATGTGGACAATAAATTTGTACAATTTTCTGAAACTTCCGGCTATGGCTACTAAGACAACTGGACAGCCCACCTGAACAGGTGTCAAGTTAAAAATCAGTTCAGGACTTTAATCCTTTCTTTGTCCAAACGAACTATATATATGCTTTACAATATTGATGGAAAATAGCGATAAAGAGTAAGTTCATATGATCAGGGATACGTGTGTGCCTTGCCGACCTTGCCAAGTTATAAGGCCCGCGGGTCGGCCCGCGGGTGATTACGTACTATATTCTGGCAGTTGGCCATAACAAGGTCTTGTTCGCGCGCGCGTGTTCATTGATTGATTCAAGCTTCGATTTTACCATTTTTAGGTGTAAAAATGTCATTTCCGGAGTGCCGTCGTTTCTTTTGGACTGTAGAATCGCGTTTTTATCTAGAATACGAAATGTAATTATTTAATTATTTTTATGTAAATATTTGAGATATAACGGATAATTTGCGCACTCACTGGCTGGCTACCACAGAGACATGACTCGCACTAGGACATCGAAAATATTTTATAAAACAACATAAAACGATCGCTTATGTCTTTGTACTGTGATATAAGCACTCTGGAAGATGTGCAGTTTCGAAATCGAAAGTTTTGCAATTGAACCCAAACATGAACAGTTGAAGGTCTTGAAGCACTGATAACCCAAGCTGTACATTTGTATATTCTAGCTGTAAAGACGTTACTTTTCCAACAATGAAATAGGTTTTCAAGTAAGCACTGTCTCGCTTGTTAATTTTTCAAAATCAGCGATTTGGTATCTTGTAGGGTGTTAACATTCAAGTTTACAGTTTTAGCATTTCCTGGTCTCTCTTAGAGTATCAAAGAGCTCATCGCTTATGTTTTTTGCGATCCTTTCACGATCCTTTCAGACCATTCATATTCAAATTCCTTCGAATTATAGCTTTGATTTTTGTTTTCAATTGAAATATGTTTCTTTGGGCATAATACAACTTAATTAGAAAAAGGATTACGAGAAGATTGGTCATTGTTTTAGTTTGGATATTTCGGCCTTTCTTCTTTTTATTTCTTTCATTTTGGGAGTGGGGTTATTTTTGGCACTTGCGCGCTCAAAAAAAGTAATTTTAGAGCGACTTTTATGCGGTCTATTGTGGCCCTAAGGCCACTCCCCTGGATCCGCCACTGTTACCATAACGTAAAAGATTAATTCAAAATATCAATTCATAAAGCTGTTCTTAAGAACAAATTTTTGATTACAAATTAGAATAGTCTGAAAGACATATCTAAATTTCTTTAAAAGTCACTAGCTGTTAAAATTGAGAGCAGAATCACGCATGAATTTTTTACTGACCGTGACATCATTACAATAAAAATCACTAGACTACCGGGACTACCGTGACTACCCAGACTACCGGGACAACCCAGACTACCCAGACTACCAGGACTACCCAGACTACCCATAGACTATCGGGACTACCCAGACTACCCAGACTACCGGGACTACCCAGACTACCGGGACTACCCAGACTACCCAGACTACCCAGACTACCCAGACTACCCAGACTACCCAGACTACCCAGACTACCCAGACTACCGGGACTACCCAGACTACCGGGACTACCCAGACTACCGGGACAACCCAGACTACCCAGACTACCCGGACTACTCAGACTACTCAGACTACCCAGACTACCGGGACTACCCAGACTACCAGGACTACCCAGACTACCCAGACTACCCAGACTACCGGGACTACCCAGACTACCCAGACTACCGGGACTACCCAGACTACCCAGACTACCCAGACTACCCAGACTACCCAGACTACCGGGACTACCCAGACTACCGGGACTACCCAGACTACCGGGACTACCCAGACTACCGGGACTACCTAGACTACCCAGACTACCGGGACAACCCAGACTACCCAGACTACCAGGACTACCCAGACTACCCAGACTACCCAGACTACCCAGACTACCCAGACTACCGGGACTACCCAGACTACCGGGACTACCCAGACTACCCAGACTACCCAGACTACCCAGACTACCCAGACTACCCAGACTACCCAGACTACCCAGACTACCGGGACTACCCAGACTACCGGGACTACCCAGACTACCGGGACTACCCAGACTACCCAGACTACCGGGACAACCCAGACTACCCAGACTACCCGGACTACTCAGACTACCCAGACTACCCAGACTACCGGGACTACCCAGACTACCAGGACTACCCAGACTACCCAGACTACCCAGACTACCCAGACTACCCAGACTACCCAGACTACCCAGATTATCGGGACTACCCAGACTACCCTGACTACCCAGACTACCGGGACTACCCAGACTACCCAGACTACCCAGACTACCCAGACTACCCAGACTACCCAGACTACCGGGACTACCCAGACTACCCAGACTACCCAGACTACCGGGACTACCCAGACTACCGGGACTTCCCAGACTACCCAGACTACCGGGACTACCCAGACTACCAAGACTACCCAGACTACCCAGACTACCCAGACTACCCAGTCTACAGACTACCCAGACTACCCAGTCTACCGGGACTACCCCAGACTGGGTAGTCTGGGTAGTCTGGGTAGTCTGGGTAGGCTGGGTTGTCTGGGTAGTCTGGGTAGTCCCGGTAGTCTGGGTAGTCCGGGTAGTCTGGGTAGTCTGGGTAGTCCCGGTAGCCCCGGTAGTCTGGGTAGTCTGGGTAGTCCCGGTAGTCTGGGTAGTCCCGGTAGTCTGGGTAGTCTGGGTAGTCCTGGTAGTCTGGATAGTCTGGGTAGTCCCGGTAGTCTGGGTAGTCTGGGTAGTCCCGGTAGTCTGGGTTGTCTCGGCGTTATCAGGTGATAAAAGTAAACTGAAGTATGCGATCGTATCAGTTTTGAAAGTACGCGATCGCATTGAAAGTACGCGATCGCATGCCTGTTTTATAGACACAATTACAATTGCCCGCTTTTTAAATAAGCGATTCTAAAAGGAGGATGTCCCTTATGGGCCACAGTAATTTTTCGTGAAAAAATTATCGAACATCGTAAAAAATGTACCAGAATGCTTTTCTGACCATTCCGATCTGTTTTAAAAACGTTATTTAGATGCCTTATCACTGAAAAAAGTCATAGTTTTAGTCAAAAACCACTTTCGGTCTCCGCGAACAAAATGGTCGCATTCTGTCGTTTTCGTGGGTCAAAAAATTGGGAAGAAAATTTTCTTCGAAAATGAACTGGTGTATTAAGGACGGAGCCCCTGGGACGGAGCCCTCTATTGTCAGCGCGCACTGCGTTCTGCGCATGGCCCTTCGTAGTAAAAACATCGTAAAAACAAAGCAGTTTTGCGATATTTGGATAAATAAAACTTACTTGCTTGTAGAAAAAACATTTGACTGTTCCTGTAGTAGAATTAAATTCAGTATTGATGAATAAAACTCGCTTAAAAACCACTGTTTTGATCACATGGACTAGATTTGCCTATTGGCCGCCATCTTGGAAATGTCCCATAATGCTTTGTAAAATCTGTCTATACTCTGTATGGAGGGCTAGGGATTTCATCGTATTTCGTGCGTTTATCGGTAAATAACTTCTTAAATCGCCTGGATACCCCTCTTTTTTCCTTTTGTAAATTATAAACCAAAGAAAAATCTAGAATTATATAAGCTTTTTATAAATTTATAACTGAAGAATGATAAAAAATATCACATATTATATTTAGCAATCATAGACTAGAACATCCTAAAACCAAGTAAATATTTAAAAAAAAACATTATTTTCTTTGTTTTCGCGGTTTTATGGTATTGCCCTACCAGAGAATTATGCTTAGAGTGTTTTAGGAAAAAAAAGTTTTAAACTTATTGGAAGTATAGAGGATTTTTAATTTTTTTTCTTTGGGTCGTCAAAAATGCATTTTCCGCAACATTTGATGACGTATAACTCATTAAAATGCGTGGTGACCCCCAATTTTTTTCTTGGATTCTAACAGCCTACAATGGGTTCTTTCACACCCATATAGATTTTAGAGAAAATAATTACTTTCACATTAGAGGGCTCCGTCCTTAAATGAAGCAGGCACAGGTTTCCATCCCCTAAGCATCCCTACATATTAGTGGCGATGTATGCTAATTTATTCGTCATGACGTCATATGAGTGCTTTGCAAGAAAAACCTGAAAACATGTCGCTGGAATACGACTTTGATCGGCCTCTTGATCTTGATAAATGTAGCAAAGGATGGAGGAGTCAGAGAGAATATTCATACTGGATTCCAGAGGCAGATATCGAGGGGAAAATCCCAGAGGATTTGAACGGTACTTTCTTCAGAAATGGACCAGGAATAAACGAGGTTTATGGAACTGCACTCGTACATCGTAAGTCGATAATTGACCGGATTAATTACTTATAAGCTTTGGGGTTTATAAAAACATAGGACGTGTAATTTTATTCAAAGATGATGCATTTGAAGTCAGTCTTCTAGTTTTTATTTGAATTTGTACAATAAATTTGTGCGATTTTCTGAAATTCGATGGCTTTGTCTGCCAATTATAATTTGACATTGCAGGACAAGGGTCATGAGGACACAGGCAGCCCAAGCTCTTATTCTGTGGTATTGTATTACAACGAACGATTGTTTTAACGGAACATTAACGGTCATATTTTACATCCTTAAATAAAATATTGTACTTATGTGAATAAAATTGAGTTACCTTGATAACTTGTTGTGTCTTATATTACTTGGCCGAGTTTGAAGCCATTTGGGTGAGTTTTCACTGAGTTATCCTTGTTTTGCTCCCCCCACTATAAAGAATCCTTTATAGTGGGGGGAGCAAAACAAGGATAACTCAGTGAAAACTCACCCAAATGGCTTCAAACTCGGCCAAGTAATATAAGACACAACAAGTTATCAAGGTAACTCAATTTTATTCACATAAGTACAATATTTTAAGGATGTAAAATATGACCGTTAATGTTCAGTTAACAATCGTTCGTTGTAATACAATACCACAGAATAAGAGCTTGGGCTGCCTGTGATGAGGATCAAAAGAAAAGTCCGGCTTTAATAAGGAAAGTTACACAAATAATAAAGAAATGTGATTAATAGACAATGAATTTACGGCTTCCTTTATAAGTCAGACAGAGAGTAAAGATTGTCTGTCATAATTTGGTGAAAATGAAAATCACACTGGTTTGACAATTTTCAAAACAAAGATAATTGACAGAAACTATAATTTTATATGGACAAAGGACGGTTGATTGATTGATCTTAGTGTCATTGGGCTTTTCTCATCCATTGCGTGACATTTTATATTTTACTCGAACAGGAGCTAAAATATACTATTTGAAAAGACCAAAGTAACTTAAGCAAAACGTGAAATTTTGAGGTAGCTTCAATAAATAGTAGTGCCAAAGTTATGATACTAGGATCATCCTTAGCACTAGGATCATCCTTGCAGGCAAATCATCCTACCTGCTATACATTTACTGCATTCTGTTTAGTAGGATGATCCTAGTACCCAAAGTGAAGACACAGATTTCCATGTACAATGTAAACACAATGCCGTAAATGTATAGCAGGTAGGATGATTTGCCTGCTAGGATGATCCTAGTGCTAGGATGCTATTATAATAATAATATAATAATATAATAAACATAAATTATCATAAATTATTATTTCATTATAATTATCAATAAACACCGAAATCAAATTTAGCTGAAACAACACCAAATAACTCTTTGAGGATAATTTTAACAAATGTCATATCGTGAATGTCGCTAAGATATTTCCATTTTGGATTTTTTTCAAAACATTGATAAATTAAAATTGGGGAAATTAACCAATAGATAACAATTGGAGTGGGTTTTTTTTCCATCTTTAGCCATTGATGGTGATGGTATGGTCTGTGCTGTGACATTTCACAAAGGTCGTGTACATTTCAAGTCCAAATTTATCCAAACAAAACACAGAATTGAGGAAAGGGAACGAGGTCGTTACATTTATGATGGACAGATGGGAACCACTACGACAGGACCACTGAAGGGAACAGCAATGCTGCTGGGAAATCTTGTCACTGGAAAACTACCAAGAATAATCTTTAGAAACCCTTCTAACACTAATTCATTTTACTGGGGTGGAAAGGTATGAATTTCAAAACTCTTTATTATAATTTTGAACTTTTCGAAACCCTTCACCTCTCCTCAATAATCAACTGTCTTGAACCACCTCTATACAACAATGACCACCTCTGTACAGTAATCACCTCTGTACATTGACCACCTCTGTAATGACAACCTCTGTACGTATACAATGACCACCTCTGTACAATGACCACCTCTGTACAATGACCACCTCTGTACAATGACCACTTCTGTACAATGACCACCTCTGTACAGTGACCACCTCTGTATAGTGACCACCTCAGTACAATGACCACTTCTGTACGTATACAATGACCACCTCTCTACAATGACCCTCTGTACAATGACCACCTCTATACAATGACCACCTCTGTACAGTGACCACCTCTGTATAGTGACCACCTCAGTACAAAAACTACCTGGGTCTCTATAAAGGCTGCTAATAGGGTAGAGTTTCAGTTCTATATTTGCCCATTTCATGCACTGTATTCTTTATACTCAGTTTGAGATTTAAAATATATAAATTTTATTTTCAGCTCATAACATGCTATGAGACTCAGATGCCATACTGCCTTGATCCACACACATTAGAAACACTAGGACCAGAGAACATGGGCGGTGCTCTTAGACTTGGTGCCATGGCAGCACATTTTAGAATTGATGCTGAAAAACAGGTAATACAGCTATGAATTCTAAATTATGCCATTACTGTCAGTAGCAGTTTTAATTTTTTTACCTGTATGAGCAAGTGCTGCTCCCTCCGTTCATTGATACCTTAGAAAGAAGGATAGAGGGTTGGTGAGCACCCATGATGTGGTTCTTGCTGGACAGAAGTCACAGGCACGTTTCATTGTTGATGACAGCTTGATGAAGATGATATTTTATTTTGACTAATTTTCATGTTGTCTCCATTTTTGTCCCTCCACCAAGCTGGGATCAAGTTTCCTCTTATTCAATAATCTACATAGTAACAGCTCTGTGCCATTTCTTGGGTGTCTATTTCAATATTGGAAACTTTGACTTGCATCTTTTTCTACCATGTAGAAAGCTTTTGATTTACTTATTGACCAACTTTAC
This sequence comes from Telmatactis stephensoni, assembly GCA_029948255.1. NCBI lineage: Eukaryota > Metazoa > Cnidaria > Anthozoa > Actiniaria > Isophelliidae > Telmatactis > Telmatactis stephensoni. The sequence continues at coordinate 81,201 of JALIZF010001481.1, read as the reverse complement.
AAACTTTGCAAGGAATTATTATTAGGTCATACATGTTTTGAATGGGGAAATATTTGAAGGTCTAAATTGTCATCTAATCTTATTACCTTGGGTAGTAGTTCTTGAGTTATTATTTGATTATCTTTCTAGCTTCTTGTCTGCATCAGTATGCGTCCAGGTGCACTATACCATAAGCCAAGCTTGGCAATTTATGAGTTTACCAAATCATGGCAACTACATCAAAGACAGCTCCGTAGCATCCCAGGTCTAAACTATGCACATGACTTCTTGCTCTTGCCAGACTATTATATATTTCACATGACTCCCTTTGTCAAGGTGGGGTGGTTGGCTGCTATGAAGATATTATCTGGTTGGTCATCGCCTGGGTCACAGATGAAATACCATCCCGACTTGCCTTCTAGATTTGTGATCATTCCACGTAAAATGGACAAGGAAAAGGATGATATCATCATGGTAGACACTGATCCATGTCATGTAAGAGTATATAATTATTTAGCTCAACGAGTAAAAGTTTTTCTTTAATTTGTTAGAATGGAACGAAAGTAGTTTTAACTGAGAGCTTATGTTTGGGCCTTTGGCTACTGCTGCCCAGTCTGTACCATGATACTAATTACAATGTGTATACAAAGGAAAACAAGTGATGATTGGGATATCCACAGTATGCCATGAGAAACTATTGTATAACTATTTTATCTCACACCATAGAAAATACATCCAATTACTACCATGTCTCATGGGAAGAGACGGTTGAATACTGCCAAATATACAGTGGCTTTCCTGCTTTCTGATTGGCTGTATTTTCTATGGTGTGGGATAAAGTACAATATTCAGAGTGCTTGCTTGGACTCATTCAGTATTATTTGTTTGTTCTTCAGATTTTTCACTTTGGAACAGCCCAACAAAATGGGAATTCATCCATAACCTTTACAGCTATATGTTTAGACAAAAACTTTAACATGTCATTTGACCACAAAATTTGGCTTTCCAATACGTCTGTCTCTCCAGGAAGATTGACAAAGTTTCACATTGATTTAGTTACCCGAAAATGTACCAAGTTAAAGTGTGACCCTGCATCTTCAGAATTTCCCAGTGTGCACCCTTATCGTCATGGCATGACAGGATCTCGGTACAATTACCTCATGGCTAGTGATAGACCTGGTTATAACTTACCTTACAGAGATGTTGTCAAGGTATGAAGCTTGAAGTTTTAGGGAAAGGAAGAAAAGGCTGACTAAAGAGGTGGAAGTGGATGGGAAAATTCTGTACACTCAGGGTGTTTTCCATTTAGTGGAACCAACTGGCCAGAATGGCCTGATTTCTTAGGGCTGATTCGAGCAAGAACTAGGAATTGACATGTACCATTTAAGAACTGGGGGTGCACCATCATATAAATGGGAAACTGCATTAGATCAGATCCATATGTATAAGGTGCTATATAAGTATTAAATTATTATTATTAATAATATTATGAACTGCCGAGAGGATATTTTGGAAAAATATTGAGGAAAAAGGACTCAAAGTTGTCTCAAGAGAGAGTATGCACCCCTCCCCTAAATCTACCCAACCCCTGGTATAGTCCGCAAAATAATACTGAAAGGATTCTTGTAACTAGGGGGATAAATGGTCATTATACCCTGAATAAATCTCAATATGGAACTGAAATCCAATACCTTTTTTCTCTCTTTCAGTTTGATTCTCAGGGAGAGGAAAGACAAGTATGGAAGTCACATGGTGTCATTGGAGAACCAGTCTTTGTGCCACGCCTTGGATATGAGTCGTGGAGAACTGGGGCCGAAGATGATGGTTACGTCATCGTTCAGTTGTACATTCCAGAGCGTGACGTCACAGAGTTTTGTGTTCTAGACTCAAAGGATCTTGGGAAAGGTCCCCTAGCACGTATCAAGTTAAAACATCATATTCCGTACGGCTTTCACGGCACGTTTACTCCAGAACTGTTTCTGACTCCACATGGAATAAAATCTAAACTTTGAGCAAGTTTTTTCGGAAAATTAGCTCTAGTACTTCAGAACAAATAGGGGCAAATCTCGTTTTACTTTGAAAACCTTATGGAAGGGCGCGGTTCGTGCCGGTTCCATTTTATTACCCAAAATTTGATTCCTTTTCAAGACCGCACAGCCGACCCCTCCCTGTTACGTAAACGGCTTTCGCTGGGAGAAAGTTTTGACAAGAAAGTCTATCCGTGAGGAATTCTGCAAAGTCCTCGATTTGAAGGGAAGAATTTAAAAGGGATGGTCTTGCCATGGTATCAGTTTTGCCCTTATTGACTTTATACTTCGCTGCTGCTAAGTGAGTTTTAAAAACTGACAGAGGGACTAGAAACAACTTTGCTTTCTCAGTTGTCGGACTTCTTGACTCGCCTTCAAGTTGTCGATTTTGAGCAAATTACAGCACTTTCCAATGAAGATATAAACGCACAATTCATCATAGATATAGACACAGACTTTTTGATTTAGTACCAGGAGTTGGCAGTATAGTTATAGTTATAAATAGTGCATTAAAAATATAAAAAATGAATTTAAGTTTGGCAACTTTAGGCACAACAGAATTTTGGTACAAGCTATGGCTGTGACGACAAGGATTCGATTATTGTAATAATATTGTTAGGGGCATGCAATACTATTAATATTACTTATGAAAAATTATTATTCAAAACATTTTATTTTTGACTTAGTACTGGTAAAGTGCACACATTAAATCCGTGAAACGAGCACTGTTATACAGTTATCAATATTTCCCTGCTTCGCTGCTGCTAAGCGAGTATTTAAAACAGTGTTCTTTCCTCAGTTGTTAACTCGCCCTTTGTCAATTTTGAGCAAATTATGGCATTTCCCAATAAAGGTATAAACGTCAACTTCACAAATATAAATTCGATTATTGCATTACCAATGTATTTTTAAATAGTACTTGAAGTATTTGTATAGGAAATAATATGGTTACGAGTGCAATTTAGAATAAATTTGCACGAGTGAGTTTTCAAAGAGTTCAAAATTGCACGAGCCCGTAGGGCGAGTGCAATTTGTGCTCTTTGAAAACTCACGAGTCAAATTTATTCTAAATTGCACGAGTAAACCATATTATTTCCTTTTAATAATATACATGCAAAAATTCAAGCAAAACTTTCAAGTTTTCTCTAGCTTTTCAGTTGAAAAATCAGGTTAGCGCGCGCCCATTGTTCGAAAGTGACCTGACGATGTCGTCACCAAGCGCGCGCTCAAGGAAAAAATTCAAAACTTTTCACCCGAAACTTGGGCACTTTGTGACATTTTTCTTGCATATTTACGACAATTTTGGAAACAAATCCCGCTAAAAGTGTTTTATAAATTGTTTCTTTGATGAATAAAAAGAAGAATTTGACGTTTTAGTGCATTTTGACTGTTTTCTGCCAAAAGAAATTTGCACTAAATTTCCTTTTTTTGGCACTAAATTTCCTTTTTTCTGCACTAAATTTCCTCGAAACAGCACTGCTCTTAGCCAATCAGCATCGAGAAATTTTTGCATGTATATTATTAACTATAAAAATAGAAGTTATTATATTTCATATTATATTATTATATATCATAGTACATCAAATTCAGACTTCTGTCTGAATTTTTTGTTTTTTTTTGGAGGGGGGTTGTTTTTTGTTTTGTTTTGAATTTTTGTTTTGAAACCTCATTAGATTTGTAGCAAATAATTTTGATACGTATATTAAGCGTTCAGAAAAAAAAAAACAATTCTTATGGCTTAGATTGTAACATTTTTGAATCAAGTTCAGTTCTTTGATGACAACATAAGTTTGTTGTACTACTTGTTTAGTTGTTACATTAAACTAATTTTACTCATCGCACTTTGATGTCTGATGGGATCTCTTCCCGTACTCAGAGCAGCTGTGTTCATGTCCTTCCTTATAGATTATTCCCCCCGCTTCCAGACAACGTCCACCCTCCTTCATTCTCTCTGTCATAAAAACTCTAGTCGAAATTTGTGATGAACGTACGCGGGAATCTACTAATTCCAAGCCCTAATATCTGTAATATAGTCTACATTTATAGAGTTGAACCGAAACGGCACTACTCAGCACCTTTCCTTCCTTATCCTCCTCTCCTGGCTCCCCTTCCTCTGTCTGTCATGAAATTCAAGTAGTCAAACATTTTGCAATGATCTTACCCATCTAATTCTAACCCCTAACGCCGTCTAAAACTTCTAGAGCTGAGCCGAGTCTGAGTGGAAAGGAATCATTTCCACTTCTAAGAGCAGCTTACTTCCTTATGCTCCTGCCAGACAACTTATCCTCCTCCATTTTTGAACGCATGAATCTACCGATTTCAAGCCCAAATATCGTGTAAAACTGCTAGAGCCAAGCCGAGTCTGACTGAGCCGAAAGGGGTCTTTCACACTTCTAAGATCAGCTTTTCTTCCTTATCCCCCTTCTAAACAAGTTACCCTCCCTTCTCCCTGTCTCTGTCATGAAAATGTAATCAAAAATGTGTGATAACCGCACGAATCTACCGACTTCAAGCCATGATATTGTCTAAAACGTCTAGAGCTTAAAATGAGACTCAGTCGTCACGTGGGTTGATGGGAATTCCCCTTCCGTCCCAGCCAGAGGCTAAATAGAAGACGACAAAAATAAGATTGAAGCTAGAAAAGATCAATCGAAAAAATAGAAAAACATGTCAGAGATATTTTTACCATAATTACAATTTGTATACGTACATTTTATCGCTGCATTGAGGTCACGTGGACCATGTGGCGCGAGCGCTAGCTGGATCACATTTTCTTTCAAACTTCAATTTTTTTTTTTTTTTTTTTTTTTGCTTTTGAATAACTTTTTTCGGTATAATTTCAGTCTAATTATTGTGCGGGTACATGTCTTTTTATTTATTGGTGTATTCATGATCATTGGTGATTTTTGCCATCTAATCTACTCGACAACCTGTGGATGTATAAATTTGACGATTACGCACGCAATACAACCATAAATTTCTTTAATATATAAAAACAACCGCACACAATATATTCTCTACTAGTCTCCTCATTTCAGTGAGTTTCCGTTCAAATCTAAACTTGACTTACAAATAGAAATGTGAGTCATCAGCTAAAACGTTTTGAAATTTCTGTGATTTCACAGACGATCGGGATTGAACCAAGACAGCGGCGCGTTTAGCAGTCCGGAATATGGCGTTATAAAGCATGTTCTCACTGGAAATTTCTCACAATTACATCTTCACTTCAAGCCGATCTTCCAGTAGAACAATTTACCACATTCTAATTTTAGGAGCTGATCTTTTGCGACAAAGCTCTCAGATGCTAGCCGCGGATACAAAGCTTAAACACCGTCCAATCTCTTCCGTCCTGACTTGTTGTTATGTCTTAAACCTCTAAAATTTCTCGGGCAGTAATCTGATACATACTTTTTCGGCAACTTTTAAGTTTTAAAAGTTCAATCTTCGCTCTCATTTTGGCTGGCATTTTACATCCTGCAATTCTGGTTTGTTTCCTTAATCAAACTGAACTGGTTCAACTTCTTTTCGTTCAACAAATATGACATGTTTTTGAGATTGCCCAGGGCAAGACCGGTCGTTTATCAATCTTACCTACGCGAATAGAAGTCGTTTTGCTCATACAGCTAGACATTGCTGTCATTTTGGTTTTTGGAAGGGCGGGACGGGCATTTATACGAGATACGATATGATTAATTGAGTTTATTTTGAAAAAATAAACCTTGGAAAACTCTACTCTTTAGCATTAGGGTCGATTTGTGATATAAAAAATTAACTACTGATTTATTTTTTGATCGAGCAAATTCGGTCACCAATTCAATGAGTTAGCGTGACTCGTGTAACGCGTGTTCATCGCGTGACACGATGTAACAGGTGCTTGAAAGGTAAAATCTTCAAAGTGACATCACTGAACAATTTGTCAGTCCAACTACACAGAAAGGATGACTGCATGTCAGTCAATTCTAAGTTGCCCTTAAGGACATGTAATGATGAAAAATAGTACAATTTGAGATGCCACGCATTGTTTTGACTTGGTGTTTCACGCCCTCTCTTCCTGAAGAAATCGTCAGAGAACGTCTTTATATCTAAATTTCATTATTTTGTCTGTATGCCCTTGACAATATCAATGACAATTTCTCGAACGGTATTAACTGTAAATTATCTTCATTTATAATCTGACGCACGGTCATCTAGATAGAAATATAGAAATATATGGCAAATCAAAACGAACGCTCAAGCCAATGGATTCTTGATAAATAATTAGAATGACTAATTTTCAGTTATAATAACGATGTTATAATTATCTACTCCAAAATGGTTTGCATTTCATCCAACAATTGGATCGGAAATACAACTTGTGGATCTATTGCGGCCCACGAGTTGACGATAATAGTTTATCATTTTACTGATATCGCAAACAAATTTGATGGTATAATGTAAGTTGTTCCTGTATTCTTTCTCAGTTATTGTTTTGGATCTTTTGAAATCTTGGGTAGAAATCTGAAATCTCGATGAACAACGTCTTTGGTGTGGGTATTAGACACACAATGCTCAAAAAACAGTGTTTATGAGATGGCATGAGATATTAAAAAAATAAAGTATATGCATGTGGTTTTAGAGATTTCGAGCAAGAATGAAATTAACTGAATACGACCATCACCATGCATTTTCTTTTGTATTAGGGATGGGTTTTTCTTCTTCTTCTTCTTCTTCTTCTTCTTCTTCTTCTTCTTCTTCTTCTTCTTCTTCTTCTTCTTCTTCTTCTTCTTCTTCTTCCTCTTCTTTCTGTCTTTCTTTCTTTCTTTCTTTCTTTCTTTCTTTCTTTCTTTCTTTCTTTCTTTCTTTCTTTCTTTCTTTCTTTCTTTCTTTCTTTCTTTCTTTCTTTCTAACTTTTTTGTCTCTTTTCTTGACCTTTTCTTTCTTTCTTCCTATCTTTCCTTCTAGCTGTCCTTTTTTTATTTTCTTTCTCTCTTTCCTTCTGTCCTTTTCTTTCTTTGTTTCATTCACTCATTCATTATTTCTTTTTCTTTCTTTTTCTTTCTTTTTCTTTCTTTTTCTTTCGTTCAAATCTAAACAAGAACGAGCGTTTGTGAAGGTGATTAATGAAATAACTTAACACCTTGTACCATAGCTTCGTTAGAGTCAGAAAGAGGCAAATGAACAAACCGGGGGTGTTTATATACATGGAGGAAGAAGTCATTGACGTTTTGTGATCTAATTTTCAAATTCGATGCGTCAGGTTTTATTTTATCAAAATTAAACTGGGAGTATTTTGGCATTGGTAATTTAGTCATCAAAATATCATTAGCTTTCCTTTCATGGATATACTACAAACAACAGCACTCATGCAATTGTTTAGGGAGGCGATCATTTGAGCTGACTTGTGTTGGAGTAACGTTTTGTTCTTTCAGTGGACAAACAGTGAAATAAGGAGACCAGAGACGAGAGTATAACAGGAAAAAAAGTCTCAAAAAAAGATTAAACTTACACTCCGTACCGACGGCACACACTGCAATCAGTGACCTATATAATGAATGAATGGAAATTAAGGACTCCAATCTCATTAATTCCGGTGTAAGGAAGGAAGCATATTCTCTCAATAAAGTTATGAAGGGAAGTCAAGTTTTACAAGCACTAAAGAATTTGGATCAGGGAAATAATCATTAAACCTCTTGGCCGACAAATTGATTGAGGTCATTTAAAAGGGCCTTGATTACAAACTTTGAAATCTCTCGATTGCTTTATTAGTTTTTCAATACCCTGAAGCTGAATGAGACAGCAAGAATACGTTACTACCTAAAAAGGGCCCAAACATCTGTCTAGTGACAGCCAGTAATTAATACTTCAATCCAACACTTCCCAATTCAAGTTTTAATTCCAAATTTTCCACGTTGATTTGGCTGACAGTTTAATGACTGGAGAAAAACTTCTGTTTTCGAATTCAATGTCATTTACTCCAACCTACTTTTGAAGCGTGAACGGAAACGTAAATCCTGTAAATACTACCGCTAAAGGTCTCATGAATATGTACACATTTATTAGTATTTACAAGAGTATATAATGATGCTGGCTAAGAGCCCTTTCACATTCACTTCAGCCTTTATGCAAGCATCGTAGAGGAAGCTTTCAAACTCCAAACTTTCTCGAAATGACGCGAAAAAGTTTCGTTATTGTCTGCATAGCTGTTTTGATGTTTTGTGTGTTTTTCGAAAGTGCACAGGGTTTTGTCGCAGGTCTTCCCACAGACCCAAATGGTAAAAGATCTCTTGGTTTAAGGTCGAAGGTAAGATATCATATTTGTCATTTTTTTAGCCAGATTGCGTTCAAGGTAGAGTACAGAAAACCTTGAAAACGATATGGTAGAAATGTCATCAGTAAGTGTAGGTAAAACTCTGGTGGTACGTATTCGAAAATTAACCAAACATCCAGCAAAAAAATATAACTGCATGATACAAATGGAAAGAAAAAGCGAAGAGAAGAGAAGAGAAGAGAAGAGAAGAGAAGAGAAGAGAAGAGAAGAGAAGAGAAGAGAAGAGAAGAGAAGAGAAGAGAAGAGAAGAGAAGAGAAGAGAAGAGAAGAGAAGAGAAGAGAAGAGAAGAGAAGAGAAGAGAAGAGAAGAGAAGAGAAGAGAAGAAGAGACTGCAGAGAGAACAGAACAAAACAGAAAAAAAGACAGAAGAGAAGAGATCTAGAGAACAGAAGAGAAGAACAAAGGAGATAAAAATCAGATAACGCTAATATAAAGGATAAATAGAATAAAAGAGTTGCAAGAAGCAAATGTAAACAATAAAGGCAAAGAAAGACGAAATGCTTAAGCTAGAAAATTCGGAAAGAAGCTACAAACGCAACTCGAAATACACGAAATTCTTTTCAAGGATGTAGCGAAAGAAGTTCAAGGTCAGATCAAAATAGAATTTCGAAAGATTTTCTACAATTTATTTTTATCTAATTCATACTACTTTTATTTAACCTATTTATATGGCCTTCAAAACAATAGATTCAAAAGAATATCAGTGATATTGATGAATTCTAAACAACTATAGCAATACCTACCAACCTTTTGTCTTCAATCCACGTCCGGCACACTCTTAACAGTTTTACGTCGACCAAAATTCCAACTTAATGTAGTGTTCAAATAGCGCTAGATAGAAAAGTAGCAACACAATCGAATACCTTTCAGTGACGTACAAGAGCAGTTAGTTTTCCTCTGCTTTCTCGAGTCTTAATTGTGATACTCGCTTACTGGCAGACAATTATCAAAGAAATAACATGTTTGTTATCTTTACTTCCCCTCCAATGTGGGACGATATCTCTATGCACTGCAGCTGATATCGGGCGCAAAAATGAATGGTGTCAGAAGTGGGATGAGATCGAGTGTTGGTGAGGCGAACGTAAGAATTAAACAAAAAAATATTTATACCGTTTCGAGGCTTTAAAAATGGCACCTTTATCTCAAACCAACCTTTCACGAAACAGCCAAAACTCCAAACGTTAGTAAGTTCTCTCTCTTGTTTATACGGTGTCACAAATTTCCATTCATCCCTTGTACTTTTATACAGCGACACAGCCAACACTAGTTCACTCGCTAGTCAACGTTTGTTTTTCACGAATGTGTTGATTTAGAGGTGGCGTTATTTTTGAATGGTATTTAACTGATCAACGTCAAAATTAACAGTATATAAATTGCGAAGTGTTCCCTTAATAGACTTCAACTCGTACCTTAAATGATTTTACTGTAATCCGCGGGCGCAAAGTATATACTCGTTAAATTAAAGAAGACTGTGATCAATTAGCTATGCTGTGATCTCATAGAGATTGTCACTTGTAAAAAAATCGCTGTTATCAGTAGAAATTGATTGTTTAATAGACCCATTTCACTTATTCCCTGACTGGAAGTCAAAACAATGAAAAATGTTTGCATGACAAAAGTTATCAATTCTCAACAGAGAGAACAACCATTGTTTGGTCCTCCAGTGAGGGAATAAACGAAATGGGTCTATAGAGTGCGATAGTCTAACAGAGGTGGTCACTCATGGAGATTCTAACATATTTATTCTCACAATTTATTTGATCTTGTTAGGGAAAAAGATACAACCTTGGATCATATTGTATGAGTTGCCAATCTGTATGCAGTCAAGGATATCTGAGAGACGTGGAAAAACACGAGAACCAATAATAGAGAGCTCTCCTTGGGCCAAGAAGCTGCGACCCGGATTACAAGAACGTTGTCATGAATCTACACAGACGTTAACTCAAAGTTATTTTTAATATTCGTCAATAAATCAATTGTAATAAATATCTAAAATATTAGTAATAAACCATTATGGATTATTATTATCGTCATTCTCCACTCATTTGCTTGAATATATAATTACGTTTAAAATTTTCCGGCCGATTAGTTGAAATTACTCTGAAGGTTGTTTTAAGTTTAGATTAAGAGCTTCATGCTGGTATGTGATGCATCTAGGTTTGTTTTAGTTGTTTAAGAGGTTTCAACTTAAAGGAAGTGAATTAAGAAAGTACTAAACGACGATAAAAATGAAATTAATGGAAACTTTCAACACAACAAATAAACTTTATTGCTTGCAAAAGGCTCAGTCCTTGGGAGAAATGCCGCAGACCTTTGCGAAAATATACATTCCAGGCATCAAGGATATTGGACCAGCTAGTAATAATCAGTATTATAATAACACAATTCTGATATAAGGTATCAGTATCGGTAAGGCAAATAAAAAGACAAATTGGGCAGGTAAAAAAGGCTGCCATTGCTAACAAATGTGGTTCAGTGTTCAGTTCACGAGTTTTATTTGCCATTGTTTTTAAAACATTTTTGGTCGCGTCACCTTTTTCTCCCAGCATCTTTGGAGGCTTCCGTAGTGGAATTAAGGAAGCGCATAGCTGACAATAAAAGGCTATTTCATTGACATGAAGATGATCACTACAGTCTAAATATCATTTGTCTTTGATGTAGCCCGCAGCTATGTTAGGTTATGTATTCTAAACGTTATTATTATACTGGCCCTCTTAATAGTATCAGTGGTTTATATTCAACCCGGCGATTATTGCTTGGGAATTTCAAACGCATTCGTTTCGATTTTCACCTTATTCTGTTGGAGTTAATAATTCATGGACACTGTTAATACCGGCGTCGGACAAACCAAAATTAAACGTTTTATCGACACAGCTCTCCGGAATAAATGTTGATTACTAAAAATTGTATACAGTTTAGTTGTATATGATGTATCCTGTGAAAAACTGAAAAATAACCAATAAATGGTATTAGTGAATATTTGTGGTTTTACTGATCTTCTGGCACTGGTGGAGCTACTGTTCAGGGTCCCCTATACCTTTTGCGTAAAACGTGAATGGCTGATTTATTTTGAGGTGAAACGTGATTTAAGGTCTAAAATATTTTTGCGTCCACGTGAAAGCAACTTTTGATTTTTTTATAAACGTGAAAGAGATTTCTTAATTGTCGGTGACGCGTGAAAAGACCAAACATTTTTACGTGATTTCATTTTGCAAAGGGCGATAGGGGACCCAGCTGTATTGTTGGCGGAATCGGTATATTGGCCTGGCCTTGTGTTTTTGGTATTTTAGCCAGAGACCAGCCACAAAAGAAGAAACAAATCTGTCTACTATCGCGATTTGCATATGCCCCTAGCACGTTAGAGCCTCTCTCTATACCAGAATCCTTTTCAAGAGCCTTTCATATTCCTTCGAGAATACAAACACAATAGTTTTAATTAGTGACCAAAAGCTACTTGAAAAGGATTCTGGTATGGAGAGAGGTCAAAACGTCGTCATTGCCGGACTTCAAGCCGTTAGGGACTAGGGACGAGTCCCTTAATATTGCGATAATCAACACAAGACCGAACAAGACCCACATAGTCAGAAAGAGCACAACAGGCTATGCAAAATTCCGAAGTTTGGTTCAATATTGACCCGATTAACACCAAACATCAGAATTTTGTATAGCTCGATGTGCCCTTTCTGACTGTGTGGGTTTTGTATTGATTATCACAACATTAAGAGACTCGTACCAGTCCCTAACGGCTTGAAATCCGGCAATGCTAGGGTCTCATTCGTACGCCTGATAAAACACCTTCTATATGTTGGCGTAAATTTTTTCATTGGTTTTTAAAAAAATTTAGGGCACTGTTTTCCTCTCATCACTTTCTTCTAGTTCAATCCTTTGAAACTAACCGAAAAGTAACATTTTTTAAACAAAAAGGAATAATTCGAAACTGGTCTAATGCTCAACTCAAAACATGAGTTATAAGCAATCAAAATACATCACCGGATATGAACAGAAAGCCATGTTGTTCACAACATCTTTTGGTGTGGAAAAAGTTTCTTTTCTTCCTCTTACGCTGGACTCCCACTTAGCCTTACGTTTCATTTTAACGAGCATCGATCGTTGTCCCAGTGAAAAAAGTATTATTGATCTCTCACTCTCAGATACATGGAAGATACATGAAAGAAACATGGAAAAAGCATATCGTTAAATAATTTTACTCGGGGGCGCTGTCTAAGATGTAAAATTTTGAAAATCAATCGCAAGAATTTCGGGCGAAAAAGTACGACATTCCGGTTAACATGGCTAATTATTCAACGATCGCTGAAGTCTAAAATCCCCTAATCGGGTCCAATTCAAATAGTATCGCCAAAAAATATTTTTTTGAGTTTGAATACTTTCGGGAGATTGAATCCCAACAGTAAATAAGGATCTCTCACTCCCCTTCATTTCCTGTTCACACCAATCTCAGGTGTTTCTCAGCGTAAGTGGAGTGTGTATATATGTTGTGTGATAAAATATTGAGTTTGAATACTTTCGGACGGTTGGCATAGTGTACAAGGATCTCTCATTCTCAGATACATTGAAGATACATGAAAGAAACATGGAAAAAGCATATCGTTAAATAATTTTGTTTGGGGGCGCTGTCTAAGATGTAAACTTTTGAAAATGAATCGCAAGAATTTCGCGCGAAAAAGTACGACATTCCGGTTAACTGGCTAATTATTCAACGATCGCTGAAGTTTTAAATACCCTTATCGGATCCAATTCACGCAGTAACAGTAACGTGTTGGTAGTGACTTCCACTGCTTAATGTACCTTACATATAAATTTAGCGCCCACAATATAACTTGAAAGTGCGGAGTTCTGGTCCTTCTTACAACTCAGTTTATATTGACTTTGACGCGTAATATTTTCCCATCTGGGATGCCTTCGATCTAAATAATTATCCACAGCGCACTAGTGGTAGGTAGACTGCTTATGTCTCAGTTGTCTCAGTATTTCGGTACTTGAACATAACTAGTTTGAAGAATGAGATCGCAAAACATTTCTTGTATCCGATATGCAAATGAATTTCAAACCAAAAAACAGACATGCGCTGAAAAATTGTATACATGTTGAAATGGTCAACACTCAGCGTGCGTCCATTGAGTTATGGATGCAAGCGGGAGGCTGCTAGGCACAAGATAAGCGTAAGAGTCGCACGAGGCGCAGCCTATCGGCTATCCCATCCCATTAAAGTCCCTTAGGTTTTTTTGTCAAAGGATTTTCAAGGAGTTTACGATTTGAGCAGAATTTCTTAAATTGAAGGGCTTTTCAAGCGCCCTTGAAAACTTAAACGAAATCCAAGGAGTTTTCAAGGAGTTTAAGGAGTAGCATGAACCCTGTTGCCTTAGGAACATTGCTCCAATAAGTAAATACCTCTCTCTGCACACGACGGAAACTTTCATTCATGCATTCGTCTCCTCCAAGATCGATTCCTGCAATGCTCTCCTCTATGGCCTACCAAAGTACTTCAGTGATTCAGAAGCTCCAGTTTGTCTTAAATTCCGCAGCGCGTCTTATCACCTACTCTCGAAAATCGGTCACATTACACCAGTACTCGCAAAGACTCCATTGGCTTCCTGCTGATGCGCGAATTAAGTACAGGATTCTCCTTCTGATGTAGGATTTACGTAGATTGCATGGCCTCGCACCTCCATATATAGTAGACCTCACTGAAGTTTACACACCTGCCAGAAACCTCAGATCTGCCAACGCTCATCTTCTCAGTAATACCCAAAGATTACAGGCAGAAGAGTTATGGACTCCGTGCGTTCTCTCGGTGGCTAGCTTGTGGCTGCCCTCCCAACTCTGGAATGAACTACCACTGGAAATTAGAAAGTCTGATCTCAACTCCTACCTTCAAGACAAAACTGAAAACAAAACTCTACAGAATGTCCTATATGTAACGCTTATTTGTTATCCAAGAGCACAGCGCTCAGAACCTCACTGCTATAAGTGCTTTATAAATGCTTGTTTGCTTGAGCATCGATCGTTGTCCCAGTGACCAACTCAACACCGACACCACGTGACATCGAATGCCCTGAACACCCCACATATATAGCTACACCCTAAGCTTGGTTTGTCCGGTCACGCAAAGACCTTTTCAAAGACACATATACCCGGAAATAACTCGTCGAATCCTTTTCCAAAGATGTATCGCGGATTGGTGTTAGGTCTGGTGCTTGTTGCTACAGTTCTTACCTACTGTAGTAGTGCAAACCCACCCCATATAGTATTAATAGTAGCCGACGATTTGGGTTGGGGTGACTTGGGATACGCAAATGATTCCGTCATGAAAACCCCACACATTGACAAGCTGGCTCACGAAGGTGTTATCCTGAATAACTACTATGTACAACCTTTATGTACTCCAACCAGGGGCGCTCTTATGACTGGAATGTACGCTATACACACAGGTAAGATAGATCGATGAATATACTCATGTTGGACATGTTACTACATGTTCGTTACAGTACGGTTGATATACACGGCATAATTTAAGAGGAAGTGAATTTGAGTTTACGATTTATCATCCAAAACATGTCAGATACTTAAAAAATTTTCTTTAGAACTAAAGTACAGTAAAAATGTTTCAAAATATTCAAAAAATCCTCTGGAACTAATAGCTATTGCGTCTGTGACTTGTAATCAAACTTGTTGTCTCGGTTTGTCTTTTGACCTCTCTTCAAACCTTATATCTATTGTAGTACTGTCAACGAAGTGAAAGTTCTTACCAAAACAAACGTATTATTCTCTCAATTAATTGATTCTCTCTCAAGTATATATTTTCAATTTATGTCTGGCAATATCCCCGAAGTTTCCCTTTTAAAAGAAGAATGAGTTTTTCTGAAGAAAACTGCTGATTTTTGTTCCAATTCATTACTTTCACTATTTAAAGCTGTTAAAGCGGAAGTTTAAAGTTTGAAACGGAAACTTCGTGATTGAGTTCTTTTTGCCATAAAAATTAGTTAAGTTTGAAGTTAGTTTTTGAAACTGGTTTGCACTTGGCGAAGAAGCATATGTAAATACATTTCACACTTTAGGCATGTTCATATAAAACCTCATCTTCATCTCAGTTTTTATGACCTGACATTGTTTGCGTCACATACACATTATTTCTAAACATTCTAATATCCTTTGCCGGGCTTAGATTTGAGAAATGATCAGCAATGCTATGCGAGAAAGTACTTCATGACAAATATTTCCAGAAAGTATCATCACTTTTAGTTCAATACCAAAGAAGTTATGACCAGTCAAAAATAGAGACTAGTTTTGTGTGCCGTAATTTTGACTGGAAGCCTTGGTAGCCTCGTTTTAATTTTGTTGCATTCCAAAACCTACAAAACCTACAACTTGATAACAATATGAATAACTGACAGCTAAATTAGTTATTCATATTGTTATAGGTTACTTAACGCATATATATAGGAGTTTATTGAAGATGGCATGGGTTATGCCGAAACATGTCTAGTATTAAACGTATTTTCGTATATATCAAGTGTATTGTTATGCTAATCAGGTCTACAACACGCCGTCATTTGGCCTGAAAGCCCTTATGGACTTCCACTGCAGTTTACACTTTTGCCAGAAAGACTGAAAGAAGCAGGTATCTAGAAAAAGACCCATTTTCATATTTACTAACCAATCAGTCCATTCCTTGTTCTGAATAGAGCGGAGAGACTAGCTGAGGAGATAAAATATATCTAACCTATTCCTTACTTTTTGCGTTTACTCCTCTTTTTTGGCATTCTACCTTCCTCAAATAGCGGTATTCGTATTTTTTTTCTTCCTCCCTAAACAGTTCCTCTCCACCACCGACTTTAAATTCCTTTCACATAATTTCACAGCTCCCAATGATCTTCAGAAGAATGATAATATATAATACTAAATAAATGACTTTATAAAACTCTAAAACAGGCTATGCAACACACATGGTTGGTAAATGGCATCTTGGAATGGTGGAGTGGGGATACACGCCAACTTATCGAGGATTTGACAGTTACTTTGGAAACTATCTAGAGGCTGCTGATCACTATACGTTCTTGAACCGTGGTATTCTTGACCTACATGAGAACGAAGAAAAAGGCGAACTAGACTTTTCCAAGGAAACCTATTCAGCACACCTTTACTCTGAGGTTAGCAGCTCTATTTAGAACTCGTATTTGTATTTGTACTTTAATTCTCTTTATATAACCTTTTAGAGTTAAATTTCATTTCCATAGCGTGCAAAGAAGATCATCAGGGATCACGATCCTTCGAAGCCTTTGTTTCTCTACCTCCCGTTCCTAGTTACCCACCATCCTGTGCAGGCTCCAACGGCATATTCAGATATTTACAAGGACGAGATTTCTGACCCATTGAGACGCACCTATGCAGGAATGGTTAGCGCTATAGACGACGCTGTCAAAAATGTCACAGATACTCTAACGGCCAAAGGGTGAGTGATGCGTTAACTTATGAAACTTATTTAGTGGCGGCGAACATAACCAACAACGCCCGCAAACGAGCGCTCCTCATATCAGGCAGGACCTGAAGTGCACGAGATTTTCAAGACGCTGCCAACTACAGGGGAATCGGATGATTTATCATTCGGCGATGACCGCTCTAACCAAATACTTTGAACCGGAAAAGAATCGAATTTACCAGATTTATACATTTATAGACAGGCGGTTCAGGAATCTGGAGAAACAATAGATGTTCGAATTCCATTCTCGTCTTCGCACTCTCGCAGAATATTGCGACGAGGATTTCGATATAGTAATTTAGGGTTAATGATCAACTAATCCACATGTGTATAAAAGGGTTATCTGATTGAATAAAGCATTCTCAATCAATGTGTTACACCCACCTTCGTTGTCTCAGGCCGCAAAAGTCGTCATGCAAGCTAACTTAAAACCGCGCCTTCTATTTCAGTATGATGGACAATACCTTGATCATCTTTACATCAGACAATGGTGGCATACCACAGTTTGGAGGTTATAACTATCCTTTAAGAGGGTACAAGATCCAAGTATGGGAGGGAGGAGTTAGAGCCATGGCCTTTGTACATGGTAAAATGATCAAAACTCCAGGACGAGTAAGCGATGATCTCCTTCATGCTACCGACTGGTTCCCGACCCTCATCAATCTCGCCGGTAAGATACAATCACGGAAACAGCAAAAACAAAAACCACCTCACAAACGTTCTTTTTAAATTCTTATCCGGTGTGAATGCTCATTACACGACGACGACGGCTTGTGGCCTCCTATAGGCCTTATAGCTAGCTAGTACGTAAGGATAAAACTATAATACACCTATATCAAAAAACGTTGTCGTACGACAACCGTCGCGACTAGACCGTAAAGGAATATGAGTAGTAACAAAACTGCACTCTCTTTTCGGCTTTGGTCTTGATTTCAGCATCAGCAAGTGCAGTTCGTTTGTGTACAAGGTCAAGGCAAGCTGAATTGTAATTTTTGTGCAGATATTCATATGGTTTTATAGTTTGATAATTTCTACCCATGCTCCCTTTCGGGTGCGTCGCGTAGGCTTTTGCCGACAACATTAATTGAAATAGGTGTATACAAGCCATTTTAGGCTTTGGCTAAACGAGAAAACAGTAGTTTTGCAGTTTTATTATTATTATTATGATTATCATTACAATCAACGAATGCCTCGTATTTGCGATAAGAAATAAGGTATGAATGGATTGTTCATTCCTTGTGTTATTTCGTTTCCCAATCAGGTCTAAAAGTGAAAGAAAACGTCGATGGATTCAACGTTTGGGACACGATCTCTTCGGGAGCACCTTCACCAAGAGAAGAAATCCTGATAAATATCGACGAAGAGTACATGCCAAGGCAAGAAGGTGCTGCCTTCCCACCGACGTTAGGAAGCGCTTTACGTTATAAAAACTGGAAGCTTGTGCAGAATGCTCCAAATGCATCATGGTTCGTACCTCCTGAGAAAGGAGGTCATTTGCAGCCAGGCACTGGAGGAAAAAATGTAAGATCGTTTTGCATTCCATTAATCCAACAAAATCAAAGGGAGCGCTCTTTCGGTTCTTAATCTGGAGTGTGTAGTGCCCGCGCGAGTGTTTGGTTATTTGTGTAAATGTCTGTCGAGCGTGAATCGGAAAAAAACGAACCGCGGACGGGGTTGAAGCATGTCACCTTCTGAATACTGTTCAGTCACTCTACTGACTGAGCTGGGGTCGCATATAACATATCTTTACCATTAACATCTAGACTGGACTTTTAGCGGTGCAGGGTTTATAAATAAGTCCTTACCTTCTATCATAGAGAGAGTAAGGATTTTTCCAGAGTCCCCACGCGGCTGGAAATCGAGCCTAAGTAGCTTCACCATTCATTTTTTTTTTAATTTAAGCTTTACACGGATCTCGTAAAAGAGGCCCTTTACGACATCGCTGCAGACCCAAGAGAAACTACCGACGTGAAACATTTGCATCCAGGAATCCTTGCCGACCTTCGCGCACGCTTGGAAGTCTACAAAAAGAGTCGTGTTCGTCCTCTTAATACCTTGGACGATCCTAATGCCATGCGAGTCGCAAAAGCAGCAGGATACTGGAAGCCATGGCTACCTGAGGGCGCAACTTGTGGATCTCGTGTCTATCGCTACAGTGATTTGGAGTGCGCAACGGCTACCAAAGAAGACCTTTACCAAGGAAAGAAAACAAAGTGCCAAGGATGAAGAGGAAAGAAAAGGATCATGTGCTTAGATAATTAAATAGGAATATCTTCCTTGCCATATATTTGGTAAAGCGATGTCATACGATAAAATTGAGCTAAATCAGTAATAGTTAACTGTTAAATTAAGTTGAATCCAGTCGGGTCAAGGGGAGAGAGATCGAAACATACGCCTGTTTTCTCAGGCTAGTTGATATTTCTCATCAATAGTAAATGTTATTATTGATAATAAAGAGTATAAGGAAATCAACACACTTTATTCCCTACTATACACTCCTTTCAGTGTAAGTGGAGAGCGTATATGTTGCGTGAAAAAAATATTATTGAGTTTGAATACTTTCATCAGGTTGGAATAGCGCACAACGAAGGATCTCACACTATCATCCCACTTTATACTCCATTATATACTCACTCCTTTCAGTGTAAGTGGAGAGCGTATATGTTGTGAAAAATATTATTGAGTTTGAATACTTTTGGCAGATTGAATCTCAACAGTAAATAAGGATCTCTCGCTACACCTTATTCCTTTGTTCACACCAATCTCAGGTGTTTCTCAGTGTATTTAGTAAGTGGAGTGTACATGTATATGTTGTGTGAAAAATATTGAGTTTGAATACTTTCGGACGGTTGGCATAGTACTATGCCAACCGTCCGAAAGTATTCAAACTCAATATTTTTCACACAACATATACATGTACACTCCACTTACTAAATACACTGAGAAACACCTGAGATTGGTGTGAACAAAGGAATAAGGTGTAGCGTGCACAAGGATCTCTCACTCTCGGATACATGGAAGATACATGAAAGAAATATGTACAGCCGCTTAAGTGATCCCCGCCGCTTAAATGATCCCCGCTGCTTAAATGATCCCCATTCGCCGCTTAAATGATCCCTGGAGAAAAAAAATAGGATCTGGACCCTCAGGACTGTGGACTACAAACGTTGTAAGTGTGTCTACATGGCAACAACTAACCAAACAATCTTTCTTGTTTACTGATTCGCTCCCGCTGGTGGAATGCGATGTCTATGAAGCATATTTGACATCGCCCATACAATGATCCAGTCAGCCCATTCACCATCCTTTCGCATTCGTGTCAATACGAGTTCCATCCACGATGATTTATGAAACTACTTACGGACAACTTTTTCTGACAAAAATGATTTTAGTTTTGTACAACAGCTATATTCTTCGACTCAAGAGTTTTTGTCGTTCACTGCTCTAACTTGAAAAACATCCTGACTAAAACTAACCAAAATAGCACAAAGATACGCTACAGCTGCTGACTCAAAGGTCACAATCGTCAAGACATGTACTTCTGGTTGAATGAGTTAATTTTGCCGTAATAAAATAGACATGTACTTCCAGTTGAATGACTTAAAGATTATTAATATAACAATACCCCACTATTTACAATCAAACCGCCAACGGCGAAGTAACTCGTGGATTGACCGAAATGACCACAGGAAGCCCAAACAAATTTTTTTTAGTAAAATAACGAGTTTTCATTTTAAGACAAAAATCCAAAATCAATAAATCAATAATTTCTTTAGCGAAGAAAGAGTCATTACCTATAAAAGAAAAAAAATCTGTCAAAAAGAAAAAAAGTGAAAAAAAAAAATTCACCGCCTGGCCAGGATTTGAACCTGGACCTTTCGCTTGTAAATCCAAGGGCACATCCACTGGGCCACCCAGAAGTTGTATGATTTTAACCGGTGAATTTTGTATATTTATTGTCAGAGTGTGGTTACAAAACAAATGCAAAAATGCTTCTCTCTGTGCTCGGTAGCAAAACTGTCGCTATAAATATAAAAGAAATTACTTTACAAAACACTAAGCCAATAGAAAACACTAAACTAACTCAATACGCCTTTTTGTTGCTGTTTTCGGCTAGCAGACTCGAGGCCTTCACGGCGGCGACCCGGACGACTGCTTTCAAAATGTTTTCGTTTGTTTAACTTATCTACTTTGACTCTTGTGATAATAGAGTACGAACACTAAAAGCTTGGATTACTTTGATGTTGCACTTGAAGAGATTTTTGTCGCTTGATAGCGATGTACAAAGTCTGGCTATCGACTGCAGTGCGATATTCTACTGCGTGAGTCATGTCTAAACTTGCTTTGGTACTTCGATGGTTTTATGCACTAGTCATTTGTTTCCCCCACCCCTTGACCCCCGGGGATGGGTAGGGAAATTACATTTGAATGGTTGTAAAGTAGGTGTATTTCCACTGGGGACTAGAGCAGGCAAGACGATGTAATTCCCCTACCCCTCTGTTGCAGAAAGGTAATTAGTTCAAGAGGACTCCTGAGACATCAAGGAAATGTTAGGTTACCACAATATACAGTTCTTGCCATTCGTGTGTACCACATGAACTGTAAGGAGCAAAATAAACATTATGAATTGGACAGAAACAAGACAGGAATAAGCGACCAATAAAGAAAAAGTTTAGACATGATTGCTGTTCTTCTTTTATTTTTTTACTGTTCTTGCCATTTGTGTGTGCCACAAATAGTGCTAATGCGATAATTAAAACCACAAAGCGAAGTCTACATTACCTTTTTCACGGTCTCCCGCCGCCATATTGATTCTGCTGCACATGTGTCCCAGTCCTCCTAGGTAAGAATTCCCCGATATTTTCCCAGAGGGGTAGGGCAGTGGAACGAACATCTTGTAATTTCCCTACCCCCTAGAGGAAATTTGTGGCGTAATTCTCGCGTAATTGCCCTAGTAATTTCCCCATATGTCCCCACTATCCCCGGGGGTCGGGGGGTGTGGGAAACAAATGACTAGTGCATTACTCCTGAAATAGCTTGTACTAATGCTAGGAATTTAATGATCTAAAAAGCTTCTTCTTTAAACAACGTCTGTATATAATTTTTCGTGTGTATTGAACATGACTGCCTTTTAGATCGTTCTCTAAAGCAAGTTTCGCCGTACAATCGGCTAAAGAATTCGAGTAAATGTCATCGATCTATCGATGCATATTTGAATAAAACACAGGAGTCCCATATTTCCTTTAATCTCGTACCCAGAGCTCACATTACTTTCGGCCTGCGGTCAATCACGTCGAGCATGCGCAGTAGCATACTTTAACAATGTTCGAGTGAGTGAGTGACACATTTGCATATTTCGACCCCTCACTATAACTCGTGGATTTGCAATCCACGAGTTAAAAAGAAGGAAATGATTTTGATAAGAATGTACTGAAATTTTGCACATTTCTTTTGTCGTTCAGTAATCCGTATTCCCAATCAAAAAATTCCGGGGATCATATAAGCGGCTATTGGGGATCATTTAAGCGGTGGGGATCATTTAACCGGCTATTTGGGAATCATGATCATTTAAGCGGCGGGGATCGCTTAAGCAGCGGGGATCACTTAAGCGGCTGTACAACATTCCGGTGAAAATGGCCAATTGTTCAATGATCGCCGATTATTAAAAGTCCAAAATCCCCTAATCGGATCCAGTTCACACAGTAACGTGTTAGTAATGACTTCCACTGCTTAATTTACCTTATATATCAATTTTGCGCTTACAATATAACTCGAAAGTTTTGGTCCCTTGTTTTAATTTTTTACTGACTTTGACGCGTGATATTTTCCCATCTGGGGTGCCTTCGATTTAAATAGTTACCCTCAACACACTAGCGGTAGCTAGACTGCTTATGTCTCAGTTGTAACAGTATTTCGGTGCTTGAACATAACTTTGAAGAATGAGATCGCAAAACATTTCTTGCATTCGATATGCAAATGTATTTCAAACCAAAAACACAGACACGGCGCAGACAAATTGTGTACATGCTGCGATAATCAACACAAGACCGAACAAGACACATGCACATAGTCAGAAAGAGCACATCGAGCTATGCAAAATACCGACATTTGGTGGTAAAACGAGATACAGCCGTCAAAAAAAAAATTTTGACAAAGAAATGTATGGATTACCATTTACAAAAAGTCGGACAAAGACAAGAGTAGACCAAAAGTCAATGTATTCTTCAAAGATGAAACTGCGTACGAAAACTACGTGTTACCTTTCAGGGTGGGTGGTTGTGGGTCATTTGAGTAGTCTTTGGTCATTTTGGGTTTTAGTGACTAGCTCTGTCATCCATTCTTCCAGTCCCTGTCACTAGCAAAGCCTCATATACACCAGAGAGAGAGAGAGAGAGAGAGAGAGAGAGAGAGAGAGAGAGAGAGAGAGAGAGAGAGAGAGAGAGAGAGAGAGAATGAATGAATGCACCTTTATTTCAATACGATAGTTTCAAAAGTTAAAAACTTCTTTACATGAAAGTCGTATGGTAAAAATGTATAAATATACAATAAATATAAAATATTGAATGATTAAGGAAACAATAGTTACTCAAAGACAAAAAGAACAAGTTATGGAGCACTGTCAGATAGCCACTTATCAAGATTTCTCTTAAAGCTGTTTCTGGTAGTTGAGGATCTCACTTCAGGTGGAAGTGAATTCCACGCTATAGCTCCTCTGTACGAGAAACTGCTTTTAAAGAAATCTGTCTTTGGTACGTGCTTAATTTCTAATTTACTACTATCCCTGAGCATTGCTTTATAACCATTTGAATCCTTAGCTTTATCAAAAAGTTCTCGTAGATAGGCAGGGCTGTTTCCCTGTAAGACGTCATACATCAATAGACAAAGTCTTTTGTCGCGTCTTACAGCCAAACAGTCCCACTTTAACTGCTGTAGGATGTCAAAAGACCTCACATCATACCCTTGTCTAGTAATAATACGAGCAGCCCTATTCTGAAGTTTTTGCAGACGATCAATTTGTCCTTTGTTTAGATTGCTCCAAACAAGGTCACAGTAATCGAATATAGGCTGCGTAAATGCTTTGTACATGGTGACAAGGGTATCGAGAGGAACTAAGTTCCGTGCTTGTTTCAAACCATAGATAGTCTGTTTTACTTTCTTACATATGTTATCCAGGTGAGCATCCCAATTTAAGTTTTGATCAATATGAACGCCGAGATGTTTAAGAGAAAATACTCTTTTAAGATCGAAACCATTGATTTTTATCGGAGCAAAACCACCTAGATTTGAGATTTTAAGAGAGAGAGAGAGAGAGAGAGAGAGAGAGAGAGAGAGAGAGAGAGAGAGAGAGAGAGAGAGAGAGGGAGAGAGAGAACAGAACTGTTCTTTATTTACACACGAGATTTCTATATCCAATTGAACATTTGTTTTACAAGAAAGCCGCGTGCTAGTAAAAAGTATAAAGTTCCAGTGAATAATATGTCATAAAACTATATATAAATAGATATGTACATTTGCGAAATATTATCATAAACTATAGACTATTGACAGACAGGTCAAGTTTCTTTAGTAGTTAGATTTAAAGTGCCTATCACCCATATTTTTTTATGTTCAAACTCAGTTCTTGTTGGCAAGCATAGTGAAGATGTTTTTATCCTGTTTTTCCTAGACCCATATTTTCTGAGGTATAAGGGTTTCAAATATCAAAGTGCAAATTTGATGACGTAAAAGGAGTCATCATTTATTGTACACAAACAAGATAATTAATTTCAGATACTTGCATTTTTCCATTTGTAAATTATTTCCATTGGTAAAACCTGTTGTTTAGTGAAAACACCAGCTATCAAACTGAAGACCTCTTTCTGTAAAAGCCATGAGAAGTTGGCAGTGTTGACTCCTTTAATTTTACGTCATCACATTTGCATTTTGAAATTTGATACCTTTATATCTCAGATAATATGGGTCTAGGAAAAACAAGATGAAGAGATCTTCACTATGACCATAAGACTGACTTATAAGTCAAATCTTTATGAATACCTTACTGGAAGGGTGTTTCAATATTCAAATTGGACCCTTTTTAGAAGTTTAATTCAAAGCCGGTGGTAGAACATAACAAAATATGCATCCTTTCCACTTTCATGCCACACAATAATAACCATATATCAAACTGCATGTCTTAGAGTCTGCGTATTTTTGCGAATAATATTTACTGGGAAGGTGTTTTAATTTGATGGATTCAACATTCAACATAATGCAATCCAACTTCGATTCCAAGCATTTTTAGCTTTTGTTATTTTTGGAAGTTGGTACCCCTAAACATTTAATTTCTTTCAGATGACTATGTAGCAGTAAGACTGTGAGTACAATAAAGTGTTGTTGCTGTTGTTGTTGTTACGTTGTTGTTGTCATTCAAATTAATTCCATTCTAGTTTCTAGTAGTTTTATAATTTCAAGGTAGTAGAAACAAGATATGCGTCAGTCCCTTTCACTTCAATGCCGCGCAGTAACCATCAAACTGTCTTAGCTTTTAGTCTGCTTAACGTTTTCCAATAACTAGCATTTTACTGGGGAGTTTATTTCAACTTGAGAATCAACATTGGAACTAGTCAAGGGCACTAGGACAAAGTCGTTGTGTTTATGTGTAATAAATCAAGTTAAAAATTGTACTTATCTGCAGTCAATCCTTTGAAGCTCTGAAGTCACATTATTTCCTCTGTTTTTGACCTTTCTGGCCTTTGTTCTAGCTGTTATAATGCTTTAAGGCTGGTTCACACTAGCGTCGGAATCAGAATCGGAATCGTAAGAAAACAACAAAGAATTCAGGGATTAGAATACAAAAGAAAGGTGTTTTTCATTGTTCCTTCCTTTGTCTTTGATTATGCTTATGCTTGGTCTTATGCTTCTTGCGATGCTTATGTCGATGTCTTATGTCACACGCTTGACTTAACTCTTTTGTCTTTTCCTTTGTTTTCTGCTTCCGATTCCGAATCCGACGCTAGTGTGAACCAGCCTTTATCTTTGGTCAAACGAACGTTCCAACGGTTTGAATATCTGAATTTGGGTTCCAGTCCGTCCTCCGCCATAAATTAGTTAGCTATGATTAATAAGTTAATCAAATTCGACTTAATATCACTCTAAAAGAGAGGGGTGAGCAATAGAGCTCTTTCTATTGTCCTCTCGTCTGCTCCGATAATGGGATTATTTTGACAGGTAAGGGGACAGTGATGACAGATTGGCCTTTAACGTTCCTACCAAGCCCACCAGCGAGCAGATTATTTTCGGTAATTTGACTACGAGTCAGTAAACAGAAAGCGTGACCGTTGGCCCGGCAGTAGAGGATTATCCAAATATAAAACTTTCTGTATCTGAACCGGCACATTTATATTGACAGAACTGTTAGCTATTTTAGATGGACTGGGAAGAGCCAAGGGAAAAATACAGCATAATCCTAGCATAACAATAACACATAACAATGAGGACAAAGGATTATATTTCTAGTATGAACACCACATCATATTTTACATTTCAAATTACCGAAAATAATCAGATACAGAAAGTTTTATACAAATTTGACTACGAAGAACGATGTCGAAATGACAAGTTCAATTCTGACTCGTAGTCAAATTACCGAAAATAATCCGCTCGCTGGTGGGCTTGGTAGGAACGTTAAAGTTAAATCTGTCATCACTGTCCCCCTTACCTGTCAAAATAATCCCATTATCGGAGCAGACGAGAGGACAATAGAAAGAGCTCTATTGCTCACCCCTCTCTTTTAGAGTGATATTAAGTCGAATTTGATTAACTTATTAATATAGCTAATCTAATTTATGGGGGAGGACGGACTGGAACCCAAATTCAGATATTCAAACCGTTGGAACGTTCGTTACTCGTGTTCGGTGATGGCGCTTTATGAAAAACTATAACAGAGGCCAGAAAGGTCAAAAACAGAGGAAATAATGTGACTTCAGAGCTTCAAAGGATTGACTGCAGATAAGTACAATTTTTAACTTGATTTATTACACATACATGTAAACACAACGACTTTGTCCTAGTGCCCTTGAACTAGTCACATTCTAGTAGTTTTCCTGTACGTAGTAGAACAGAACCAGATATGGGTCCCTTCACTTCCCTTTCACTTCCATTCCGTGCAAGCAATGTCCATCAAACTATCTTAATTAGAGTCTGCATATAACATTTGAGAATAACCGTTACTGGGATGTTTAATTCAGCTTGAGAATTAACATTCAAATTAATTCCATTCTAGAAGTTATATTCAAGCAAGTGCACGGAACAAGAATTGCATCCCTTTCACTTCAGTGTTGTTTATATATAATCTCACAAATTATCAGTAACTCTCCTTTTCTCTGACTATTATATTTATTTATTTATTTTTTTTTTGTCTCCCTTACTCTTTTTTTATATTACTTGTATTTATTATTAAAATACTAATTAATAATTCATAAGGCAAACACAATGAAAATCGCAACCGTGACGAGTGTTTTATATCTCATAAAGATTCGTCCTAATTTACATCAACATTAACCTCGATTTCTCTAAGATAAATAAAGATATTTTTGATTTTCTTTCCGGGAACAACTCAAATATGTGTTGGATTATTTTAAGTCATTTACAACATTCGCGTCCGTGTTGTATCGGCTATACAATCACTCGCCTTCGGCTCGTGATTGTATATGCCGATACAACACGGCCGCTCATGTTGTAAACGTCACAAAACACAGCCAGCCTAGATTAGTTATGCTACCTGCGGACTGTGTATATTTTGTAAATATTATTGTGAATAATAAAGTGTAAAGTGTAAAATGACCATCAAACTGTGTCTGAGTCTGCTTAATATTTGCGAATAAGTTTTACTGGGAAAGTGTTTCAACTTGAGAATCAACATTCGAACTAATCACATTCTAGTAGTTTTATTCAGTGGTAGAACGGAACCAGATATGTGGCGCTTTCACTTCCCCATGCCCCGCGGCGACCATCAAATTGTCTTAATTAGAGTGTGCATAACATTTGAGAATAAACGTTACTGATAAGTTTATTTTAGTTTGAGAATCAACATTCGAACTAGTCACATTCTAAGAGTTTTATGGAACATGGTGGAACTGAACAAGATATGCGCCATATATATTTACTTCCATGTCGCGCAAAGACCATGAAACTGCCTTTGAGTCTGCTTAACATTTCTTTTCTTCCTCTTACGCTGGACTTCCACTTATCCTTACGTTTCATTTTAACGCGCATCGATCGTTGTCCCAGTAACTCGACACTGACACCACGTGACATCGAATGCCCTGGACACCCCACATATACAGCTACAATCTCAGCTTGGTTTGTGAGTTCACGCAAAGACCTTTTCAAAGACACATATACTCGGAAATAACTCGTCGAATCCTTTTCCAAAGATGTATCGCGGATTGGTGTTAGGTCTGGTGCTTGTTGCTACAGTTCTTACCTACTGTAGTAGTG
Source organism: Telmatactis stephensoni (assembly GCA_029948255.1). Classification (NCBI taxonomy): domain Eukaryota; kingdom Metazoa; phylum Cnidaria; class Anthozoa; order Actiniaria; family Isophelliidae; genus Telmatactis; species Telmatactis stephensoni. Next base: position 52,912 of record JALIZF010001481.1, on the reverse strand, counting down.
CAAACCCACCCCATATAGTATTAATAGTAGCCGATGATTTGGGTTGGGGTGACTTGGGATACGCAAATGATACCGTCATGAAAACCCCACACATTGACAAGCTGGCTCACGAAGGTGTTATCCTGAATAACTACTATGTACAACCTTTATGTACTCCAACCAGGGGCGCTCTTATGACTGGAATGTACGCTATACACACAGGTAAGGTAGATGAATATACTCATGGCACAAAATGCTATTGGACATGTTGACTTCGTTACAGTAGGGACGTCCGTTTTAGCGGCACAACAGCGAGTTTGGCACAAAATAAGGGACTATTGTTTCAAAGTCACACCTCAACTTTCAAGCCATTGTTCTCTCTCTATCATAAAAACACTAAAAAAGACCAATAAGGATACCAGTAAAAATACTAACACTGATCATCGTGTAATACTGAAACTTGGAAAATAGCACAAACTGCCTGCTATCAATAGGCGTCATATCCTGTCTCGTGCGGAATTTTTACCAGCTGAATTACAAGTTTACAAAAGGACTCTTTCTGGATGAGAGCTTTTGCCCCCTAGTCAAACCGATTTTGTCATCCAGTCAAGACAAAAATAATGAGATTCATCAGCTGATTGATAGCAAGCATAGGAAAAATGTAAAACTAAGATCTTTCCACATTTTTAATTTGGAGGGGAAATGTTGTTTTTAATTTTCAAACATATCCTAACTTATAACCGGACCCTGCCATGTTTATGTGCGGAAAATACGGAGAATTATTTCATAGTCAAATTTAGATTAGTTATCATAGTTCCTTTTTTGCAGGAGGTTATGTTCAAAATTTTTACTTGCGAATTAATATTCTCTTGTTTGTATTCAATACGAAAGGTTTGTCATTTGACTGAGTTCAAAAAATACGGAGCCGAGGAACTCGATGGCGCGCGCTTTACCGGCTTGCCTTCAGTTCCGGATCTTTACACAGATATAACGCTGACTTGCGACAGAGAATTACGCTCCCTGTATATTACTTGAACGATAAGTGATGCTGTCGATGCTGTTTGCATTTCAGCTCCACATCAGTCCCTATATTCCTTTACTGTTTTTTGCTTGTTTTCGTAGCTTTGATTTGGAGTAGATTTGCTAGCTCGCAACTACGTCTTCTGTTTGTTGATTAATATAATCAAGAACTCTCTAATTTCAGTAAGTTTTTTTTTCTGCAGACTTCAAAGCCACAAACGTATTTAGAAGGCTCAACATATTCATGCCTGCAAGTTTTTTATTTCCATTCGAAGCGTTGAATCTCTTCTAATGTCTTTGCACATGTATCACGTAAGCGCTAAAACCCAGTCTAGCTAGGTAGTCGTCATTGTTATTGTTAGTTTTGCCAGCGTAGCAGAGAATTATAGCGTGTTTTGCATCTCACATGTGCGCAATTAAATGCAAATGATAGAAATGAAAGATTTGACTAATTTTCATTGAGTTTCTCACGTACAGTTCACACTAAACTGGTCACGTTTTATTTAGTCGTTTTGTTATGCACCTGGGTCCGTGATAATCGCACGAAAATTTGAACCACAGCAAATATTCAACTTGCAAAATGATATTCATGAGAACGAATTTTTAGCCGGCACAGTCGATATATTGACTGGTATCGAGGTCTTATCATGTGAACAGCTTGACCGGTTAAATTTTCGTACCAACAGCATATCCAGGTCGATTTTTCAACCGGTCAAAAATTCGACCGTCCGGTGAGAACGCACCCCGTTTAATTTATACCAAAACGGCAAGGAAATAATGAATATACCTGTCGGCAATCCGGATAATTCTATTCTACGAAACAAGATAAGCTCTCCCTCTGGTGAGGCTGTCTTGGGTACCAAAGACCATAGCTGACCATGTAATAAACAGAGCTTTTGTCACCCTTCTCAAGGTGTACAAGGTTTGTCGTACCCCGTAAATTGTTTGTAATCTTTAGCTTTGCTAGAAGTCTTTCCTTACATGAAGTGGTTCAACAAAATTTCATCTCAAAGTCAAAGTTATGCAAGAAACAAAATACGCAGTTTTCTGTTCACACTGATATTACAGTTTTCTGTCAAATTCTTTCTTTGAAGTGCAAACCAACCATGCAAAGAGCATGACAGCTGTCACGTCCATACGCCAAACGGGAAACTGGAAAAGGACAACAGTTTTCTAAAGCTGAAATGCTCAACTAGTAATAGTTTACCCGGACACTGATGACTTTCCACACCATTACAGAAATGCTCGGATGGAAAAAACCTACAACTTGATAACAATATGAATAAGTGACAGCTAAATTAGTTATTCATATTGTTATAGGTTACTAAACGCATATATATAGAAGTTTATTGTCTTTGTAATCTCTATCTACTGAAGATGGCATGGGTTATGCCGAAACATGTCTAGTATTAAACGAAAATCCGTATATATCAAGTGTATTGTTATGCTAATCAGGTCTACAACACGCCGTCATTTGGCCTGAACAACCTTATGGACTTCCACTGCAGTTTACACTTTTGCCAGAAAGACTGAAAGAAGCAGGTATCTATAAAAAGACACATTTTCTTATTTACTAACCAATCAGTCCATTCCTTGTTCTGAATAGAGCGGAGAGACTGAAGAGGTAAAATTAATCTAAGCTCTTTCCTACTTTTTGCACTAACTCCTCTCTCCTTTTTTGACATTCTACCAGTTCCTCAAATTTGTGATATTCGTATTTCTCCTTCCTCCAAAAAACAGTTTCTCCTCACCACCAACTCCAAATTCCTTTCTCAGCTCCCAATGATCTTGAGAAGGATGTTCTACAATACTATCTAATAATGATAATAATATGCAATAATGATATGCATAGTTCAATAGCGCTTTACAACGATCCAATCTTAAACGGAAGTTTAACAGAAAACTGTCTTAAAATAAAAAGTCTTGATTTAAAAGTTGTTAAGTCTTTGCACTTGCATATATGGTCAGGAAGTTCGTTCCACAGCTTGAGGGCAGCCTATGGAAAGGACCATTGTCCATACTTCATAATGACTCGCCTATGAGTACGGCTCGTGCTCTCCTTACACTTCTTGTGTGCTCTCGTCACTTCCTCCGTGCTGTATTACTGAACGGAACACGGAAAAAGCTGTTCTATTTGTTAATTACAAACCAATCAGTCCATTCCTTGTTCTGAATAGAGCGGAGAGACTAGCTGAGGAGATAAAATATATCTAACCTATTCCTTACTTTTTGCGTTTACTCCTCTTTTTTGGCATTCTACCTTCCTCAAATAGCGGTATTCGTATTTTTTTTTCTTCCTTCCTAAACAGTTCCTCTCCACGACCCACTCCAAATTCCTTTCACAGCTCCCAATGATCTTCATAAGAATGATCTATAATGCTAATGACTTTATAAAACTCTAAAACAGGCTATGCAACACACATGGTTGGTAAATGGCATCTTGGAATGGTGGAGTGGGGATACACGCCAACTTATCGAGGATTTGACAGTTACTTTGGAAACTATCTAGAGCGGGCTGATCACTTTACGTTCTTGAACCGTGGTATTCTTGACCTACACGAGAACGAAGAAAAAGGCGAACTGGACTTTTCCAAGGAAACCTATTCAGCACACCTTTACACTGAGGTTAGCAGCTTTATTTAGAACTCATATTTGTATAACTTTAATTCTCCTTATATAACCTTTTAGAGTTAAATTTCATTTCCATAGCGTGCAAATAAGATCATCAGGGATCATGATCCTTCGAAGCCTTTGTTCCTCTACCTCCCGTTCCTAGTTACCCACCATCCTGTGCAGGCTCCAACGGCATATTCAGATATTTACAAGGACGAGATTTCTGACCCATTGAGACGCACCTATGCAGGAATGGTTAGCGCTATGGACGAGGCTGTCAAAAATGTCACAGATACTCTAACGGCCAAAGGGTGAGTGATGCGTTAACTTATGAAACTTATTTAGTGGCGGCGAACATAACCAACAACGCCCGCAAACGAGCGCTCCTCTTATATCAGGCAGGACCTGAAGTGCACGAGATTTTCAAGACGCTGCCAACTACAGGGGAATCGGATGATTTATCATTCGGCGATGACCGCTCTAACCAAATACTTTGAACCGGAAAAGAATCGAATTTACCAGATTTATACACTTAGACAGGCGGTTCAGGAATCTGGAGAAACAATAGATGTTTGAATCAGTCCATTCTCGTCTTCGCACTCTCGCAGAATATTGCGAAGTTCACGACGAGGATTTCGATATAGTGATTTAGGGTTAATGATCAACTAATCCACATGTGTATAAAAGGGTTATCTGATTGAATAAAGCATTCTCAATCAATGTGTTACACCCACCTTCGTTCTCTCAGGCAGCAAAAGTCGTCATGCAAGCTAACTTAAAACCGCGCCTTCTATTTCAGTATGATGGACAATACCTTGATCATCTTTACAACAGACAATGGTGGCATACCAAAGTTTGGAGGTTATAACTATCCTTTAAGAGGGTACAAGATCCAAGTATGGGAGGGAGGAGTTAGAGCCATGGCCTTTGTACATGGTAAAATGATCAAAACGCCAGGACGAGTAAGTGATGATCTCCTTCATGCTACCGACTGGTTCCCAACTCTCGTTAATCTCGCCGGTAAGATACAATCATGAAACTAGGAAAAACAAAAAACCACCTCACAAACGTTCTTTTTAATTTTAATTTCTTACCTAGTGTGAAGCTCATTACACGACAAAAACAGTTTGTGGTCTCCTATAGGCCTTATAGTTAGTAAGAGTCAAACTATTATACACTTATATCAAAAAACGTTGTCGTACGACAGCCGTCAAACCCACGCGACTAGACCGTAAAGGAGTATGAGTAGTAACAAAACTGCACTCTCTTTTCGGCTTTGGTCTTGATTTAAGCATCAGCAAGTGCAGTTCGTTTGTGTAGAAGATCAAGGCAAGCTGAATTGTAATTGTTGTGCAGATATTCATATGGTTTTATAGTTTGATAATTTCTACCCATGCTCCCTTTCGGGTGCGTCGCGTAGGCTTTTGCCAACAACATTAATTGAAATAGGTGTATACAAGCCATTTTAGGCTTTGGCTAAACGAGAAAACGGTAGCTTTACAGGTTTTTTTCTGTATATCATTACAATCAACGAATGCCTCGTATTTGCGATAAGAAATAAAATATGAATGGATTGTTCATTCCTTGTGTTATTTCGTTTCCCAATCAGGTCTAAAAATCAAAGAAAACGTCGATGGATTCAACGTTTGGGACACGATCTCTTCGGGAGCACCTTCACCAAGAGAAGAAATCCTTATAAATATCGACGAAGAGTACATGCCAAGGCAAGAAGGTGCTCCCTTCCCACCGTCGTTAGGAAGCGCTTTACGTTATAAAAACTGGAAGCTTGTGCAGAATGCTCCAAATGCATCATGGTTCGTACCTCCTGAGAAAGGAGGTCATTTGCAGCCAGGCACTGGAGGAAAAAATGTAAGATCGTTTTGCATTCCATTAATCCAACAAAATCAAAGGGGCCGGAGCGCTCTTTCCTTTCTTGATCTGGAGCGGGTAGTGCCAGTGCGAGTGTTTGGTTAGTTGTGTAAATGTCTGTCGAACGTGAATCGAAAAAAACAAAACAAAACAAAACAAAAAACGAACCGCGGACGGGGATGAAGCATGTCACCTTCTGAATACTGGTCAGTCACTCTAATTACTGAGCTCGGGTCACATATAACATACCTTTCCCAGTAACATCTAGGCTCGATTTTCAGCCGTGCAGGTACCAGTAACATCTAGGCTCGATTTTCAGCTGTGCAGGGTTTATAAACAAGTCCTTACCTTCTATCATAGAGAGAGTAAGGATTTTTTCAGAGTCCCCACGCGACTGGAAATCGAGCCTATTAAGTAGCTTCACCATTCATTTTTTTTTAATTTAAGCTTTACACGGATCTCGTAAAAGAGGCCCTTTACGACATCGCTGCAGATCCAAGAGAAACTACCGACGTGAAACATTTGCATCCAGGAATCCGTGCCAACCTTCGCGCACGCTTGGAAGTCTACAAAAAGAGTCGTGTTCGTCCTCTTAATACCTTGGACGATCCTAATGCCATTCGAGTCGCAAAAGCAGCAGGATACTGGAAGCCATGGCTACCTGAGGGCGCAACTTGTGGATCTCGTGTCTATCGCTACAGTGATTTGGAGTGCGCAACGGGCTACCAAAGAAGAAAATGAAGAGGAAAGAAAGGATCACGTGCTTAGATAAATAGAAATATCTTCCTTGCCATATATTTGGTAAAGCGAAGTCATACGATAAAATTGAGCTAAATCAGTAATAGTTAACTGTTAAATTAAGTTGAATCCAGTCGGGTCATTAAGGGGAGAGAGAGCGAAACATACGCCTGTTTTCTCAGGCTAGTTGATATTTCTCATCAAAAGTACCTGTTATTATTAAGAAGAAAGAGTATAAGATAATCAGGAATGAAGTATTTTTGATCGACTTACTTACTTGAATACTTTTAGCAGGTTGGGTTGGGCACACAAAGACTGATCTCACCCCTCTCTCTCTCTCTCTCTCTCTCTCTCTCTCTCTCTCTCTCTCTCTCATCCACTTTGTCGAATCAATATCAAACGAGATACAGCCGTTAAAAACAATTGACTAAGAAATGTATGGATTACCATTTACAAAAAGTCGGACAAAGACAAGAGTAGACCAAAAGTCAATGTAAATGGCGTTGGATTCAATCAACATGGCTCGATCTAAAGTTTACAGATCATTTAATATCCTTCACAATGAGCTTTTATCAGGTATTTTTAAATTCGTAAAACGGAAAAAGAATGACCATAGCTGGAAAGAGCATGTTAAAATTAGCAAAACAGTGAAGTTTTAAGGAATTAAATCCAAAACTCACAAGAATATGAATTTTTGAAAAGTGTGAATTTGTAAGAAAACCTTTGCTGGTAGGCATCTCTTGCCTACCAGCGAATGTTTTCATACAAAATTTCGATTTTGCAAAATTCATATCTTCGTGAGTTTGACAGTTACTTCATTCAAACTTCACAGTTTTACTAATTTTGACGTGCTCTTTCCAGCTATGGTAATTATATTTCTGTACTGTGACTTTTGGAATTATGTGATAAAAGCTCATTTGTCTTATAGTCTGCTTAATTTTTATAAATTAAATAACATTTGTACTGGGAAAAGGTAATTACAACCTGAGATATGATTCAACATTCAAACTGAAGTCCCATTCTGAACATTATTCAAGCTGGTAAAACAGAACATAAGATGTGAATCCTTTTAGTTTACATCCAAGCTGCACAAAGACCATCAAACTGACTTATAGCCGGGCAAATCTTTATGAATACCTTACTGGAAGGGTGTTTCAATATTCAAATTGGACCCTTTTTAGAAGTTTAATTCAAAGCCGGTGGTAGAACATAACAAAATATGCATCCTTTCCACTTTCATGCCACACAATAATAACCATATATCAAACTGCATGTCTTAGAGTCTGCGTATTTTTGCGAATAATATTTACTGGGAAGATGTTTTAATTTGATGGATTCAACATTCAACATAGTGCAATCCAACTTCGATTCCAAGCATTTTTAGCTTTTAAGTTATTTTTGGAAGTTGGTACTCCTAAACATTTAATTTCTTTCAGATGACTATGTAGCAGTAAGACTGTGAGTACAATAAAGTGTTGTTGCTGTTGTTGTTGTTACGTTGTTGTTGTCATTCAAATTAATTCCATTCTAGTTTCTAGTAGTTTTATAATTTCAAGGTAGTAGAAACAAGATATGCGTCAGTCCCTTTCACTTCAATGCCGCGGAGTAACTATCAAACTGTCTTAGCTTTTAGTCTGCTTAATGTTTCTCAATAACTTTTACTGGGAAGTTTATTTCAACTTGAGAATCAACATTGGAACTAGTCACATTCTAGTAGTTTTCCTGAACGTAGTAGAACGGAACCAGATATGTGTCCCTTTACTTCCCTTTCACTTCCATTCCGTGCAAGCAATGTCCATCAAACTATCTTAATTATAGCCTGAGTATCAGGGCCCTCTGGGGTGGGGAGGGGAGGGGAGGGGAGGGGGAGGGAAAGGAAAGGAAAAGAGGGCCTGACACAATCGTATATCGTGAGCCGTTCCGCCCCCTTGGAATTCGTGACGCGTGACAATAAATATCAGCCAATTAAAATCGTTTCCGGTTCGCGTTGTTTTGACATGTAGGTTCAAAGGTTCAAAGGTTCTTTATTTCCACACTCTACATTCAATACAATAATATAATATTTTACCAAAAAAAAAAAAAAAAAAATTGTGGAGGTCGCAAGAGAACAACCCTGGGGGTTAAACTAGATCTTGCAACCTATATAATTGTAAGTAGCCGCGTAGTCTCAGGCCAGTAGCGAACATGCCGTCAACTTCGGATGGACTTTTTTTGATTTGCCATCTTTGCAAAGTAAACATAAAAGTAAATTATGGAGTAAAAGCATCCACTGTACCTCTGTTTTCTGCCTCAACAAACAAAGAATTTTGCTCTTCATTTGGTGAACTTATAATATTATCAGATGTATTGCTCGCCGTCGGAATAAGTGTGATCAAAACACAAGACCAAACTGGTAAACTTTGTAGGCTGTGTGCCCGAAAGATCTTCAATTGCTGCAAGGCTTATAAAGAAATAAAAGATGCACTCAACTCGAGATCCACAGCAAAGACTCCGGAGAGAAAAACGAAAAGAGTTACTTCTGTTAGGACACCAACCGGCCGACAGCAAAATGATTGAAGCCTGCAAAAGATAGTACCGTCCTGTCCTCAAAGATCAGTTCAAGCGGGTTGACCACAATAACTTTGAACACTTTATCTTCATTGTGCATGCTTCGCTTTCCACAAGTTAGAATTCGAATAAATCTTGGGCACAATTTGATAGATGAAGCTTTTCCCGCGTAGCCAGTCGGGAGGACGCCAAGTACGTCTTGTCGGTCAACGACCAAACTTTTGACACATTCTATCTGTTCTTTCTTGGGATTTATGCCCGGAAAAAAGTCTAGGGCTGTTCGAAAAGCTAAATCGAACTCTTCTTCTTTTACAGAAATACTCATTGATGATTACAGCTTAAATCTAAAAGTCGAATCATGAGAGAAAGACTTCAAGATGGCGGATTGATCTTACAGAACAAGTCTGTTAACATCCGGTTTGCGACCTATTGTTCTCTTGACCAATCAGGATTTCGGCCAAAATACGGCCGATGAACACAGCTCCTGATATGTGTTTGTGTCAGGCCCTCCTTTTCCCTTTCCCGTCTCCCCAGTCCCCTTCCCCTTTCCCTCCCCCTCCCCTCCCCCTCCCCTCCCCCTCCCCACCCCAGAGGGCCTGATACTCAGGCTATCTTAATTAGAGTCTGCATATAACATTTGAGAATAACCGTTACTGGGATGTTTAATTCAGCTTGAGAATTAACATTCAAATTAATTCCATTCTAGAAGTTATATTCAAGCAAGTGCACGGAACAAGAATTGCATCCCTTTCACTTCAGTGTTGTTTATATATAATCTCACAAATTATCAGTAACTCTCCTTTCCTATTACTATTATATTTATTATTATTATTATTGTTATTTTTGTCTCCCTTACTCATTTCTTATATTACTTGTATTTATTAAAAACACAGCCCGCCTAGATTAGTTATGCTACCTGCGGACTGTGTATATTTTGTAAATATTATTGTGAACAATAAAGTGTAAAGTGTAAAGTGCAGTGCAATGCAGTGACCACCAAACTGTGTCCGAGTCTGCTTAATATTTGCGAATAAGTTTTACTGGGAAATTAAGTGTTTCAACTTGAGAACCAACATTCGATCGAACTAATCACATTCTAGTGGTAGAACGGAACCAGATATGTGGCGCTTTCACTTCCCCATGCCCCGCGGCGACCATCAAATTGTCTTAATTAGAGTGTGCATAACATTTGAGAATAAACGTTACTGATAAGTTTATTTTAGTTTGAGAATCAACATTCGAACTAGTCACATTCTAAGAGTTTTATGGAACATGGTGGAACTGAACAAGATATGCGCCATATATATTTACTTCCATGTCGCGCAAAGACCATGAAACTGCCTTTGAGTCTGCTTAACATTTCTTTTCTTCCTCTTACGCTGGACTTCCACTTATCCTTACGTTTCATTTTAACGAGCATCGATCGTTGTCCCAGTAACTCGACACTGACACCACGTGACATCGAATGCCCTGGACACCCCACGTATATAGCTACACCCTATGCTTGGTTTGTCCGGTCACGCAAAGACCTTTTCAAAGACCCGGAAATAACTCGTCGAATCCTTTTCCAAAGATGTATCGCGGATTGGTGATAGGTCTGGTGCTTGTTGCTACAGTTCTTACCTACTGTAGTAGTGCAAACCCACCCCATATAGTATTAATAGTAGCCGATGATTTGGGTTGGGGTGACTTGGGATACGCAAATGATTCCGTCATGAAAACCCCACACATTGACAAGCTGGCTCACGAAGGTGTTATCCTGAATAACTACTATGTACAACCTTTATGTACTCCAACCAGGGGCGCTCTTATGACTGGAATGTACGCTATACATACAGGTAAGATCGATGAATATACTAGGCACTTGGAATTGTCCCTTTTCAGGGGCGGTGGAGTCGGGCTGAAAAGTGGGCATCGATGCTGTTCAGTAGCTATTTCGCGCTTGAATCCATCTGAACAACATTCTCTTTCTCTCTGGTGAAAGAATACATTCTACACTTCCAATTTTCAGTTGCTTATTTTTTTCGATGATTTTTGTCCATGTGACTTTTGCATAACTTCGGCTTTAATTTAAAATCACGCAAATATAGAGAAATTTTGATTAAGAGATTTTTTCAATCTCGAGTAATAAAACTAACCACTTCTTGCACGTTTTAGTTCAAATCACCGCTTTGGATTAACACTCACTAATTATATTGATATTGAGTTGGAAACTGTTCTAATGAGATGAAATGCCTGTTTAAAACTGGTTTTGGACTTATACAAAGTTATTATTTTCTTTATCTAAATTTAGCAACTTTCAAGCTGAATGCAAAGAATATATATGTCAAGTGAGTAACTGGAGGCCGGAATCAAATTTTCACTTTGGATTAACACTTTAATTTGTCTTTTATCAACCAAAACCAACTAAAAATAACCTAAAGTTTTTGTAAGAAGACACTTGAGCTTTGAACAACACTTATTCTTATATAAGGCTAATTTACATGATTCAATGTTGGCTTACAACTTGTCGCATGCAACATCCTAGCTACAACTTGCTTACAACTGTTGCGTGCGACAAGAACAAAATGTAGGATTTTAAAGGCCAAATGAATTTACAAGATACAATTTTTGCTTACTCGTACTCAACTTGTTGCATGCAACAACCCTACAACTTACTTACAACTGTTGTAAGGTGTTAAAACATGTTTCATTTTCAACCGAGCTACATATCTTGCGTGCTTACAACTATTGCGTGCCACAAGAACAAAACGGGTTGTAGGATAATTTTAAAACGTTTAAAAAAGTATTTTGTAAGTGTTTTTTTTATGAAAAAAGTTGTATTTTGTAAGTGGTTTTTATAAAAAAGTTGCATTTTGTAAGTGGTTTTGATAAAAAAGTTGTATTTTGTAAGTGGTTTTGATAAAAAGTGTTAATCCAAAGTGAAAATTTGAATCGAAAATGACTTTTAATTTAGGCCTCCTTTTGCTCAATTGCCATACAATTCTTTACATTTAGCTTGAAAGTTGCTACATTTGCTGAAATTATTACTTCTCTCAAACAAGTTATTAGAGCAAATTCGTATATTAAAGTTTTACATGCTAATAAGCTCCTCTTATATTCTAATAAGCTGTTTGGAATTGCACGAACAAGGAAAAAGCCCAAAACACCATAAAAATGCATGTTAACAAAAGAAGTATGTCTAAAGTAATGGTGGACAGTGTTAATCAGCTTTTGCAAAACGTTGATCAGTAAACCAGTCAGTGAGCAAAGCTAAGCTCTGGTTGTGAATTACCCAAATTCTTACAGGATTTCTTCTGTTGTGTCCACTATTCATGTGAGGAATTTCAGCATATCCTAGCTACGTGGCCTGCAAGTGTTGCGTGCGAAAAGATTAATTAAAATGATGCTTTGTTATGTGAATAACACAGGCGTCCCGGGATAAAAGAGGGCCAAAGCACGATAGCTGCTGCTTACCCAAAGCCCACGTTACTTTCGGCCTGCCTTCAATCACATCGAGCATGCGCAGTAACCAAGAGAGCATAAATAACAGAGGGAAACTTGTTAATGGGGCGCGCGCCGTGATGATTCTCATCTGTGCTATTTTTAGTAACCGGATGCAGTTTAATTTTCGTCTTACCCTACTCCCGTGCGTCATAACTTGACACTTCCGGAACCAGAGAACCGTTTAGTGCAGATTTGAGTTTTCAAAAACAGCGTTTAAATCAAAGTTATCTTGAAGCTGCTTTTGGTCATATTATCTACCATCAAAAGTGTGTACTTTCTGATTACAAAGGAACGATTTTGATGAGAAACAATGCAAAAACGTCGAGGATTTTTTTTTTTTTGAAGAAATTTTCGCGGAAATGCTCGCGCTACACGTCATCGAAGAACACTATATTACTTTGAGACTTCAAATGAAACTGATCACACGGCTTTGTTTCAGGTCTTCAACACAGCGTCATTTGGCCCGAAGAACCTTATGGACTTCCATTGCAGTTTACACTTTTGCCAGAAAGACTGAAAGAAGCAGGTATCTATAAAAAGACCCCTTTTCTCATTTCAAACTCATATCCATTCCCTGTTCTGAATAGAGCGTAGAGACTAGCTGAGGAGATAAAATATATCTAACCTATTCCTTACTTTCTGCGTTTACACTGCTCTCTCCTTTTTTGAAATTCTATCAGTTCTTTAAATAGTGATATCCATATTTCTCCTTCCTCCAAAAACAGTTCCTCCCCACCACCAACTCCAAATTCTTTTCACTGTTCCCAATGATCTTCAAAACAATGATCTACAATAATGTCTAATGACTTTATAAAACTCTAAAACAGGCTATACAACACACATGGTTGGTAAATGGCATCTTGGAATGGTGGAGTGGGGATACACGCCAACTTATCGAGGATTTGACAGCTACTTTGGAAACTATCTAGAGCGAGCTGATCACTATACGTTCTTGAACCGTGGTATTCTTGACCTACACGAGAACGAAGAAAAAGGCGAACTAGACTTTTCCAAGGAAACCTATTCAGCACACCTTTACTCTGAGGTTAGCAGTTTTATTTATAAGTTTATATAGTTTTTAATTGATTGTAAAGCACTTTTAAATGAATTTATTATTATTATTATTATTTAGAGCTCGTATTTGTATAACTTTCTCCTTCCTGTACACTAGTGGTGTAAAATAGTTTATACAACAAACATTAGGAACCCCATGCCCTATTTGACCTGTAGCATGCCGTGAGAGAATTGCGTGCCAAAACGAGTGCAAATATGCCTTTGAAAACCGTATTACACGATTAAGCATGCGTGAAAAGCAGTTTTTCTTGAAGTTGGTTGTACAAGTTGGTTTCATAACAGGCCAATACTAATTATTTGAGTTTTCTATTTCTTTAAACCTTTTTCATTCAAAGAGTTATCTGTGTTCAATAAAAATCAATTATTCATGTTGAAGTGGAATCAATATTCCACTATAGCATGGTTTAGTATTATTATTACACAAAAGCGCTTTGGCCGCGGCACCCCTTAAATTCTGTGCACTCGTTTCTAGAATTTAAGGCACGGCACCCGCGATTTTTATCGTGTAAATGAAAATGTAAAATAATCTTACTGGGGCCTTCTAAATATGTAGTCCCGGCTTCGTCTGCTTGGAATGCCATGCCCAACACATGCAAATTAGGAGTACTGTCGCCCAAAACTCTTATCGTGCAAATCGAGCTTATGCATACCAAGTGCAAAGTTTATCTTTTAAAGAGTGTTTGAAATTTCATTTCCCTAGCGTGCAAATGAGATCATCAAAGATCACGATCCTTCTAAGCCTTTGTTCCTCTACCTCCCGTTCCTAGTGACTCATCAGCCCGTGCAGTCTCCAACGGCATATTCAGATATTTACAAGGACGAGATTTCTGATGATGTGAGACGCACCTACGCAGGAATGGTTAGCGCTATGGACGAGGCAGTTAAAAATGTCACAGATACTCTAATGGCTGAAGGGTGAGTGATACGACAGCTTGCTTATCATATCATGGATGTCTAGTAAATACTGAACCTCTGGGGGTTGGGAAAAGCCAAGCTCGGGTAATATGTAGCACGTGATCTGTTTAGCAAATTTGGCAGCCAATGTAGGGAATGGAAGAAGCAATTAAAGATTTATCGTTTTTTAAAGACCGTTAAGTATCGACTGGAATACAGGAAAAGGATACAAGGGATATGATCTTGTTTTCGTCTGAACAGGAGGGGGGAATATCTTGCTCACCGAATACAAGAATATCGTCGAAAAATGTATTGGACATCTTCCTTGTGTCTGCGAAGCGGCACTGGAGAGAGAGTAGACTCGAACGGGCCTAGGGATGTTCGAGGGAGAGAAGCACCTTTTCCCCCCAACCTTTTCCAGTTCCTATACCTTCCTCTTTCAGGCTGAAAAAGGTCGTAATACAACCTAATCTAAAACCGGCCCTTTTATTTCAGTATGATGGACAATACCGTGATCATCTTTACAACAGACAATGGTGGCATACCAGAGTTCGGAGGTTATAACTATCCTTTAAGAGGGTACAAGACCCAAGTATGGGAGGGAGGAGTAAGAGCCAAGGCCTTTGTACATGGTAAAATGATCAAAACTCCAGGACGAGTAAGCGATGATCTCCTTCATGCTACCGACTGGTTCCCAACTCTCGTTAATCTCGCCGGTAAGATACAATCACGGAAACAGCAAAATGAACACAACAACAACAAAAACCCCTCACCAACGTCCTTGTAAAGCTCATTACACAACAAGGCAGTAAAAAGATTTGTGGCCTCTCATAGTACAACACCTATAAGACCCTATAGGAAATAATTCAAAAGTTTGTGTACAAGCCCTTAAGTCCCTTGTTAAGGTGACTGGCTACTATTGGAAAAAATAATCGAAAAATTTTCTAGAGCGAAATTTAATGCTGATCCCAAAAATAAAAAGAAAAAAGGGGTATCCCGCGCTTGTTTTCGAGATAATCAGCATTGAATGGATGCCTATCTCCGAATTTTTGAGGCGAAAATCGCTCAACCGGAAGTGAATAGAAAAGAAATATACAATTCACGAAATAACAGTTCTACAACTACTTCAATTACACAAATATTAGATAATGTCATATTCTTCGTATTGGTATGGATAATTTTGATGTGACAGCGAAAAAAAACCTTCCTTTTAAATATTTTGTTCGTCAGGTCTCAACAAAAATTATCGTAAGTTCGAACAAATTTCCCTACAAAAATCCATTTTTTCATAAGCTAGAATAATGAACTTTTTTTCAAAAGTTGATATGACATAGATTTTTACATGTGTTTTCAATTAAGCGAATAAAAATTATATGGTCCCGTGCAAAATTAGCTTGTTTCATACCCATGAAGTTGCTAAAAAGGCCAAAAAATGCCTTCCGGAAGTGCCGCCATCTTGAAAGTGACGTGCAGCGCGAGCTCTATTCAAATTTTGTTGACGAAAACAAGCGCGCGCTCACTGTTTTTTCCTAAAAAGAAAACATTTTTGCTTATTTTTCTAATCTTTCGCTTGTTGAAATCATTGAGAACTATTTTGAAACGAAATTTTGTCAACAAACATTAGTTTCCCAGCGTTAGTGGCCATTCGCTAGAATCTCCGCGCGATATGACGTCCTGCGCGCGAATGTGCGCAGTAGGCTAAAATTTCTATGGTAGGCAGTCACCTTAAACGAGGAATTACCAGGGAACATGTTCGCCAGGACCTTAGGATTGATGAACAGAATTTCAAATGCCATCGAAATTTGTCGAAGGAGTTTTAAAACTTTGAAAGAGGTGATATTTTGATCTGCAGGAAAAACCACCATTCGGGGGGGGGGGGGGGGCTCCATTGTAAAAAGATCGGGTATGCTCGTCGGAAATTTTAAAAATTACCCCTAAAAGATACGACCGGAAGTCTTTTAAGAAGGGCGCGGCTGGACGATTTTTAACACCTAAGAGATACCAGCGATAAACAAGATAATGAACATTATTTTGATGAACATAAAATTGAACGGTTTAATAATAATAATAATAACTTTATTTAAGGAAGGTAGACTATTCAGCCAGAGGCTGGTTTACAAAGTGCCTTCACTAATTTGAGAACAAGATAATAGGCAATGGGCTCTTTTGATACCCTAAGAGAGACCAGGAAATGCTAAAACTCTAAACTTTAATTTTAACACCCTAAAAGATACCAAATCGCCGAGATACGACGAGCATACCCGATCCTTTTACAATGGAGTCCCCCCCGGGCCATCGTTTTGGTTCAGTATTATCTCCAAGAAACTTCGCTGATTTGACAAGGGGCTTTACCATGGGTGGAGTGTTGAGCAGTGGTGTCTGTCATTACACTCAATGAAGGCCTCTTATCTGAATTATATAAGATATGAATGAATTGTTCATTCTTTGCGTTATTCCGTTTTCGTTTTCAATCAGGTCTGGAAGTGCAGGAAGACATCGATGGATTCAACGTTTGGGACACGATCTCTTCGGGAGCACCTTCACCAAGAGAAGAAATCCTGATAAATATCGACGAAGAGTCCATGCCACCGAGAAAAGGTGTTCCCTTCCCACCGACGTTAGGAAGCGCTTTACGTTATAAAAACTGGAAGCTTGTGCAGAATGCTCCAAATGCATCATGGTTCGTACCTCCTGAGAAGGGAGGTCATCTGAAGCCAGGCACTGGAGGAAAAAATGTAAGATAATTTTGAATACCATTCACCAAACAAAATCAAAGGGAGCGCTCTTTCGGTTCTTGATCTGCGAGTAGAGACGAAGTTGCGAGTTGTCCGCCGAAACATGTCTAGAAATAAACCTTTATGGTCAAATAATCTATCATGTTAAAACTTCACCATTCAATTGTTTTTATTTAAGCTTTACATACATCTCGTAAAAGAGGCCCTTTTCGACATCGCTGCAGATCCAAGAGAAACTACCGACGTGAAACATTTGCATCCAGGAATCCTGGCCTACCTTCGCGCACGTTTGGAGGTCTACAAAAAGAGTCGTGTTCGTCCTCTTAATCAGTTGGATGATCCCAATGCCATTCGAGTCGCAAAAGCAGCAGGATACTGGAAGCCATGGCTACCTGAGGGCGCAACTTGTGGATCTCGTGTCTATCGCTACAGTGATTTGGAGTGCGCAACGGGCTACCAAAGAAGAAAATGAAGAGGAAAGAAAGGATCACGTGCTTAGATAAATAGAAATATCTTCCTTGCCATATATTTGGTAAAGCGAAGTCATACGATAAAATTGAGCTAAATCAGTAATAGTTAACTGTTAAATTAAGTTGAATCCAGTCGGGTCAAGGAGAGAGAGAGCGAAACAGACGCCTGTTTTCTTAGGCTAGTTGATATTTCTCATCAAAAGTACCTGTTATTATTAAGAATAAAGAGTATAAGATAATCAGGAATGAAGTATTTTTGATTGACTTACTCAATTGAATACTTTTAGCAGGTTGGGTTGGGCACACAAAGACTGATCTCACCCCTCTCTCTCTCTCTCTCTCTCTCTCTCTCTCTCTCTCTCTCTCTCTCTCTCTCTCTCTCTCTCTCATCCAGTTTGTCGAATCAATATCAAACGAGATACAGCCGTTAAAAACAATTGACTAAGAAATGTATGGATTACCATTTACAAAAAGGCGGAAAAAGACAAGAGTAGACCAAAAGTCAATGTATTCTTCAAAGATGAAACTGCGTACGAAAACTACGTAAATGGCGTTGGATTCAATCAACATGGCTCGATCTAAAGTTTACAGGTCATTTAATATCCTTCACAATGAGCTTTTTCAGGTATTTTTAAATTCGTAAAACGGAAAAAGAATTACCATAGCTGGAAAGAGCATGTTAAAATTAGCAAGACAGTGAAGTTTTAAGGAATTAAATCCAAAACTCGCGAGAACATGAATTTTTGAAAAGTGTGAATTTATAAGAAAACCTTTACTGGTAGAATGTTTTCATACAAAATTTCGATTTCGGAAAATTCATATCTTCGTGAGTTTGAAAGTTACTTCATTCAAACTTCACAGTTTTACTCATTTTGATGTGCTCTTTCCAGCTATGGTAATTATATTTCTGTACTGTGACTTTTGGAATTACATGATAAAAATTCGTTATACAATTATAAAAGGTCTTACCTAGTGGCTCCAACTTCCAATTCCCTTTGTCTAATTTTGTGAAACATTTTTGATTGAATGTTAGTTTTAGTGTGATTATATAAAAAGAAATACTTCAGTTCGCGTGTTACCTTTGGGCTGGTGGTTGTGGGCCATTTTAAGGAGTCTTTGGTCATTTTGGGTTTTAGTGACTAGCTGACTGTCATCCATTCTTCCAGTCCCTGTCACTAGTAAAGCTTCATATTCACCAACATGTTTCCGTTGCTAAGAAAACTTATGCACTATGAACCATTTTAAAAAACATCCGAATGTTTTTGTATGGGAAGGTGCCAATTAGAACATCAGGAGAGAACGGAACTGAACTGTTCTTTATTCAGTTACCCACGGGATTTCTATATCCAATTGAACATTTGTTTTACAAGAAAGCCGTGCTAGTAAAAGGTATAAAGTTCCAGTGAATAATATGTCATAAAAGTATAAAAAAATAGATATGTACATTTGCGAAATATTATCATAAACTATAGACTATTGACACAGACAGGTCAAGCTTCTTTAGTAGTTAGATTTAAAGACATTGATAGAAGAGAGCTGTAAAGCGTGTTAAAGTCTGTTTTATAATTACCACTGCAAAGAACTTTCAATGTGGGAGTGATTTAACAACCAAATTTAAGTCCCATTCTAGTAGTTTTATTCAAGGTCCATGCAGCGCAATGCATGACCATCAATCTGTCTTATAGTCTGCTTAACTTTTATAAATAACAGTTTTACTGGTAAAAGGTCATTTCAACCTGATATTCATAATTCAAACTTAAGTCCCATTCTGAACATTATTCAAAGTGGTAAAACAGAACATTAGATGTGAATCCTATTTACTTCCATTACAAGCTACACAAAGACCATCAAACTGACTTATAGTCAGCTCAATCTTTATGAATAACTTTTACTGAAAGGGTGTTTCAATATTCAAATTGGACTCTTTCTAGAAGTTTAATTCAAAGTGGTAGAACGGAACAAAATATGCATCCTTTCCACTTTCATGCCATGCCACACAATAACCATCAAACCGTCTTAGAGTCTGCGTAACCTTTGCGAATAACTTTTACTAGGAAGACGTAATTTGAGATTCAATACAACATAATGCAATCCAACGTCCAAGCATTTTTAGCTTTTAAGTTATTTTTGGAAGTTGGTACTCCTAAACATTTAATTTCTTTCAGATAACTATGTAGCAGTAAGACTGTGAGTACAATATATAAAGTCTTGTTGTCATTCAAATTAATCCCATTCTAGGTGGTAGAAACAAGATATGCGTCCCTTTCACTTCAATGCCGCGCAGTAACCATCAAACTGTCTTAGCTTTTAGTCTGCTTAATGTTTCTCAATAACTTGTACTGGGAAGTTTATTTCAACTTGAGAATCAACATTGGAACTGGTCACATTCTAGGAGTTTTACTGTTTCAACTTGAGAATCAACATTCGAACTAATCACATTCTAATAGTTTTATTCAAAGTGGTAGAACGGAACCAGATATGTGGCGCTTTCACTTCCCCATGCCCCACAGCAACCATGAAACTGACGTCTTAATTAGAGTCTGCATAACATTTGAGAATAAACGTTGCTGGGAAGTTTATTTTAACTTGAGAATCAACATTCGAACTAGTCACATTCTAGGAGTTTTATGGAATGTGGTAGAAGTAAACAAGATATGCTTCATATTTACTTCCATGTTGCGCAAAGATGACCACATCGCCAGCAATTCCGGTCATATCGCGGGCGCAATAGATCAGCGGATTTCGTCACGAGAAAAACAAAATAGCGTTGTGTTTTGCAAAGAAATAGCCTGAGGAAAAAATATATTCGCGGATATAGTTTCTGAAAGTTAAATTCTTACAAAAGACCAAACCAATCTATTAAGTCCTACATCTCTCAGAACTTTCAGAATACAAATTATATTAAAAACTTAAAATCTTACCTTTCCTTTTTGATCATTTTCATACGACGAATAACCACAAACTTCCCCATACATCTTCTTATAGCGAGCGTAAATCCGAATATTTCAAGGATGATCATCTTTGACCAGTTATCACAACCAAAATTGCCCAAATAGATTTGCACAGTAGACATCATCATCTTTCCTCTAAAACAAATTCATCAGCTGGTCCTCTATGATAAACCCTTTCTTTTCGTAAATTAGAAACAAAATGTATGGGAAATTGGCGTTTTTATTGCCAAACTGCAAAAATACACATATTAAAAGCGTCATATCTCTAAATCGAAAACGTGGACGTTATTTGCGTGGTTGGATTATCACAAAATATGGTGGTTATACATTACCAATATTAGTTTGAAGCAAATAGGTGAAATCTTTATGCGTTCATTTTCACTTCCAAAACGCTTCAAGCTGAGTATTTTTTCGTTGATTTGTATGCGTTCATTGAAGCGTCAAAGTTTATTCATATTTATTATTCAATTTTCATACACTGTACAAATTCTGATTTTCTGATTGGTCAGTTTGTATCACGTGACGTGTGGTTATGACGTGACAACACGTCACGACGTAATAATACCGACGTAATAATAGAATAAATCATAGGCAATAACGCATAGTTGGAAAGAAAAAATGTTCCTGGTGGTAAATTTGAGGATTTTTCGAAAAAGAGAAGATCAACGAGCATACTTAAAACTGCTTAGCGTGCCTGTTTTGAAGGTAAACTCAATTTCATTGAAGTTTTTGGAGCTTACTGAGATCAACATATTTCAACGGCTTAAAAACAGAGTTCGCCGGCTTTCCAAATTCATCTTAATATTTCCTGTTTTTTAGACTGGTTATCCAAAACCTATCTCATAGAAAGTTTAGAAAGTCTGTCGCCACAAGTCTGTCTCTGTTTTTAACGGTAAGCTTACGAAGTTCTAACTTTCATTCAAACCGTATTCAGTTTTTGGCGTGTTGTTTTTGTCAAAACACTATTCGCCGGCTTTGCAAATTCATCATTATAATTTTTGTTTTTTAGACTGGCTATCCAAAAAATATCCAACAGAAAGTCTGGAAATCCTTTCCCCGCAACTTCTCTCAGATGGGGTAAAGAAATTTTATCAGAAATCGAAGAAAACGAGTACTTCAGCCTTCGGCTGTCGACAAACGAAAACTACTTCTTCCCGGCTTCATGCACCAAGGTTTAGCAGCGTTTCAACCGTAAGTCGCCAGTTTAAACCTATATCCAAAACTCCAGCGATAATTTTCTAGACCTTTCACTTACCGAGTTCTAGGACTCAGTGCTGAATCACTTTTAACGATCCAAAAAAGTCTGAGTTCTTTGTTTATAAGACTTATGGACGATTTCAATTTTACCGAGCAAGTTGTAAACATGGATTCTGAGAGAGTTTGACTATTCGTCGCGGGTCGCGGGTCGCGTGTTCGATGTCGCGGGTGCGGGTAGGATTGTCGCGGGTGCGAAATTCAAAAAAAAAAAAAGACAAAAAACTAAAAAAAGGGAAGAAATCGAAGTACAAAAAAAAACAAAACACAACAACAACAACAACAAAAACAGGATTCACGAAATTTAATATTTCCAAGTCATTCTGCACTGTAGTAACGCGATCCGCTTACTTATTCAGCCGTCAGACAAATAACAATGCTTCCTGCGATCTGCAGCATCTAGGAAAACTGTTGTCAATCTGTCAATATTCATTTTGAGGGCTTCTTCTTGTGTTTGATGTTTATGTGATGACTCCGTGTTGTTTGACCCTACAGTATCTCTATGCCGTGACAACTTAAAAACTGACCTAGACATTTGCTCGTGTGTCGAATAAACCCGGATTCATTCTTGTTATTCATTTTTAGCAAACATATCGCTTAATTCCATAGGTTTGTGACGGTCTGTGACCGGCACAACTAAAAATTCTTTGATATGTGTAATAAACAAAACTGTCATCAAAATTGTGAAACATTTGTTACGCTTTAGTACCCTGGGCTCCAAGGGTCTATTACTCGCTTTCCTCAGAGAGTTGGCGAGCGCCGAAGGCGCGAGAAGCGAAAATAAACGTTTCTCGTCGTGTGACTGTCCTATCAAGTAAATAAACGTCGGAACGTGACGATAAACCCCTGGAACCCAGGGTAACGCTTTAGATACTGTGCATGACAAAGTCAAATCAGCTACATTGTTAGATGTACTGACATAACTGGTGCCCGAGGGACTGAGATATACTGAACCTTCAGGCATTTGAGCGATAAACGCATAGAGAAAACATTCAAGTACTGTAGGGTCAAACAACACGGAGTCATCACATAAACATCAAACACAAGAAGAAGCCCTCAAAATGAATATTGACAGATTGACAACAGTTTTCCTAGACGCTGCAGACCGCAGGAAGCATTGTTATTTGTCTGACGGCTGAATAAGTAAGCGGATCGCGTTACTACAGTGCAGAATGACTTGGAAATATTAAATTTCGTGAATCCTGTTTTTTTTGTTGTTGTTGTTGTGTTTTTTTTTGTTTATGTTTTTTGTATTTTGTTTTGTTTGTCTTTTTTTTTTTTTTTTTTTTTTTTTGAATTTCGCACCCGCGACAATCCTACCCGCACCCGCGACCAACCACCCGCACCCGCGACATCGAACACGCGACCCGCGACAATTAGTCAAACTCATTCTGAGAACTCGTTTATTATCTTTAATCTAAAGTTCTTGTATCACGGTACTTTTCTCCTAGTTTTCTTCTGAAAGGTTTATTTTGTATTGTTAAAATTACCAAATGCTATTAAATAAATTTTGAATAAGTCAGTACTATTTTGAGTGACTTGAGTTAAGCTTATTTCTAGTGATCTTAGATGTCGACTGACAGTTTTAGCCTGCTTCTGCAGTGTATTCAAATTGAATAATAAAAAGGTTAACGCACTCTTTGCTCGTGAATTATCGGGATTTTATCTTCACTCGTTTACTAACAATGAACTCGAAATTTTTTCATACTGCACTCGGCTAACGCCTCGTGCAGTATTTAAAATTTCTCGTTCATTGTTAGCAAACTCGTGAAGATAAATCCCGATAATTCACTCGCTGAGTGCGTTAACCTCTAAATGTAATTTTTTAATTAATTCAAAAACGATGTCCGTAATTATTCCTGACCATGATCAAACTGTCAATTTGAGTCTACTCTCGTCGAATCCTTTTCCAAAGATGTATCGCGGATTGGTGTTAGGTCTGGTGGTTGTTGCTACAGTTCTTACCTACTGTAGTAGTGCAAACCCACCCCATATAGTATTAATAGTAGCCGATGATTTGGGTTGGGGTGACTTGGGATACGCAAATGATTCCGTCATGAAAACCCCACACATTGACAAGCTGGCTCACGACGGTGTTATCCTGAATAACTACTATGTACAACCTTTATGTACTCCAACCAGGGGCGCTCTTATGACTGGAATGTACGCTATACACACAGGTAAGGTAGATGAACATACTAGGCACTTGGAATTGTCCCTTTTCAGGGGCGGTGGAGTCGGGCTGAAAAGTGGGCATCGATGCTGTTCAGTAGCTATTTCGCGCTTGAATCCATCTGAACAACATTCTCTTTCTCTCTGGTGAAAGAATACATTCTACACTTCCAATGTTTAGTTGCTTAGTTTTTTCGATGAATTTTTTCCATGTGACTTTTGCATAACTTCGGCTTTAATTTAAAACCACGCAAATATAGAGAAATTTTGATTAAGATACTTTTTCAATCTCGAGTAATAAAACTAGCCACTTCTTGCACGTTTTAGGTCAAATCACCGCTTTGGATTAACACTCACTAATTCTTTTGATATCAGTTAGAAACTGTTCTAATGGGATGAAATGCCTGTTTAAACTGTTTTTGGACTTATACAAAGTTATTATTTTCTACATTTATTCTTATTATTTAAATTAAATAAATTAAATTTATTATTAGTTTCGATCTAAGCTGTGCTCCGTGATCAGACATGAGTCGTATGGTGGCTGCTACTTGTATGTGTATGTAAATTTGTATGTAAATGTGTGATTGTTCAATTGTCTCGTAATGAAAGCGCCCTTGTAAACCTTCGACTCGATCACGTTGAGCTGCGCCCTTCGTAATTCAGCACTCAGTTGGCTGCGAGGAAGGGTGATGAGCTACCCCAAATTTATTTATTTATTTATTTAATTTATTTATTTATTATTCTAGTTTAGCAACTTTCAAGCTGAATGCAAAGAATATATATGGCAAGCGAGTAACTGGAGGCCGGATTCAACTTTTCACTTTGGATTAACACTTTAATTTGACTTTTATCAACCAAAACCAACTAAAAATAACCTAAAGTTTTTGTAAGAAAACACTTGAGCTTTGAACAACACTTATTCTTATATAAGGTTAATTTACATATGATTCAATGTTGGCTTACAACTTGTCGCATGCAACATCCTAGCTACAACTTGCTTACAACTGTTGCGTGCGACAAGAATAATTTTTCATTTTTAACCCAGCTACATATACAATAGTACAAATAGGAAAATTGAATAGGAAAAAAATGGATACAATAATATTAATGTTAAATTACTATAATAGAAAAAACAGAAAATCAGATAAAGAAGAGAAGAAAAAGAAAATACAAGAATTACCAAGAGAGGGGAGTTACCAGGTTAATAATTAGACATTAAATTTTCTCTAAGTTTAGACTTGAACGTCTTACGATTGAATGTTTTGAGAGTCTCATCTAGACTATTCCATACAGATGGTCCTTGGAAACGAATTGAAATTGTGCATAGTTTGTCCTTGCTCCAGGGAGTTTGTAAGATTTTTTTGATGCTAATCTAGTATTATGATGGTGAACATTTTTAATAGGAGTGAAAAAAAGATCAAATGGTGGAGGAAGCAAACCTGTGTAATAATCAAACATAAATACTGCATTTGTCATACATATAAGATCTGAGAATTTCATGATGTTACATATTTTAAACAAAGGGGATGAATGGTCTCGAAAGTTTGGAAAATGTAATAATGCGAACAGCCTTTTTTTGGAGTAAGATAACTTTGGATTTAGAGTAGTAGGGTATGTATTACCCCACACAATAAGACCATAGGTTAGAAAAGGATGAATCAATGAAAAATACAACTGAATGAGATTATTTAAATCTAGATAATGACGAAGCCTAGATAAGATGCCAATATTCCTTCTAATCTTTTTTGATACTTGATTAATATGTTCCTTCCAGTTCAAATGTTTGTCTAATGTTACCCCAAGGTATTTCATGTTAGAAGTTTCGACTATATTACGGTTGTTTATAGTTAAATTCAAAACAAAGTTTCTTCTTTTTTGGTGAGGATGGAAAATTATGTATTTAGTTTTATCTACGTTCAAAGTTAATTTGTTAGTAGCAAGCCATTGGCTTATTGACAGAAGCTGTTGGTTAATGGTATTTTCTAATGCTACAATATTTTTATCACTGTTAAAAATATTGGCATCATCTGCAAAAAGATGTAGATCTAAGTTATTATGACATTTTTGGAAGTCATTTATATATATTAAGAACAGGAGAGGACCTAAAACAGACCCCTGTGGAACACCAGTAGTTATAGTTAGTTCTTTCGATTTGGTATTTGCAAGTGAAACAAATTGTATCTTATATTTTGCGTGTTTACAGCTATTGCGTTTGCGTGTTTACAACTATTGTGTCTGCGTGCTTACAACTATTGCGTGCCACAAGAACAAAACGGTTTGTAGGATAATTTTAAAACGTTTAAAAATATATTTTGTAAGTGGTTTTTATAAAAAAAGTTGTATTTTGTAAGTGGTTTTTATAAAAAGGTTGCATTTTGTAAGTGGTTTTGATAAAAAAAGTTGGATAAAAGTGTTAATCCAAAGTGAAAATTTGAATCGAAAATGACTTTTATTTTAGGCCTCCTTTTGCTCAATTGCCATACAATTCTTTACATTTAGCTTGAAAGTTGCTTTTTTACATTTGCTGAAATTTTTACTTCTCTCAAACAAGTTGTTAGAGCAAATTCGTATATCAAAGTTTTACATGCTAACCATATTTGGAAGTTGGAATAATTTGCCATTGCGCTCGTTCTGTTGCTCCGTTTGAAAAGGATTTTTTAACTTTGATCTCAAATAATTGCTGTAAAAAAAGAACGCTGCGCTTGTCATTTCACTTGAGTTTTGAACATATTATGACGTCAAGACTGTATCAATAAGAGGACAGACAACTCAAAACCATGTTAATTTTTTTAAATGTAATATGTACTGCAAATCATGGTAATAAAGAGCAACTTACTTACTCACTCGATGTCATTACGCTTGAGGTTATTTGTTTCATATTACGTCAATTACTGCAGGGGCTCTAAATTACGCGTGAAAACACTGTAAAATTATGAAAAGATTTTACTGTGTAGTGTAGGAGTTTGTTCCTAAAAAGGATCGCCTACGCGCGTGACGTCACTAAATAAAAATTCTCCAAGTGTTGCGCATGCTCATGATATTGCGCGCGCATGCTAAACGTTATGGAGCCGCCTGAAAAGAACTTTATTTCAATCACCAGGCCAAGATGGAGTGTTAAGAGAGATAGAAAAACGATAGTCAAGTATTGTAAGAACACTATATTACTTTGAGACTTCAAATGAAACTGATCACACGGCTTTGTTTCAGGTCTTCAACACAGCGTCATTTTGCCCGAAAAACCTTATGGACTTCCATTGCAGTTTACACTTTTGCCAGAAAGACTGAAAGAAGCAGGTATCTAGAAAAAGACACATTTTTTATATTTACGAACCAATCAGTCCATTCCTTGTTCTGAATAGAGCGGAGAGACTGAGGAGGTAAAATTAATCTAAGCTCTTTCCTACTTTTTGTACTAACTCCTCTCTCCTTTTTTGACATTCTACCGGTTCCTCAAATTTGTGATACTCGTATTTCTCCTTCCTCCAAAAACAGTTTCTCCTCACCACCAACTCCAAATTCCTTTCACTGTTCCCAATGATCTTCAAAACAATGATCTACGATAATGTCTAATGACTTTTTAAATTTTTAAAACAGGCTATGCAACACACATGGTTGGTAAATGGCATCTTGGAATGGTGGAGTGGGGATACACGCCAACTTATCGAGGATTTGACAGCTACTTTGGAAACTATCTAGAGACTGCTGATCACTATACGTTCTTGAACCGTGGTATTCTTGACCTACATGAGAACGAAGAAAAAGGCGAACTAGACTTTTCCAAGGAAACCTATTCAGCACACCTTTACTCTGAGGTTAGCAGCTTTATTTCTAAGTTTATATAGTTTTTTAATTGATTGTAAAGCACTTTTAAATAAATTTATTATTATTATTATTTAGAGCTCGTATTTGTATAATAACTTTCTCCTTCCTATAAAGCCGCACACCAGTGGTGTATAGTAGTTTATACAACAGACATTAGGAACTCCATGCCCTGTTTGACCTGTAGCATGCCGTGAGAGAATTGCGTGCCAAAACGAGTGCAAATATGCCTTTGAAAGCCCTATTACACGATTAAGCATGCGTGAAAAGCAGTTTTTCTTGAAATTGGTTGTACAATAGCCTTTTTTCATAACAGGCCAAGACATTTTAGTTTTTTTATTTCTTTAAACCTTTTTCATTCAAAGTGTTGTTTGTGTTCAATAAAAATCAATTATTCATGTTGAAGTGGAATCAATATTCCACTATAGCATGGTTTAGTATTATTATTACACAAAAGCGCTTTGGGCGCGGCACCCCTGAAATTCTGGGTACTCGCTTCTAGAATTTAAGGCACGGCACCCGCGATTTTTATCGTGTTAATGAAAATGTAAAATAATCTTACTGGGGCCTTCTAAATAGGTAGTTCCAGCTCCATCTGCTTGGAATGCCATCCCCAAATTAGGTGTGCCGCCGCCCAAAACTCTTATCGTGCAAACCAGGCTTATGCATATCAAGTGCCAAGTTTATCTTTTAAAGAGTGTTTGAAATTTCATTTCTCTAGCGTGCAAAAAAGATCATCAAAGATCACGATCCTTCCCAGCCTTTGTTCCTCTACCTCCCGTTCCTAGTGACTCATGAGCCCGTACAGGCTCCAACGGCATATTCAGATATTTACAAGGACGAGATTTCTGACCCATTGAGACGCACCTACGCAGGAATGGTTAGCGCTGTGGACGAGGCTGTCAAAAACGTCACAGATACTCTAACGGCTGAAGGGTGAGTGATACGATAGCTTGCTTATCATATCATGGATGTCTAGTAAATACTGAACCCCTGGGGGTTGGGGAAAGCCAAGCTCAGGTAATATGTAGCACGTGATCTGTTTAGCAAATCTGGCAGCCAATGTAGGAAATCGAAGAAGCGCATTAAAGATTTATCGTTTTTTAAAGACCGATAAGTATCGACTGGAATACAGGAAAAGGATACAAGGGATATGCTCTTGTGTTCGTCTGAACAGGAGGGGGGAATATCTTGCTCTCCGAATACAAGAATATCGTCGAAAAATGTATTGGACATCTTCCTTGTGTCTGCGGAGCGGCACTGGAGAGAGTAGACCGGAACGGGTCTAGGGATGTTCAAGGGAGAGGACCATTTTTTCCCCAAACTTTTCCAGTTCCTATACCTTCCTCTCTCAGGCTGAAAAAGGTCGTAATACAACCTAACCTAAAACCGGCCCTTTTATTTCAGTATGATGGACAAGACCTTGATAATCTTTACAACAGACAATGGTGGTATACCACAGTTCGGTGGATATAACTATCCTTTAAGAGGGTACAAGACCCAAGTATGGGAGGGAGGAGTAAGAGCCAAGGCCTTTGTACATGGTAAAATGATCAAAACTCCAGGACGAGTAAGCGATGATCTCCTTCATGCTACCGACTGGTTCCCAACTCTCGTTAATCTCGCCGGTAAGATACAATCACGGAAACAGCAAAATGAACACAACAAAAAAACACCTCACCAACGTCTTTTCTACAATCTTACTCGGCGTGAAGCTCATTACACAACAAGGCAGTAAAAATATTTGTGGCCTCTCATAGTACAACACATATAAGACCCTATAGGAAGTAAGACTGAGTCAAAAGTTTGTGTAAAAGCCCTTAAGACCCTGGTTAAACGAGGAGTTACGAGGGAACATGTTCGCCAGGGCCTTAGGATTGAAGAACAGAATTTCAAATGCCATCGAAATTTGTCAAAGGAGTTTTAGAACTTTGAAAGAGGTGATATTTTGATCTGCAGGAAAAAACATCGTTCACGGGGGGAACTCCATTGTAAAAAGATCGGGTATGCTCGTCGGAAATTTTTAAAAATACCCCTAAAAGATACGACCGGAAGTCTTTTAAGAAGGGCGCGGCTGGACGATTTTTAACCCCTAAGAGATACCAGCGATAAACAAGATAATGAACATTATTATGATGAACGTAAAATTGAACGGTTGACAATCTTTTGTTGGGCAAATTTCTTCCATTTGAGAACAAGATAATAATCAATGGGCTCTTTTAATACCCTAAGAGAGACCAGGAAATGCTAAAACTCTAAACTTTAATTGTAACACCCTAAAAGATACCCAATCGCTGATTTTACCCCTAAGAGATACGACGAGCATACCCGATCCTTTTATAATGGAACCCCCCCCCCCCCCCCCGGGCCATCGTTTGGGTTCAGTATTATCTCCAAGAAACTTCGCTGATTTGACAAGGCTTTACCATGGGTGGAATGTTGAGCAGTGGTGTCTGTCATTACACTCAATGAAGGCCTCTTATCTGCAATTATATAAGATATGAATGGATTGTTCATTCTTTGCGTTATTCCGTTTTCGTTTTCAATCAGGTCTGGATGTGCAGGAAGACGTCGATGGATTTAACGTTTGGGACACGATCTCTTCGGGAGCACCTTCACCAAGAGCAGAAATCCTGATAAATATCGACGAAGAGTCCATGCCACCGAGAAAAGGGGTTCCCTTCCCACAAACGTTAGGAAGCGCTTTACGTTATAAAAACTGGAAGCTTGTGCAGAATGCTCCAAATGCAGGATGGTTCTTACCACCTGAGAAGGGAGGTCATCTGAGACCGGGCACTGAAGGAAAATATGTAAGATAATTTTGAATATCATTCACCATTGATCATCATTGATCTAGAGAGGACAGTGTGAGTAGAGACGAAGTTGCGAGTTGTCCGCCGAAACATGTCTAGAAATAAACCTTTATGGTCAAATAATCTATCATGTTAAAACTTCACCATTCAATTGCATGCTTTGATTTAAGCTTTACTACATTCATCTCGTAAAAGAGGCCCTTTTCGACATCGCTGCAGACCCAAGAGAAACTACCGACGTGAAACATTTGCATCCAGGAATCCTTGCCGACCTTCGCGCACGCTTGGAAGTCTACAAAAAGAGTCGTGTTCGTCCTCTTAATACCTTGAACGATCCCAATGCCATGCGAGTCGCAAAAGCAGCAGGATACTGGAAGCCATGGCTACCTGAGGGCGCAACTTGTGGATCTCGTGTCTATCGCTACAGTGATTTGGAGTGCGCAACGGGCTGCCAAAGAAGACCTTTACCAAGGAAAGAAAACAAAGTGCAAAGGATGAACATGAAGAGGAAAGAAAGGATCACGTGCTTAGATAAATAGGAATATCTTCCTTGCTATATATTTGGTAAAGCGATGTCATACGATAAAATTGAGCTAAATCAGTAATAGTTAACTGTTAAATTAAGTTGAATCCAGTCGGGTCAAGGAGAGAGAGAGCGAAACAGACGCCTGTTTTCTCAGGCTAGTTGATATTTCTCATCAAAAGTACCTGTTATTATTGATAATAAAGAGTATAAGATAATCAGAAATGCTTCCCCTAATTTTCGAGTTCATTCTTCTGCAAATGAACCCCCTAACTTTCAGTTGGGGATTCCTAAACTAAAAGCTCGCACCTCCATATATAGTAGACCT
Source organism: Telmatactis stephensoni (assembly GCA_029948255.1). NCBI lineage: Eukaryota > Metazoa > Cnidaria > Anthozoa > Actiniaria > Isophelliidae > Telmatactis > Telmatactis stephensoni. Next base: position 21,627 of record JALIZF010001481.1, on the reverse strand, counting down.
CATTGAAGTTTACACAATGTAAACTGAGAAAACTGAGTAAAACCCAAAGATTACAGGCTGAAGAGTTATGGACTCCGTGCGTTCTCCGTGGCTGCCCCCAAACTCTGGAAGAATGAACTACCACTGGAAATTAGAAAGTCTGATGATCTCTACTCCTTCAAGACAAAACTGAAAACAGAACTCTACACAATGTCCTATATGTCAGTAACGTTTATTTGTTATCCAAGAGCACAGCGCTGCTAGAACTCAAGCGGTTTATAAATGCTTGTTTGCTTGAGCATCGATCGTTGTCCCAGAAACCAATTCAACATCGATACCACGTGACATCGAATGCCCTGAACACCCCACATATACAGCTACACTCTAACCTTGGCTTGTCCGTTCACTCAAAGACCTTTTCAAAGACACATATACCTGTTTCGAAGTTAACTCGTCCAATCCTTTTCCAAAGATGTATCGCGGATTGGTGTTAAGTCTGGTGGTTGTTGCTACAGTTCTTACCTACTGTAGTAGTGCAAACCCACCCCATATAGTATTAATAGTAGCCGATGATTTGGGTTGGGGTGACTTGGGATACGCAAATGATTCCGTCATGAAAACCCCACACATTGACAAGCTGGCTCACGACGGTGTTATCCTGAATAACTACTATGTACAACCTTTATGTACTCCAACCAGGGGGGCTATTATGACTGGAATGTACGCTATACACACAGGTAAGATAGATCGATGAATATACTCATGTTGGACATGTTACTACATGTTCGTTACAGTACAGTTGATATACACGGCATAATTTAAGAAGAAGTGAATTTGAGTTTACGGTTTATTATCCAAAACATGTCAGATACTTAAAAATTTTTCTCTAGAACTAAAGTACAGTAAAAATGTTTCAAAATATTCAAAAAACATGGATCTAATAGATGTTGCGTCTGTGCCGATTTGTAATCAAACTTGTTGTTGTCTCGGGTTGTCTTTTGACCTCTCTTCAATCCGTACATCTACTGTCAACGAAGTGAAAGTTCAGTAAATGTTTGTAGGCCGTGTTAAGATGGAAGTGAAAGTTCTTACCAAAACAAACGTATTATTCTCTCAATTAATTGATTCTCTCTCAAGTATTTTTAATTTATGTCTGGTAAGTTTCCCTTTTAAAAGAAGAATGAGTGTTCTATTCCGTATCATCAAGACTAGAACGCGTCCATGGTTACCAGTAAACAAAGCGAGTTTTTCTGAACAAAACTGCTGATTTTTGGTCAATTACTTTCACTGTTTAAAGCTTTTTTGAAGCGGAAACTTCGTGAATGAGTTCTTTTAGCCGTAAAAAATTGTTAAGTTTGAAGTTAGTTTTTGAAACTGGTTTGCACTTGGCGAAGAAGCATATCCAAATATACTTCACACTTCAGGCATGTTCATATAAAACCTCATCCTGATCTCAGTTTTTATGACCTGACATTGTTTGAATCACATACACATTGTCTAAACATTCTAACATCCTTTGCCGGGCATAGATTTGAGAAATGGTCAGCAGTGCTATGCAAGAAAGTGCTTCATGACAAATTTTTCCAGAAAGTATCATCACTTTTGGTTTAATAGCAAAGAAGAGTTATGCCCAGTGAAAAATAGAGATTTTGTATGTGATTTTGACTAGAAGCCTTGGTAGCCTCGTTTTGGTGCATTTTCAACATTTTAAATCATCCTCATATCTTGTTAAGGATTTAATATATATTTTTTGAAACTCACCCACAATCTAAATCAACAACTTCATGGTTTGAAATTGATGCAACTCCAGAAATACAAATTTTCAGTATATTTATGCTAGTTAGCAGTAGCCATTGTAAATTATTTCACTGGCGCAATTAAACTTCATGGAGATGCCTTTAAACTCCCTGAAAATACCTTTATTTCAATCCCAAAGTGGCTTCAAATGAAACTGATCACACAGCTTTGTTTCAGGTCTACAACACGCCGTCATTTGGCCTGAAAACCCTTATGGACTTCCATTGCAGTTTACACTTTTGCCAGAAAGACTGAAAGAAGCAGGTATCGATAAAAAGACACATTTTTTATATTTACGAACCAATCAGTCCATTCCTTGTTCTGAATAGAGCGGAGAGACTGAAGAGGTAAAATTAATCTAAGCTCTTTCCTACTTTTTGTACTAACTCCTCTCTCCTTTTTTGACATTCTACCAGTTCCTCAAATTTGTGATATTCGTATTTCTCCTTCCTCCAAAAACAGTTTCTCCCCACCACCAACTCCAAATTCCTTCCTCAGCTCCCAATGATCTTCAGAAGGATGATCTACAATACTATCTAATAATAATAATATGCAATAATAATATGCATAGTTCAATAGCGCATCTTAAACGGAAATTTAATAGAAAACTGTCTTAAAATAAAAAGTCTTGATTTAAAAGTTGTTAAGTCTTTGCACTTGCATATATGGTCAGGAAGTTCGTTCCACAGCTTGGGGGCAGCCTATGGAAAGGACCATTGTTCATACTTCATAATGACGTTATAAAACTCTAAAACAGGCTATGCAACACACATGGTTGGTAAATGGCATCTTGGATTTGCGGAGTGGGGATACACGCCAAATTACCGAGGATTTGACAGCTACTTTGGAAACTATCTAGAGGCTGCTGATCACTATACGTTCTTGAACCGTGGTGTTCTTGACCTACACGAGAACCAAGAAAAAGGCAAACTGGACTTTTCCAAGGAAACCTATTCAGGACACCTTTACTCTGAGGTTAGTAGCTTTATTTAGAGCTCATATTTGTATAATTTTAATTCTCCTTACTATAAAGACAAGGACACCACAGCAGTGGTGTATAGTAGTTAGCTAGTAGTTTATATCACAGACATCAGGAACTCCATGCCCTGTTTGAGCTGTGGTGTGCCGTGAGAGGACCGCGCACAAATATGCCTTTGAAAGCAGTATTACACGATTTAGCGTGTGTAGTTTTATTGAGAAAACTGTGAAAAGCAACATAAAGTTGTTCGTTTTAATCCTCCTTGACATTGATCGTACAATAGCGTATTTTTTCCTGATGACATGCCAAGACTCATTCTTTAGGTTTTAATTTTTTTAAACCTTTTTAATTCAAAGTATTACTTTTGTCCAATGAAAATTAATTATTCATGTAAAAGTGGAATCAATATTCCACTACAGCCCGGTTTACACAACAAGCAATTTGGGCATAGCACCCCTGGGCACTCGTCCCTAAAATTTAAGGCAGGTACCCGCAATTTTTATTGTGTAAATGGAAATGTAAAATCGTAGGGATACTGGGTCCTTCTGAATTGGTAGTCCCGAGTGCGTCTGCTAGGAGAGCCGTGCCCAATTTATGAGTGCCGTGCCCAAAACTCGTCGTGTTTATACCGGGCTTATGCATACCAAGTACCAAGTGCACCTTTTAGAGCGTGTTTTAAATTTCATTTCTCTAGCGTGCAAATAAGATCATCAGGGATCACGATCCTTCCAAGCCTTTGTTCCTCTACCTCCCGTTCCTAGTTACCCACCAGCCTGTGCAGGCTCCAACGGCATATTCAGATATTTACAAGGACGAGATTTCTGACCCATTGAGACGCACCTATGCAGGAATGGTTAGCGTTATAGACGAGGCTGTCAAAAATGTCACAGATACTCTAACAGCTAAAGGGTGAGTGATACGTTAACTTGCTCATTATAACTTGGATGTCTAGTAAATAAACCCCTAGGAGCTGGTATCTTGACTAATAATATTCGAGAGATAATCCATTTGGCTGAGAAGCCAAGCTCAGGTGACGCGTGTACCACCTGATCTGCTTTAGCAAATAGGCACCCATAAAATCAGTTTATACTCATATATAACCGCACTTTGCGACATTCCTGATCGAGGGAAGGAACAAAGTAAATATTTAAAATATCGGGTTAATATCGATAGTATCGACTGGAAAAGGAGAAAATGATACGTACAAGGGATATGATCTTGTGTTCGCCGGAGCTGAGGAGGGGAAAGTTCTTTTTCACCGAATACGCGAATATTGTCAAAATTGTACGTCTCCCTAGTGTCTGAGAAGCAGCACTGGATAGAGCAGATCGGAAAGATCCTAGGGATGTTCGAGGGAGAGAATGATCTTTCTTTCCTTTTATTTTAGTATGATGGACAATACCTTGATCATCTTTACAACAGACAATGGTGGCATACCACAGTTCGGAGGTTATAACTATCCTTTAAGAGGGTACAAGATCCAAGTATGGGAGGGAGGTGTTAGAGCCATGGCCTTTGTACATGGTAAAATGATCAAAACTCCAGGACGAGTAAGCGATGATCTCCTTCATGCTACCGACTGGTTCCCGACCCTCATCAATCTCGCCGGTAAGATACAATCACGGAAACAGCAAAGCAAACATAACAACAACACCAACAACAAAAAAACACCTCACCAACGTTCTTTTTAATTTCTTACCCGGCGTGAAGCTCATTACACGACAAAAACGGTTTGTGGCCTCCTATAGGCCTTATAGTTAGTAAGAGTCAAACTTTTATTATATACAAGCCATTTTAGGCCTTGGCTAAACGAGAAAACGGTAGCTTTGCAGTTTATTTTTTTGCCTATCATTACAATCAACATATGAAGGCCTCTTATTTGCGATAAGAGATAGGACATGAATGGATTGTTCATTCCTTGTTATTTCGTTTCTCAATCAGGTCTAAAAGTGAAAGAAAACGTCGATGGATTCAACGTTTGGGACACGATCTCTTCGGGAGCACCTTCACCAAGAGAAGAGATCCTGATAAATATCGACGAACAGTACATGCCAACGAAAAAAGGCGCTTCCTTTCCACCAACGTTAGGAAGCGCTTTACGTTATAAAAACTGGAAGCTTGTGCAGAATGCTCCAAATGCAGAATGGTTCGTACCTCCTGAAAAGGGAGGTCATCTGAAGCCAGGCACTGGAGGAAAAAATGTAAGATTGTTTTGAATACCATTTACCCAACACAATCAAAGGGAGTGCTCTTTCCTTTCTTGATCTGGAACGGGCAGTGCGAGTAGAGGAGTTATTGTGTACCAACAATGATTGGTTATTTGTGTAAATGTCCATCGATTATGAATTGATATCGGAAAAAAATCGAGTCGCAGACGGGGTTTAAACCTGAGTCACCTTCCGAATATCGGTCAGTCAATCTTCCCCAGTAACATCTACACACTCGATTTCCTCATAGAGAATAAAGATTTTATCAGAATCTCTACACGACTAGAAATTAATATCACCATTTAATTTTTTTTTAATTTAAGCTTTACACCGATCTCGTAAAAGAGGCCCTTTTCAACATCGCTACAGACCCAAGAGAAACTACCGACGTGAAACATTTGCATCCAGGAATCCTTGCCGACCTTCGCGCACGCTTGGAAGTCTACAGAAATAGTAGCGTTCGTCCTCTTAATACCTTGAACGATCCCAATGCCATTCGAGTCGCAAAAGCAGCAGGATACTGGAAGCCATGGCTACCTAAAGGCGCTACTTGTGGATCTCGTGTGTATCGCTACAGTGATTTGGATATCAAACAAATCCCCATAAAAAGTGGTTCTTCGCACGCCAAATTCTATGTCCATATTTGGGCATACCTTACCTTATTTGGAAGTCAACTGGTTTCATTTTTGTATATTTTTCGTGCCATTTAGAGCTTAAAGACTCGAAAATTTGTATGAAAACTTGCAGATATTGTAGAGAAACATCACATTGTCCACCATCTTGAAGGTGAGCACGCTAGGGCATCCTTTAGAAGGATGTATCTTCGGAAGCTACTCCGATCACAGGCAGCCCAGGTTCAGCTCAGTCCTGAACATTATGGCTTCGCGATCGCGTTCAAAATGGAAGTTTGCGGGTTCGAATCTCCGATGGATTCGCTTACCTTTTTTTTATCCTCTGTTTTTCCCCATATTTATTCCTTTACCCTTATACATCCCTTTTATCAATTAATTTTCAAAGCGATAACATTTTTCTCCCCTAAAAAAACGAAATAAATCGGAGCGTGAATATAATAATAATGAGGAAGTTGTAGCCGAAGCACGTCTACGATTTCCCGCCAAAGAAGATTTCCCGCCATATCAAATTTCATTGGACTTTGGTTTCCGTTTCTGGTTAGTGTTCATATCATCCTTTTGAAAGATTTCTTTGGTGAGGTCCAGATGAATGCCATTGTTTATTAGGTATCATAACTGAACTGAATCTCCAACATGTTTTATTCATTTGAAAAATAAGAGATTTCCCCACTAAAATTGTGTCCAGAATCTAGTCATTCGCTTCAAATTGTCTTTTATTACGAACATTAATCGGTTTAAGTCGGATTACGTTCGTAGGCCTTCGGGTTCGGCTGATCGGAGTAGCCTCCGAAGATACATCCTTCTGAAGGATGCCCTAGTGTCTCACCCATCTTGAAAATGGCTTAGAAACCACGGCTTTTTGGTAAACAGGATGACCAATAATAAAAACACAGGAAGCCCAGCGAACGACAACGATTGTTTGATATGGAGTGCGTTACGGCTTCCAATGAAGAAAAAGTGAAAGGAAGCAAAGGAGGGAAAAAATGGGGAAGGAAAGGATCCCGTGCTTAGACAAATGGGAATCTTCCTTGGCATATATTTGATAAAGCGAAATCATACGATAAACTTGAGCTAAATCACTCATCGTTAACTGTTAAATTACGGTTTACATCCATTCGGGTCAACGCGCGAGAGAGCGAAATAGACTAGACGACCGCTTTCTCAGGCTAGTTGATACTTCTCATCGAAAGTACTTGTTATTAACTTAATATTTTTTCAAACAACATATATATACACACACACTCAACATACACTAAAAACTCCTGAGCTTGGAGTGTAAAGAAACACCTGAAATTGGTGCGAACTCAGGACGCAGCTCGGAATAAGAGAAGTGAGATCAGTGTGCCAAACCTGCTGAAAGTATTCAAGTAACAGTATAAGTAATGTATAAAGAACGAGAGAGCGTGTTATATCGGTGGATAAAGATCCGAGCCGAAGGCGAGGATCTTTAGACCCGATATAACACGCTCTCGAGTTCTTTATATTACTTATCAAACGTCTAGTTGTCAATTATCATATTGGACCAGAATTTTCCAAGTTTGACTACTTTTGGCTTAGAAAATCCAACTTCAAGTTTATGCAAATGAACAAAAATCTTTATCCGATATAAAGATCTACGTTCCGGTAGTGATTTCCATTGTGTTTTCTAATGAATTATTAATGAGTTTGATAAGTGAATCGAAAATACTTCATTCTGACTACCTTATACTCTTTATCATTAATAATAACAACGACACTCCCAAACTTCCGGGCCACAAGTTTAAACTTGAGGGCCACAAGTTTATTAGCCTTTGGCTATTTAGTGCTACCCTCATGAAATAAAGGATTTATTATTATTATTATTATTAAACTTCAAAGTTCTAACCAGGTGTCGGGAACAAAATAAGCAAGTATTATCCATTCTAAAAGATTGGATACTGAGAAGCTCAGGGATCTCGGAAATTCAACTGAAAGTGATCGTAAGATCGAGAAAGTCCAGTGGATGACAAAACAGCATGGCGGGCAAATCAGCATTCCGCCCATAGGCTGCAGCCTGCTATAATCATCTAGTGATATCACGTACAGAGGATTCTGGGGCTCGAAGACTTTCATGAAGCAAGGACAGCAAATGAATTGCCTTCAAAGTATTTGACGAGAAAAATTTACGAATTGCTAACCTGATGTCACTTTGAGAACCAGTTTGATAATTGTCAAATTGTAGTTTAAACTCATGTTACCCTTACTACCGAGACCAGCCCTTTTGACGTTTTGAGGTGAAACCAGGCACTAACGTGATTCAAGTACTAACTGTGATTTCTGTCAACATCATCTAAACCTCCGGTCCACCCTTAACACACCCTATAATACCTCGATAAACCACATACTGCATGCAAAGATCGACTTAAGGTGTTGTGCGCCGCTGGCGAGGAAGTGAAACTAATGTACTTGCACATGTTTGTGTCTGTCCGTCTCCGACTTTTCGTTTTGGAACCACATTGTTAGATGTGACAAAAATCATGGCCCTGACTTCCTAACCAATCAAAGACGTAATAACTACAGCTTACAAAGTCAATTTGGGTAATATTGCGCCACGATATTGCAAAATGTAGCCCAAAACAATAGAGTAGAGACAGTAGACCCCATTTACCACAAGAAACCTGGGCGGCCACAACAACACTTACAATACCTGCAAGTTCTGACCACATTTTAGACGAAAGACTAAAGGTTCGGCAAGTCAGTACGTACAGGCCTTCCCCTTTCTACTATACCAGGCCCTTAAATCGAAACGAGAGATCCTAGTTCTCATAACATCAACAACTTGAAAGGACAATAAAATGAAGAAGGGTTTGGCCACATGTGGTAAATGATTACAGTGCAGTTCGGTTGACAACCACTTTCTGTTTGATTAATGAGTCCTCACTAGGTTTTCAATAAATCTAATGCAAATGGCCCCTCAAGGAATCTCAATCCGAAACACCTTGGATGAAGTCTTATGTGACACATTGAAGGGTTTAGGTTTGGCAGACCCATCCTAACCAAGGCCAAAGGTCCCAAATTGAGACGCTCCAACTGACAGACACAAAATAAATTTCCATTATGTATATTTGTCAATGACTTCATCTCTAAAGCAGCTTAACAATTTAACAATTTGAAAAATTTTACAAAATGACGAGCGTTTATGAACCGACTCTGACCTTTGTAGGGCTCGCTGCCTTTGTTCCAACAAGTTTTTTAACAAGTTCCTTTAAATAGACACCGAAACAGAGCTCGAATTTCCTTCACGCAGGGAAAGATTTTGGTAGAGATTCAAAAAGACCATCTCAGTTGGAAACTGATCGACCTTGTACATAAATGTTCAAAAATTCTTTAAATAGGCAGCGTTACATTTTTGAGATTCCGCCCAGTTTTCGTTAATCTACAGCGCAGGGAGTACAAGCGGGTAGCCGTATAGGTTTCATCATGTCCTTCTTGCTTTCGTAACATACCTTCAAGTTCAAGAGCCTATCCCTTAAAACCCATATTATCAAACCAGATGTCTCATCACCTGGATGTAATTTTTCTCATCCTCTTCACGTTAAGTTTGGGGTTATACGTCCCTATTCAGATTTTACATGAGAGTGCTCTCACTCTTTCTGATTGGCGAACCTTTAAGCAAAAGAACCTTCCAAAAAGAATTCATCATTCCAGATATCTATTCACCTGGCTGAAAATTTTTAATCTTTTTCCTATTTAAATTTGGGAAGTGCCCTTTTTACTCGTGCCCAGGCCTTTAGGGCGGCACGAGTCTACGTTTATTTTAGTTTTCATTGGTCACTGATTTTGATGCTTCTGATCTTTGACACGCCTTCAAACTAAAGAACCTTCCAAAAATTCACACAGATGTCTATTTACCCGGATGTAACTTTTCTCAACCTCTTTCCCGTAAAACTTGGGAATGTCCCCTATTGCGTTGTCCTCGAATATAGGGGTCACATCTTTTACAATTTCTGATCTTTGGCGCACATTCAAGAACCTTCTCCAAAATAAAATCAAACCATCAAAACTTATTTTATCTAGTTGGCTTTTTCCAAGTTAAATGTTAGAACGTCCCTTATTCAGTTTTCCTTGAACATTTCTCAAACATTTCCTTGAGCAGCGACTTCTTTCCGATCTTTGGCGCACCTTCAGTCCTTCAAGCTAAATAACCTTCCCTCCCAAAATGAAAACATCAAGCCAGATGTTTCTTTACCTGACTAAACTTCTTTGCAACCTTTTTCATGTCATTAAATTTGGGATTGTCCCTTATTTTAGTTCCTTGGGCAACGCCAACCCGGGGTGATAGACTAGAGCTGTCAATTCCTCTCAAGGTGGAGCTATGTTTGATTTTGCCACAAGCTTATTCAATATTCTATTGATACACCATGATTATAGCATTGACCTTCCTTATAATTATGAAAAGTGGTTAAATGTATTGGTCGTGATCAATGTGTTCGGGGTACAGCGTCGATAATATTAATGTGGCACAAGACCCGTTGGCGCTAATAGATTCCTCGATGACGTACTGATGATATTAATATCGTTTCAATTGATTGACTAGTTGTTCTCCATTTATTGTTGACTTGTGTTGTTACACATTCTACTCCTTTCTCTGTTTCTTGATTCGATATAGTCTTGTTTACGTTATTTTGAACTTTCATGTACGTTCCGGCTTAGTTTTTCGACCTGAACCTCAAAACTCAAATAACCCATTCAAACTTAAAATCACAATCTGCACTCAAAAACATCCTTCATTAATAAATTTGATTGCTATTTGTTAAGCAATTATTTTTTCATATTTCCACATTAGCAGTTTACAGATATAGGTACTGATAAGTGAGCTGACCCCAAACACTAAACGTTCAACATTAAACTTGATATGTCTTCAGGAAGCCCGGGAGGAAGTCACGAAGGAATCGCCAGTGCGAAATATATTATTTTCAGTTGAAGAAACATGCCAACCACGAAAAAACTTCACAACCCAAACAATGAATTACAAAATTCCTAATAATCACCCAAAAAGCTGTTTATCTTAGAAATATTTACTTATGGCTTAGAGAAAGAGAAATTTTTTAAAGTACCCGCCTAAAATCTCAGACATTCTCCGAGAAGTTGGCGCGCGCTTGGCTGCCGTTCAATGGGACAGCCGGAAAGGCACGTCACTCATCACTCTATAATGGTCAGGACTGTCAAAGGGTGCTAGCCAAAGTCTTTACAAACATATATATTGTCACACAGTGCAGCGGGTTCAGCAGTGACTGTTCACAACTCGACCGAGAGTTCTTCTCGTTGTGTTGCAATTATCCGTCTTTGAAGGGAAATCTCTCTTGAAACTTGAGATATTTTGGTGGCAAAGTCGAACAGAAACTGAGAGTGTCGTCGATGGCTTTCACAACAATCCAGTAAGTAGCCATGTGCTTTAGTTGAAAAGTTTCTTCATCGCGACTGCTTAAAGTAGTTGAAGTTTTTATTCGTCTGTCAGTCATCTCGTCTTCTAGTTTAAGATTTTATCGCAAGATGAAGATTTTCAAGTGTTGGCAAGTTTTCCACATTGTTTTTAGACCGCGTTTTCTGTGTTGTGAGTGTGTAATACGCGTCCTTGACTAGAAGGATATTTTTTCACGAAAGCATCCCGATTGCGTTTTGTGGTTTTGGCTCACATGTCATCGAACAACATAGTGGACAATTCCTACAACTGTTACAGGGAACCACAAACATGATACGATGTTCTGTTTTAATTAATACTTTAACCTATGTCTGAGTGTAAGCCCCGATGCTATTAAGCATTTTTTATGATAAAAAGAACGAGTTCATAAAGTTTCTTCTGGCACACTCACTACACGTGCAATTTATGTGTTCTTGAAGGAATTGCGAAAGTTCTTGAAATGCAATTGGAATTCTCCATCTGTCTGACAGCCCTTAATAAGTTTGTTAATTAATAATATGTTCTTTGTTCTTTCTTCAGCTATTCGACTTCGGTCCTTATCTTATCTTTACTGGTGGTCCAGAGAGCTGTTTCACAGGTACGTGAATAAGTGGTTGACTTGCCTTTGCTATTTCAAGAAATTCTTCTTCCATACTATACCAGCAACCAATCATTACAGTTGACAACTTGTCACAACATGGCATCGTGTTGATCCAAGAATCAGAGTATATTCTGAGCAATTTAAAACATGTATTCCATGTATTTTGGTTTTTAAAAATATTGTGGGGATTGTTTTAGAAATGGGGGAAATCAGTTTGGAGGAGCGATATTTCTGTAGTGCTTCTCCAGAACGGATGTAAGGAATAGAGCTTCAGATAAGAAATTCATTTTAGTGGCTTCGTGACCTTGTCTGTATATAGTGAACGTATCGTTTATCGCGCGCTAAATAGCATTTATAAACCTCGACTTTAATATATGTTTAGAATCTGGAGTGAAATCAAGTAAATTGTAACGAAGTTATGCACGATCCACTAAATCTATTTTTTATGCCTGATTATTATGCAACTCTTAGTACTCGTAATACATACCAAGGTACTTAATCTGGGGTCAAATCTTTGCGTATCAGAAAACAAACAACATGCCTAAGGAAAATAAATAGTATTTTATCAGCGATTTTAGCGCTGCAAGCAAAGTATCAATAGTGTCCGAAGTGTGATTTACCGAGTTGAAACGGAAGTTACCCCACCAGGGACAAACCCTTCCATTAGATTCTTGTAGTTTGACGTGAAATCAATCTGATCAATTAAACAATGGCTGCCTTAAGAACTGAGACATTTTACGAGTTGTATTCAGGATGTTGGAGCAGATTTTTGGTGGACTGTTAGCCGTATGAAAAGGAAATAACAGGGTTGTTTTCGGTGATTGTGAAGATTCGATTGTGAAATGTCTAGAAGGAGACGTGGGATGAATTGATCTGATTATTTTTCAAAACAAAAAATTACATTCCCAAAATTAATCTCTCTGATGGCGGGAAAACAAGACAAGACAAGACAAAAATGAGAGAAAGTTTTATAACTTTCACTATCTAAAATATCGCAAACTCCTGGAGCCAACAGCACTCAAAGTCGGTACTTCAAAATGTTCAAGAATTTCCTTCTATCAATCCTGAGCATTTGAGAAATGTTTCAGATCCTTACAAACAGTTACTCGATACCAAGTTTCTAAAGTACCCGAATTGGCAAACATTTTTTGTTCTAATTTCAGCCGCGTGTGATGTTGAAACCTTTCAATGGTCACTTTCGCGGCACGAGTTCGGAAATACCGGTCGTAATCAAAACAGTCACAAGTTGGTTCATTGGGTCTACCGTGACTGCAAACTTGGAGCTTCCAGGGCAAGACGGAAGTACGCGTGGACTTGTTGAGCAACTTATCGCTAGCTAGATCCGCTAACTAAAGTTTTTATTCTTCTAATCCCATTTACACCAGCAGATGTTTGTCTCGAGTCGCCTTTCGTGTCAGTCATTCAACACAAAGTCTTTGTCCTTCAGGCTATATCTATAGCCATTGATGCAAATTAAGTTCAAATTCTTTATACAACCACTTCGAGCTCTGGGCCCGGTAAAGCCGCGGCTACATGAGCGATTTTTTGCTTGCATAGGCGACGCGATTTTTTGAAATCACCAACGTGGCAGTTACACGAGCGAAAAATGCTGGTAGCAAATGCTGGCGATAAAGGCGCCGTGACGTGAAGGACTGATTTTCATAAACAAATATGGTGCACGAAACTGTAACGTTGGTGGTGTCAAAAAATCATGTCGCCTTTGCAAGCAAAAAATCGTCCGTGTAGCCACAGCTAAAATCCATAGGGTTTCTTTAGACGTTAGCCTGGTCATCGCTAACCAAACCTTCCAGCAACCGGGCCCTGTTTTAAAACGTTTGGTAATTTGCGAGATGTTTTAAAATGATATTGGGGATAGAACAGTGGAATGTTTGCAATGAGTGTATTCACAGCAATTATAGACAAGCCCTGGGAATGCTGAAAATAAACTTCAGTTGTTATCATGTTGTTTTTGCCGCCGTGGGTTCAGCACCTTCAATAGTGCTAAGCTAAATTTAATGGTTTGTTTTTCTAAGTATGCGACTACACTGCATTTAGCACCATGACGAAGTCATCAGCTATCAAGCAGAAACGGTCTGGTAGAGTCTGGTATTATCATTAAGGGCAGTCGTTAGGAAATTCATGAAAACACTGTAGCAAAACCTTATCTCAAATCTTCTTCGTACTGCTGACTCATCTTAAACCAAATCACAACTTATTCGGAACGATATCTTCAATATTTTCTCAACAGCAAAATTCGTGTGGCTCGTATCCATATTGCTAAAGAGGCCCAAAACTTTATCTTGTCTTATCCTAGTTTAGTGGCCGGTAAATATTAGGAATTATTAAGATTTTAGAAGATATTCAATGCAACGGACTCAACAGCTTTATGATATATGCGTCTATCAGCACACTGGACGTTCCAGTAGTAATTCAATTGTTCCACAATTATGCCAGTAACCTCAAAAATGCAAGATTTCTTAATGTACATATTTTGCTGTAAATATGGCGTCTGACCCATTAAAGTAGGTTGATATTACAAACTAATTGCTCGCGTGCAGTTAGTATTGAGTTTGCTACTTTTCTTGTACGCACTTAACCCCGCCATTTAGAACTTGCAAAGTAAACGAAAAATCCGACTCAAAAATATAGAAACGAACGTGTGTCTTGATAGCGACGGTCCAAAATAGCTTATTCCGAGTTAGCGGAATATCAAAGTGATCATGTTTGAGGGGTGTTCAAAGTACCCTAGTTCGAGTTCGAAGAGTGTTCAAAGTACCGTGTTCACGTAAGCGGGTTGTGAATAAGGCAGTGGCGGATCCAAGGGGGGGCCAGGGGGGCCGGTGCTCCCCCCTTTTCAGTTGGGCCTTCCTTATTTTCTATCTTTCTCTCTCACACACACTCTATATATCTTCTGTCTAAACGTATAGGACAATATACTTTCCCAAAGCTTTACTTTCTAAATATTTGTTGTTGTTGGTTTTATCGTAATTATTAATCAAATTGACGCGCCTTTAAAGCTCAAATTTCGCGCTCGCTGCGCTCGCGAAAGAGGATAGTCATAGTATTGGTTTTTAGCCATTCAAAATTTCATTGCTTGCTACAGCCCTGCGATGTTATCATTTACTTTAGGGGGGGGGGGGGGTTAAGGAAGCTAAACCCCCACCAACGTGTTTTGTAAAATGGTGCCCCCCCCTTTCAAAAATTCTAAATCCGCCGCTGTAAAGTGCCCGAGTACGATTTAGCGAGGTGTTCAAAGTGACCGAGCCGGATCGAGGGTTTCCAAAGCAACCGAGTTCGAGTGTCTGTGTTCGATTAGAGAGTAATCGAATTCGAGAAACCTGGGTGTTTAGTTAATTAGGGTGCGGAGCTCTTTCTGTGTTTAAATAATGCTGTATTGATATTCCAACGAATCTGTGCTGAAATATTGATTGTATAATCAAGTCAAAATACAGACTAATTCCATAATTCACCACGATCGCTTATCATCGGCACACAAGCCGACTTATGGAATCCGTCTCAAGGATTATTAAGATCGATAGTGTCTTGTGGTAAGGGAGTGGTCAGAACGTGTGTTGATGATCACGAGCGTAATTATTTGAATGAGTACGATGTTCATGTTCAGTGGTGCTGCAAAACGGTGCAAAGAGTGTATGTGTCCGGATGGGAATAACATATTTGACTTCAAAGTCATTCGAAACTCCAGAGAAAAAGCCCTGTGCATTACTCATAAATGTTTATGAACTGATAAACATAATCCACCAAAGAAATGATGAAAGCTTCCATCAATACTAGAATTATTAAAGACGGAGTGGAGGTTCTTATACTGTTATTTTATTTTAAATTGAAAGATATTCTTACTCACCAGCTCAGCTTAGCCCTGATAATACGCGCTAAAATCCATCTTAGCATTGACAAAGACTCCTGGATGGGTGTCGAAAGCTCTGTTTCTCTCTTTCATATTTCGAGCTGCTGAGTAAGAATATCTTTCAATTATAAACTAGAATTATTGTTTTAGGATTCTAGTGGTGATTGGGGAGAATGGTCGCCATGTTCTCGTTCTTGCGGAGTGGGCGTCTCATACCAAGATAGGAAATGTCTAGATGTAACGTAAGTCTTTGTACTGATTTAGTTGAAGAAAACAGCAAGAGACTTATGGATTACTAGGGAGGGGAAATGAAGAATAACGAACAGAAAGTCGAAGGCATGGAAGCGAAAATATAAGTCAGAAAATGCATATAATAGGAGAGGGAAGGGCAAGGTTAGAAGACGGCGACGAAAGTAGAAAATGAAAGAAAGGCGAAAGAAAAATTGAGAAGGGAAGAGAAAAGAAAGGCAAAGAAGAAGAGGAGTGACCGATCTGAGCCTATAGCCTTTGTAACGAGTTTCTTTTATTATAAACTATAACTAAAGTCTGATGGTATGAGATTGTGCACTTGGGCTTTAATTTATTGAACTGATTTTCTGGGGTGAAGATTGAGCCGACAGCTCAGGATATCCCAGTGTCTGCTGTTTAGTATTAGATTAGTTTTATCAGCTGGGCATAAAGGGGTTAAACAATGGACATTTATCGCTAATATTACAAGGTACAGCTTTTACTGTGTATATAATTAACCAGTGAACAAATACTTCATCGCAGGGACGATGGTTCTAGATCCTGTCCTAAACCAAGACGGAAGTACAGAACGTGTAATATCCAGGTAACAATCGCGTGACATGACGTGACATACTAGTGTCACAAATTCCGTGCACTGTCGTGTACCAAGTGACATGACGTGACATACAAGTGTCACAAATTTCGTGCACTCTTATGCACCACGTGACATGACGTGACATACTAGTGTCACATATTCCGTGCACTGTCGTGTACCAAGTGACATGACGTGACATGATACTAATGTCACAAATTTCGTTCACTCTTAAACACCACGTGACATGCCGTGACACTCGTGGAACGAGTACGTGGTGCTATGACAGAAGCTCTGATACAAGTCTAGCGTTATCGTTGCACGGTAGATGGCAGCTGGTGCCATCAGAATCTGATCATGCATGAAATGTTGAAAATAGAATTAATGAGTTTTAAAAACTAAAACTTCTCTCTTCACCTCGTACCTATTACGTACGTAAACGCACGTAAACGTAAACCGTCCTAGACGCGAATGAATTACTGTTGCATGCGTAGAGGGAAAGTCGGAGTCTTGGAAAGGAAGTCGGATAACAGGAATATACTATCAAAGTATACATTTATTCAGTCGGCGTCCTTTGTTTTGTTATGACGTCATATTTTGACTGTGACGTTGACTATGACGTCATTTTGATTGCAGGACTGTCCGGAAGGGTCTGGTGACTACCGTTATGAGCAGTGTGCTACGTTTAACAATAAGACGCTGGAAGGCAGAAAATACAAATGGGTTCCCTACATACCAGGTAAAATACGTTTATACTTACTCTTTATATGAATTGCACGGTGTAAAAGGTGGGACGCAAAATGTGTATGTGCGTTTTGTTGTCAACTGGACAAATGCGTTTTCTTCCTAGATCTTAAATGTTCTCACATTTGCTTCTGCAAATCTGAAAAAATAAAATAAAATAAATAAAAAAATATCAGTCATTTCTGTATAACACTTGTATTCCAAGTACGGTCTGTCTAGGCTATTGCACAACTGCGCGAACTTAGTAATGATTAATTTAATTTATTTTCGATAAAAGAATATGTACAGAAAATTAATAAGGGTAGCTAGGGGCTAAAGCTCCAAAGGACTCCTCCCCCTTTCCTCTGCCCCTCCCCTTTTCCACTCCCCCTCCCTTGTTCATATTCCCTTCTCCCTTTTCCACTTCCCTTTTCCACTCTTCCCCCCCCCCTCCCCCCTTACAAGAGGACTGTTGGTCACATAGGTGGGAAAGAAGAAAGGCGAGAAAAAGTCCCATATTTCACTTCCCTACCAAACCCTTTTCCTTGCAAACGAGAGCTTGATTTAAAACTAGGCTTGCCGTATCTGTCCACCTTTAGCCTTCTCCATGACACTAACATATCTTAATGATGGCACTTATAATTCTAATATCCACTCTTTATAAGAGCATTTATCGTACTTCAATTCTATAAAACTACTTCAATATTATAACTCTTATCAGATCACGACACATGCGGGTTAAACTGCATGCCTAAGGGAGAGTATTTCTACTATCGATGGGCAGCCAAGGTCGTGGATGGCACCAGATGTAGACCAGACTCTTATGATATATGTGTTAACGGAAAGTGCGAGGTGAGTTGGATTATCATCTTATCACTCTAGTGAAAAGACAATCACAGCTAATAATACTTGTGAGAGTCAAGACAAGTACTGTTCATGAGTAGTAGACTAATGAGTCTGTGTATGTTGCTTGACTTATGTCACTAGTGAAAAGACAAGCACTGCTGACGAACAGTACATTACTGAGTCTTTGTATGTTGCTTGTGCTTATGCTTATGTCACTAGTGAAAAGACAAGCACTGCTAATGAGCAGTACATTTACTAAGTCTGTGTATGTTGCTTGTGCTTATGCTTATGTCACTAGTGAAAAGACAAGCACTGCTAATGAGCAGTACATTACTGAGTCTTTGTATGTTGCTTGTGCTTATGCTTATGTCACTAGTGAAAAGACAAGCACTGCTGATGAGCAGTACATTACTGAGTCTGTGTATGTTGCTTGTGTTTAAGCCACCAGACAATAACCACGACAAAATTTTAACCTGTGATTTTTGCTTGTGTAGTTTGTTTTCCTTAATCAGTGACCTTGAAAAATGAGATTCTTCCTTTGAAGTGAAAATTTCTGCCTGTCTGTCTGTTTATGAAAGTCGTAAGACAGTAAGACAACCTAGATAATTCTATTATCAAACAATCAGATTAAATATCTGTAAAGTACTACAGTTATAGTTAAAACAAGACGCTCGTTTGACTGTTCACTCGGCGGGGTGTAGACCCTCTTGGGCTGAGCGTGCGCTGTAGAGTCTTGTCTGCATTTTGTGACAGACGAATGAATTAAAAATATAAAACAAAATGCATCTTCTACACCCGCCTAGTACATATACTCACTCCATTGTGTCATTACAGCCCCTAGGGTGTGACCTTATCATGCATTCCAAGGCTAAAGAAGACAAGTGCAGAGTATGTAACGGCAAAGGAGGAAACTGTCGTACTATCACTGGTGAATTTAAGGGAGTTGGCGACGGTAAGTATATAGCGACCTCCCTAATGGTCGCTTAATTGAGGTAGTCGCTTTATAGAGGGTCCAATAGAACCTTGTACAGGAGACTATGTTAAACCACATCAAAATTTCCGTAAATTGCAAAGTGGTCGTTTAACAGAGATCGACTGCATAATTAACGCGTTTATCCAAGGAGATTTGATGAAGATTTGAGAGTAGAGACTGCATTCCGATCTTTTAGACTAAGATGAGTAAAGGGACAGTGATTTCCAAACTCTTATTTATTGGTAGGTTCTTCATATATGTTACATTATAATGGGTCCTATTGTATATAACGAAATACTATTATTATTACGTTATATACAATAGGACCCATTATAATGTACCATATATGAAGGACCTACCTACTTATTACTTTTTCATTTCAATAAAGGATACAAAGAGTTTCTGGTGATTCCACGAAGTGCCACCAACATTGTCATCACCGAAGCTGCGTCAGTTGGACACTTTCTGGGTAAGAACTTCAAAATCAAATTAAATCACAGTCGAAATAACTTTACAATCAGTAATATAGGTCGGGACAAGGCCAACCCAATCTGTGCATGTCCTTCTCCTTTCTCCTCCAATCAGTGTTATTGGATGAGGTAGAGAGGGAATTGAAGGAAGGAATTTCCTGGGATGCCAAGCGGTCTTTTTCTGTGATTGTTTGACATATGACGAAAGATAGAAGGAAACCCAAACTAGTTACAGGAATATTCAGGCCACAGGCTTTGACTGAACACGAGAGAGTGTACTACTCTCATCCGTGCCCCAACGCTTTGGAACTGCTGGCTAAACAAGTTCAAAGCACCCATTCATAAACGACTCTGTCATCTTCAGCTTTGGCAGACGAAAAAGGCAACTTCTTTTTCAACGGTAATTTTGACATCACAAATCCTCGCACGTACAAGATCGCAGGCTCACGGTTCCGTTATGAACGGTCAAGTGCAGGCCTGGAGTCGATACGATCTCTTGGACCAACAACTGAACCAATACACGCTGTGGTGAGTATTACAAACCTTAAAATCGTTAAGTTTTGTGATCATGATCGATATGATGTATTTCTGTGGTCAATCATATGCATCTTTAATGCTATTTAATGCTTCCTTTAATGCTATTTGTACTCTCAGTGACCGAATGTGTTGTTAGTTTTCGTATTTTGTTTGGGATCCCGTAGTGGAGCTTGCTCTTTGGGTCGTCCCTGCCCAAGTGGCGAAGTATGTAAATAAAATAAATTAAATAACGCAGTTTTGTTTTTGTGGGCATCGTAGTATCCTGCTCGTCCAGGTATGGTAGGATGTAGGAACCTTCCTTTTTCCTCAATCGTTTTTGTTTCTCACATCGGACTATTTTAGGACTGTGTTCTGTAACTGTGATCTCTTGCTTCTTGTAACTAATTCCTGCGCAAGAGTACGGCCGTCTTTTTCTGTTCTTTTTTCCTTTGTTCTTTTCTTTAAACGGTACCTCTTTTGCCCAAGTCATTGACAGTGTTTGTTTTTTCTGCTTCTTTAGATTTTATTACGAGAAGGAGCTGATAACCCTGGCGTGACGTACGAGTTTTCTGTACCCAATTCCATCACAGTGCTTCCTAAACACGCAGAGTTTAAATGGAGGACTGGTGCTTTTGGACCATGTAGTGCTACCTGTGCAGGAGGTAACGAATTATAAAGAGTGTTCTTGAAAGATCGACGGTAGATCCGATTCCATGTGGAAACGCTGCGGCAAGTACCGCATCGTGTTCGTACCCACTCGCCTTAAGTCATCAGTATATCTCTTCTGGCTCTGGGGTGCTGAATATCTAGACCATTCTACGTCAGTTGAACCAGCGGTTCAAAATTTATTTAGACGTCGAACTTTTCATGTATTTCACGTATCTGTGTCCACACGCCTTAGGTAATCAGTATCGTGTTCCTATCAAAAACGTATCTTGTCCACACGCCTTAGGCTGATCCGTGTCGTATTCTTATCAAAAACGTATCTTGTCCACTAGCCTTAGGTTGATCCGTATCGTATTCCGAGTCTTATCAAAAACGTATCTTGTCCTGCCACTAGCCTTAGGTTGGTCGGTATCGTGTTCGTATCACAAAACATATCTTGTCAGTCCACTCGCCTTAATTTCATTCAGTCCACTCGCCTTAGTTCATTTAACGTCGTAGAGTATCGTGTTTGTATCAAAAACGTATCTTGTCCACTCGCCTTAGGTTATCAGTATCGTCAAGTATTGTGCTTTCGTGATCGTGACCAGAAGCAAGTTAGTTCAAATGAGTGCGACATTAAAACCAAACCCACTCCAAAGAGGAAATGTAACTCGCAGCCATGTCCACCAAGGTGAGTAAAAGCCACATGGCATCTTAGGGCTTGTTTACATGAAGACGAGTTGTCCCTGGTAGCTGGGATAGCTCTTTCGTTTTCTTTTCCCTCGGCACACTAAAAACAAAAGAGTTATCTCGGCTACCAGGGACAACTTGTCTTAATGTAAACAGTCCCTTAAGCTTGCTTATTCCACCGAATCTACGTAAAACAACTCTTTATAGCTACGTTATATTTTAATTGCATTCGGTACATGAGTGGAACGACGACTGGATAGGACCTAAAGGGATGGACAGGTTAAGTGTTAGAAAAAGGAAGCGTAGTGGAGAAGACTGCAATGTTGGAGAATATTACAGATTTGCTTGGAGATGTAGATACTGACAGCTGACATCCGTCAAGGACCGACGAAGATAAAATGTTTAAAAAGAAAAGTGGTGGAGAAGACTGCATTGATGGATATGCTAACAGAATTGTTCGGAAAT